>JANHMN010000019.1:49997222-50178419 GCA_030674055.1 Rhabdomys pumilio | reverse complement strand
AATCCATATGTTTCATTTCTGGAAAAGGGAAGCAAAGAGAAGAAAGAAAATCAATATCAGACAAACAAAAACCAAATCCCAGAGAATTAATCTTAAGTGACAAGTGTATGTCAATCTGCCACCAACTGGATATTGTACCATTGTGCACCATTGAATGATTGTTAATGTCACAAAGGAAGTATTTTGGTTTATAGCTATTCCAAAAATTTTTTTCAGTTAGTGACAAAAGTAGAGTGATCCATTCTGGCAGAGTGAATGTTTAGGTTAGTGTGGGTTTTCCATGGACCTGTGTAAGGCTTTATACCCAGGTGTGGAATTGTTTATTTAGAAGGATTTATTAATGCAAGAGGCTCATGCTATGGGGAGTCAGGGTCTCACTCATATATAAGATGGTATTCAGATTCTGTGCCACTCTACATGGTGAACATTGTTGCCCAGATATCTTATCAAACAAAAAGAGAAATAGAGACATGCACCCTATGTGGAGAAGGAAGAAAATGAAACAGTGTGCCTTAAAGCCATCTTCAGCCTCAGGACCTTGGTTATTACTTTCTTCCTAATTGTGTGGTAACTTTATGCAGGGGATTTTGACAAATGTCTATTAACTGTTACCCAAACAACTAAGCATTTATACAGTGATACAGTTGTCATAGCAGTGATTCTGTTTTATTTCTGAAAATTCCAAAACAGAAAAGAAAGGATAGAGTTTGCTGTTTACTACAGGCACACACAGCATAGAATTCTTACTTATTACCTTTCTTCCCAGTGGTAGGAAGCCATTGGTTTGACCACATGAGAGGCTAATATGAACACAGACATGATTTCAATATTATGTTCATGAGCTTTGAAGACATGAAGAAGGTAAGATGAGTAAAACATATTTTTAATTAATTTTATTTACAATTCATCTCATCATTGATGCCCTCCCAGTCTGCCCTACAACAGTTACTTATCCCATTCCTCCTTTCCCTTGTCTCCAAGAGAATGTCCTCACCCTAGCCTCCCTCTACAAGGCCTCCCCACTCCCTGGAGCCTCAAGTCTCTCTAGAGTAGTTTTTAGATGATTTGTATTACACTGTTCTTTTGGCTGAAAGGACATTCTCCCAGGTATTTCCACACTTCATTAACTCTTCAGAGGATTCATTGCTAGAGATGATTCCTAATGTCCTGCCTTTGTCTCATTATCTGGATTTTGTCAGTACTCTCTTTTCCCTGGACAGTAATCTTTTCTGATTCCTTCTTATCCAACCAACCCCCCCCCCCATGTAAAGCCAACCTCAAAAATTCACAGCAGCAATGGATTTTATTATTAAACACTTGATTATCACATGATAATTACATATATTAATGGTGTCTGGCATGGTTTTTCTACATATAAATAAAGTATGCATTGAATAGAGTATGCAATAAAGTAGATGGGTCATCTAGATACTCTTCTTGAACTGTCATCTGTTCTTCCCCTAAGACCTTCCCAATCACTATTAATCCAAATCATTATTAATCACAATTCTAATATAGGTTTCAACATAGGAGAACACACATGGCATTTGTTCCAGCATATTTCACTTAGCCTGGTGCTTTAGCTTCATATATTTTATTGCCCATGACAGAATTTCATTTCATTTCATTTTTATGTCTGAGTAATAACCTATTTTACAAATATAATGTATGATACATATCATAAATTCTTTATTCTTCAGCCTATTGAGAGACTATAGGCTGTGTCCCTGTCTTGTTGTTGTAAATATACAGCAGTAACATTAGATAACAATAAGGTTTTAAATGGTGACTTCATTTCCACTGGCTATATCTTCAAGGTTGCGATACTTGGCCTGATGATTCATCTTCTCATAGTTTTTCATGCTCAGTACTTAATGATGGCTACCAAGGAACGAGAAACTACTATGAAAAATGGACAATTAGATCCACAGACGAGAAATGACAATATAGACATGTTCTTCCTCTTTTTAAAAAGATTATTGGAGAGTGTCTCTCAGATGAACCTATGTGATGCTTTTCAGGTTGGCCACAAACAATTAAACAGCATCTTTTTTTTTTTTTTTTTTGCATGTCTTGCACTTTATTGTCATTACCATCTCAGGCTTTAACTGCATACATGTGCATACTGGCACATCCCATAGAGCAGCTCCTTCTGCTGCTGCTTCTTGGTCTTCAGCTTCTCTTCATGCTTTGTCAGCTGGCAGTTCATATCTATAGTCTTCTTGGGTCACTGGTTCAAAGGCCTGTATTTATTGCCCTTGTAGAATTTCCTGAGGTTTTCTTTTAAAGTCTAGTTAATGACAGTGAGGACATGGGCAATAAATTTTTGCATGACTCCTGTCACCACCTGTCACCTTGGTTACCTGAAGCTGAGACAGCTACACATTTCTTTAGATCATCTAGTTTTTTTCAGTATCTCCTTCTTCTTCTTGCCAAGCAAGTCCTGAGCTTTTATCTTGGCAATGAGTGCTTTGCTCCTCAAACCATAACTTAACATGGTGTGCAAATCAAAGAAAGAGGGTTAATGTTTACCACTCTCTGAGACCATATTGACATGTTGATTAATAAAAATTGACTGAATGGAAATTTGTGCACGCAGAGTCAGGAGTAAAAGAGGATTACATCATTATAGAGTCCGTGAGCTAACAAAGAAGGCAAAGAATCAGGAAGCAAATATTCAAAGTAAATAACCAGAGTGTCTGGGCTGATGACACAGCTCAGTGGGTTAACAGGCTTGCTGAACATATCTGACAACCCAAGTTCAATCTCTCTCGTTTTGCTGCTTTGTCCTGGTTTTCATATGCTTTCTGGTCTTGGGGATTTAATCCTCCATATTTGTCAGTTATTGTGCATCCAAGTCATTTGTGTAAATCAGTTAGCATTAGAATCCTACTATTATATTCACACACAACACTAAATTCCTTCCACAAATGATCACTTACACAGATAGAATCTAACATAAACCAGCTTAGCTGGGCCCAAAATCCTCTGGTACCCATCTGAAAACCCATCTCTGTTCTTGTATCTTGATCAGAGTCCTCTGAAGTTCCATTTTCATTAATTTTGGAAGGGATTTAAAGCTTCTCTAAATTGGTATTGATTTTTATATTTAGAAAGATAATTCACACATCCACCCCTACCATTTTACATTCCTGTTAGCAGTATAGATAAAGGCTCACTGCATTCTTTTCCATCATTTGTTAAGGAATAGCCATTGTAATAGGTTACAAGTGGTATGCTTTTCTTGTCAGTGTCCATTTCCCAAATGACTAGTAATACAGAGCATTTTCTCCTGTGCTTAATGGATGTTTCCAAAGTCCATTTGAGATGATTTATTTAAAACTTTAACTGGGTTGGTGCTATTATTGTAGGTTTCTAGGAATAATTCTGTACCAGATAAGTGACTTGGATTGTTGCCATTGTATATGTAAATTTTTCACATGGTTGGATACATCTCCTTATGCATAGGAGTTCTAAAGCTTAGTGTAATCAATTTAACAAAATTTTTTGACTCTCTGTACCTGTAGAAGCATGTATACTACAGCACTGTGAAATTCTGTGCTGTAAATATTCCCCTAAGTCTCTCTCTAAGAACCTCATAGTTTAAGCTCTTACTTTTGTGTTTAACCAATTTTCAGTTGTTAGGAGGAGGTGCCCTTGGTCCTGTGAAGGCTTAATGTCCCAGAGTAGGGGAATGCCAGGGCAGCAAGGCAGAATTGGGTGGGGTGAGTGGGGAAGCATCCTCATAGAAGGGGGCATGAGGGTGGATTGGATAGGGCATTTCCGGTGGGGAAACTGGGAAAGGAGATAATATTTGAATAAATATTAAAGAAAATTTAAGAAATCCTTGGCAAGAGCCAGTTATGAAACAGTCACCCACATGTTTTATAACATGCTAATTCTACATTTCTGAGATAAGATTAGAACCATAGGTGCAAATTAGAAGCATTGACTAGGAGGGTTCATCTGTGTGGAGACTCTAATTGGGAACCCTTTAAAGGACATTAGAATCATTTATAGCTGAAAGTACCTAGACGTGTAGCTGATGTAAAAGTTCTATATCCATTTTAATTGCTCATTTGCCCTGGTGTTCCGCATATTGTTGTATACAGAGGAAACACAACTGCTAGGCTCTTGACTATCTATATTAGGTGTATGAGTATATCCATTTGTGTTTTATTTCCACTAACACATTAGTATATAAAATGACATAACTTCATTGTCAAATGGTATGAGTTCATGGTACATATTGTCTGAATAAACAACCCCTCTTGGCTGTAAGCTATGTAATGTATAAAGATAAACAAGTTAATAAAATCAACAGCTAATAAAAACAAAGAATTACATTATACAAAGATTAGACAGTTTTCGTGGATTCGGTGTATATTGAATGAGGAAATAACTACTTCTATGGGTTGAAGTTTTGTTGTTAGTAAAATACAAAATCATCATTACTTTAAACTCTGGCCAGAGTTTATGTATACAGAAACCATTTGATGAGTGGTTCCATAACCATTTTTATGTTTTCTGTTAAATAAATTTAGCCAAAGTTTGGTGACAAAATATCTCTCCAGTTACTGTACACATATTGGTTGAATAAAGTAGAGATATTGAAATAACATCATTGCCTAAAATAAAATTAAAACATAGCTAAACTGTGAAAAAAGAAACATACATTGTGAGAATTCAGCTCTATTGTTTTGAATGTGGTCATCTGATTTTCTCAATAATATTGGTTGAAAAGAGTGAACTTTCTCATTTAAAGACTCTTAGGAGTCATATCAAAAATCATTTGCCATTATAAGTAGATGATTCCTGGGAAGTCTATTTTGTTCTATCACTTCACATTGCTATATTTAAATCATTACCACACTGTTAAGAGTACCATGACACTGAAGTGATTTTTCTGTGTAGAGATGATGGTTCAATGAATTAAGGGGCTTACTGCCAAACCTGATGTCTTACATTCAATCCTCAAGACACATAGAGTGGAAGGAGAGATCAAGGACTGACAAACTGTCCTCTGAGAAAATATATGTATGTGTAATACAAATATAAATAAATACTCTAAATAAATACATAAATAATTGAAAAGGGAAAATGTAATGAAATAATTTCAAAATCTGAAAATATGACTGCTACAAATTTAATTTTTGCTGCAACGCTAGCTGTTCAGAGTCTCTGAGACTTCACATTTTTGAAAGATTTTTTTTTTCTTTATTTTCTTCTAAAATGAAAAACTACTTGAAATATTTTTTGCTTTTTATTGGATTTTTTTATTTACATTTCAAATGTTATTCCCTTTCCCAGTTTCCCCACTTTAAAAAAAAAATCCTACTCCATCCCTCCTTTCCCTGCTTCTTATGAGGGTGTTCTCCCAAACATACCCACTTCTGCCTCCCCGCCCTCGCATTCACCTACATGGGCATCGAGCCTTCACAGGACCAAGGGCCTCTCCTCCCATTGATGACTAACAAGACCATCCTCTGCTACATATGCAGCTGGAGCCATGGATCCCTCCATGTGTACTCCTTGGTTGGTGGTTTAGTCCCTGGGAGCTCTGGGGAGGGGAGGGAGTTGGTTGATATTGTTGTTCTTCCTGTGGGGTTACAAACCCTTTCAGCTCCTTCACTCCTTTCTCTAACTCCTCCATTGAGGACTCAGTGCTCAGTCCAATGTTTGGCTACCAGCATCCACCTCTGTATTGGTCATGCTCTAGCAGAGCCACACAAGAAGCAGTTATATCAGGTTCCTGAGAGCATGGACTTGTTGGCATCCACAATAATGTCTGCATTTGGTGACTGTGTGTGGGATGGATCCCCAGGTGGGGCATTCTGGATGGCCTTTCATTCAGTATGTGCCCTACATAATGTCTCCCATGAGTATTTTGTTCCCCATTCTAAAAGAGACAAAAGCACCCACAATTTGATCTTTTGTTTTCATGAGCTTCCTGTAGTCTGTGAGTATCTTGGTTATTCCGAACTTTTGAGCTAATATCCACTTATCAGTGAGTGCATACCGTGTGTTTTCTTTTGTGATTGGGTTAACTCACTCAAGATGATATTTTCTATTTCCATCCATTTGCCTAAGATTTTCATGAAGTCATTGCTTTTAATAGCTGAGTAGTAATCATTCTGTAAATGTACCACATTTTCTGTATACATTCCTCTGTTAAAGGACATCTGGGTTCCTCCCAGCTTCTGGCTATTATACATAAAGCTGCTATGAACATAGTGGAGCATTTGTCCTTGTTATCTGTTGGAGAATCTTTTGGGTATACGCCAGGGAGTGGTATAGCTGGGTTCTCAGGTAATGCTATGTCCGATTTTCTGAGTAGCTGCCAGACTGATTCCCAGAGTGGTTGTATCAGCTTGCAATCCCACCAACATTGGAGGAGTGTTCCTCTTTCTCCACATCCTCACCAGAATCTGCTGTCACCTGAGTTTTTGATCTTAGCCATTCTGACTGTTGTGAGGTGGAATCTCCGGACTATTTTAATGTGCATTTTCTTGATGACTAAAGATGTTGAACATTTCTTTAGGTGCTTTTCAGCCATTCAATATTCCTCATTTGAAAATTCTTTGTTTAGTTCTGTACCCCATTTTTTAATAAGGTTGTTTGATTTCTGGAGTCTAATTTATTGAGTTCTTTGTATACATGGAATATTAGCCTTCTGTCAGATGTAGGATTAGTGCTTGAAGCTTTAATAAGGACTGCATTGAATTTGTGGATTAGTTTGTATAGAATGTTTAAAATAACTGTCCATTTTATGTGTGTAGAATAGGGTTCTGTGTATTTCTGTTTTCTTTTTCTTCCATCAAAGTTTTCTTGATTTAAATAGATCTACCAAACAACTTAAGTTTATTCTTAAATTCAAATGGTAAGTTTTTTATTAGTTTTTATCATTTGTTTCATTTTATTATTTTTAATCCTACCATTTTAAAGGTCATGTATTTTTTCTTTTTTTTTTCAGATAACTCATTACTATTATTTAGAATTTAAAAAATTATTTATGTGTTGATTTGTATTAACTTTAGAAACTTGCTGTTCTAGTAGATTTCTGTGCGTGTTCTTTTGCTAGTTTTGTTTATATGAGATCATGCTGTCTGCTTTAAGGAGAAAATTGTACTTCTTTGTCTGTAATTTAGATGCTATATTTATATTCCTTGGCCAAATGCTCTGCCTCTTACTTCCCAGTAATATGCTAAATAGAAACGGTGAAATCTTGCTTATTCCAGGCCTCAAGTGAAAAGGACCACATTCTTCTCAACCAAGTGTGATTTTTACCTACCAATATTTAATACACAGTGTTTTGTTTTGACGTACTTTTCTTCTTCCAGTAGTTTGTTGGTGTTTTTATTTTATTTATTTATTTAGACAGTTTGTTGAGAGAAGTATAGTTGCTTCTATTTGCAATCCCAACACATGGGACATTAAACAGGAACACCATTCTAATTTTGAGAGCAGCCTAGAGTACTGAGTTTCAAGCTAGCTTAGGCTACAGAGTCTCAAAGACCTTGTGTTTTATTAAAGGCCTATTTTATATCAATGCCAATAAATAATGGTTTCCGTGTTTTGCTTCACCCTGTTTCTGTGAGGTTTTCAAATGTTGAGCAACTTTTCCACTCCAAAAGTAAAACCTACCCATTCATATTTCAAGTTTGGCAGTAATTCATACCACCATAAGATCAATAATTTCTACAGGGATGACTGTTTCAGGACCTCAGAAGCTCAGTGCTTAAAATCTGCAGTTTTCTGGAGAAAGAACTTAATGAGGAAGATGTGGATGCTGTTGTGAGACAAGCTACATTTCAGAACATCAAATCTGACCCACGAGCAAACTATGAACAAATTATAAAAGATGAACTTGGAGCAAGAAATGATATGGGTTATTTCCTTCGCAAAGGTGATATTTAGTGGTCTCTAGTAGTAAATATGTTGATTTTTCCTCAAGAAATTATATGTAGGCCAAATAATCTGTGTTTTCAATGTATTTCTCCAGGTAATAATAATATTTGGAAGAATCAAATATTTTAACTGACAAAGGGACTAAGATCCTAGTATTGTTTTAGTACAAATTCTGAAAATTTTACTTTTCTTCCTTTTGGCCTACAGAGGTCAACTTTTCAAAGTGTATCAGCAGTCTTATTCTAGGCAATAGATGTGTTAGAAGTGAAGATTCTAATTTATCTTGTGCTCTTGTTTTATTATTTTGGTTTCCTCTGGTTTGCTGCTGCTGCTGGTGGTGGTGGTGGTGATGGTGGTGTGTATGAATGTGTGTGTGTGTGTGTGTGTGTGTGTGTGTGTGTGTGTGTGTGTGAAAGAGAGAGAGAGAGAAAGATTCACAGTATAGCCCAGGCAAACAAGGCTTGAATTCAAATTTCTTTTGTCTCTGAAACACACCCCTGCCTATGATTATAATTTGAAGATGAGGTTTAAAGTGATTTCCATGTATGAGCTTTTTTATATTGTAAAATGTAGAATGTTTTAATAATTTTATTTGATGTAAACTGAATTCAATCAAAAGTAATATGCTTTATTATAACCTCATTATAAGCCAGGTAACATGGATAAGAATGAAATTTTCCCTTGTAATACTTTTTGAACATCACTTTATATTTTAGTATCTCTTGATTTTTATACTTTTTTCAGAAACTCTTCTTGTTTGTCTCTTCTGTCACTTAATGTCAACTCTCACATCTCATTCTCAACAAGACCAAATGTCTTGCCGAGCATAGGTCTTCATCTGTCCCAAATGCAAATAATAATATTGTCATCTCTGACAGCTGAATATCCCAAATGGCTATTTGCCTTTTAAGTGACATAGGGATCATTTAAAATTCTGTTTTGTTTTGTTTTGTTTTTTTCAAGACAGGGTTTCTCTGTCTGTCTAGCCCTGGCTGTCCTAGAACTCACAGTGCAGACTATGCAGGCCTTGAAGATCTCACAGAGATCTCCATGCCTCTGCCTTCCAAGTGCTGGGATTAAAGGCATGTACCACTACCAACTAGCTATTACAAATTCTTGTCCAGTAAAATTATAACATTGGCTGTTCTGACACTCCTTGTTATCTTGACTTTACTTGCTGAAATCCTTAGAACTCTTTTTTTGTGTTTGGAAAACACATGTATCTCAAAAGGTTGTGTTTAAAGTGTGAATGTCTTCATAATATAAGGATAGATAGATGGCAAAATGTAGTTTTAAAATTCTAACATATTTTTAACTATTAAGAGATTTTTATTTCTAAAACTTGGTTATGATTGAGTAGTAGTAGATAATGATATCTACTTATTATGTTCCTCAACTGAAATTTATTTTACCTCAACGTAAGTTATTTTTACTGATTATCATCCTTACATTGATGTAAGAAGAGGTATCCAACTGATACCTACTGTGAGCTTGGTGATGTGTAAGGTGAGTTATAGACAGTAAAGCTCTATATACTTAGGGACTGTCCTGTGCTTCTTCAATTAGGAGACATTGGAGACCAGAAACATCATTTGACTGTGGATCAGAGTGAAAGATTTGACAAGATATTTTATAGAAACATGAAAAACATCCCCTTGAAATTCATCTGGGACACAAATGAGTAGTAGAATGATAATCGTTATGCAAGTAAATCATATGAAAATGTACTAACCAGAAGTTGTACTATAATATTAAAATTAATGTATTTGTCACACTTAACTATTAGGTATAAAGCATAATTCACAGACGAAATGATTACCTTGTGCCTATTGTTTTTCATGACATGAACTTCAAATGGAGCTAGTAGCATTGGTTTCTATTTAAAAACAAAATGGTGTAATGGAAAACATAAAACAGAGCTTGCAAACATCTTTTTCAAGTATTCTATAGTTCATGGGATTTTTTTGGCCTCAATTAATTTAGAATCAAACAATCATTAAGAATCCCTTTATTCTGGTAATTAAACTTTAATTCGTTTTGTTTAAAATAAGTAAGCTTGATAAAATGTTTTGTGTGAAATAAAGACAAATGTTCTATATAAACAGGTCTCTGCTTGCTAAAGACACAAAAATCAAAGATTAAATATTTTCCAGTTTACAAGGAACAGATTGAGAAAAAATCTTTATCAATCCTACATCCAATAGAGGCCTAATATCTAATATAGATAAAGAACCCAAGAAGTTAGACTCCAGAGAATCATATAACCCTATTAAAAATGGAGTACAGAGCTAAATAAAGAATTTTCAACTGAGGCATATTGAATGGCTGAGAAGCACCTAAAGAAATGTTCAACATCTTTAGTCATCAAGAAAATGCACATTAAAATAGTCCGGAGATTCCACCTCACAACAGTCAGAATGGCTAAGATCAAAAACTCAGGTGACAGCAGATTCTGGTGAGGATGTGGAGAAAGAGGAACACTCCTCCAATGTTGATGGGATTGCAAGCTGATTCAGCTACTATGGAAATCAGTCTGGCGGTTCCTCAGAAAATTGGACATAGTACTACCTGAGGACCCAGCTATACCACTCCCTGGTGTATACCCAAAAGATTCTCCAACAGATAACAAGGACAAATGCTCCACTATGTTCATAGCAGCTTTATGTATAATAGCCAGAAGCTGGGAGGAACCCAGATGTCCTTTAACAGAGGAATGTATACAGAAAATGTGGTACATTTACAGAATGAGTACTACTCAGCTATTAAAAGCAATGACTTCATGAAATTCTTAGGCAAATGGGTGGAAATAGAAAATATCATCTTGAGTGAGTTAACCCAATCACAAAAGAAAACACACGGTATGCACTCACTGATAAGTGGATATTAGCTCAAAAGTTCGGAATAACCAAGATACTCACAGACTACAGGAAGCTCATGAAAACAAAAGATCAAATTGTGGGTGCTTTTGTCCCTTTTAGAATGGGGAACAAAATACTCATGGGAGCAAATATGGAGAAAATGTGTGAAACAGAGACTGAAGGTAATACCATCCAGAGACAGCCCCATCTGGGCATCCATTCTGTGCATGCCATTAAGTACAAGATGACAGGAGCCTGATATAGCTGCCTCCTAAGAGGCTCTGCCAGAGCCTGACCAATACAGAGGCAGATGCTAGCAGCCAAAATTTGGACTGATCACAAGGTCCCCAATGGGGTCCCCAATGGAGGAGTTAGAGAAAGGACTGAAGGAGATGAAGGGGTTTGCATAGGAAGAAGAATAATATCAGCCAACTAGACCTCACTCCACTCCCAAGCTCCCAGGGACTAAACCACCAACAAAGAAGTACATATGGAGGGACCCAGGGTTCCAATTGCATATGTAGCAGAGGATGGCCTTGTCAGGCTTCAATAGGAGCAGAGGCCCTTGGTCCTGTGAAGGCTCAATGCTCCAGTGGCATTGAGTCACAGTTGGGGAGATGAGTTGGCAAGAGTCAGTGGTTGATTTGAGGGAACACCCTCATATTGCAAAGTTGGGGGATGACATAAGGGACTTGGTGGGGGGGAATTGAGAAAGGGGATAACATTTGAAAAAAATTGATTTTGAGGGCTGGAGATATGGATCAGCAGTTAAGAGCACAGATTGCTCTTCCAGAAGAACTAAGTTCAATTCCCAGCAACCACATGGTGGCTTACAACCATGTATAATGGGATCCAGTGCCCTCTTCTGCTCTGTCTGAAGAGAGTGACAGTGTACTCACATTCATAAAGTATAAATAAATCTTTTAAAAAATTGATTTGGGTTTGTGGTTTCAACTGTTATTTAATTAACTGTTGACTTACAGTTAGTGGCAAGGCAATGTACACTGTAGAATGTGGCAGAAGTAAGTAGTTCTACCCACAAGCACTAGATGCAATGGGAAAAAATCTGGAGGATAAAGGCTAAATATCCCATTCAAAGGCATACTTCCACACACATGCATTCTTCCCACTGGGCCCTTCTAGTAAGTCCTAATAGCACCAGGCCCTGGGGACAAGCTTTACTGTATGGCTATTTGGTTAAGATAACATATATCACACTGCTCTTGCATCCAAAAATAAGTAGATAAAACAATGACACATGAAATGATCGTGGTATATGTTATATTCTTTTGTTGTTTGGCGGGTTTTGCTGTTATTTTGAGAAAGAATCTGTCTACATAATCATGAGTGTCCTGTACTCACTTATGTTGATCAGGCTGGCCTCAAACTAGCCTGACTCTATCTACTGAATGCTGGGGTTAACAGTGTGTACCACTAACCCTGACTTGTATCACATTCTTTTGCTATGTGGCAAATACATGAGAGAATTTACTTAAGAAGCAAAAGTTCCATTATCTGCTTGTTGTTGTTGTTGTTCTTTTTAATTGGGTACTTTATCTACATTTCAGATGTTATCTCCTTTCCTGCCCCCCCCCCCCAGAAACCCCTTAGTCCATCCTCTCTCCTCCTATTTCTGTGAGAGTGTGCCCCTACCCATCCACCCACTCCCACCTCCCAACCCTTGAATTCCCCCTCTCTGGGGCATCCAGCCTTCAAGGGATCAGGGTCATCTTCTCCTACTGATGCCTGACTAGTCCATTACCTTCTTCAAATATAGCCAAAGACATGGGTCCCTTCATGTGTGTTCTGAGGTTAAGCTGTTAAGACCCAGGGAACTCTGGTTGGTTGGTATTATCACTCTCCCCATGGGGCCACAAGCCCCTTCAACTTCTTCAGTCTTCTCTTTAACTCCTCCACTGGGGACCCTGTAATCAGTTTGATGATTAGCTGTAAACATCTGCCTCTGTGTATGTCAGGCTCTGGAAGTGCCTCCCAGGAGACAGATATATCAGATTCCTGTCAGCATGAAATTCCAGACATCCACAACAGTGTTTGCATATAGTAATTGCATCTGGGAGGGATCTCCAGGTGGGGCAGTCTCTGGATGGTCTCTCCTCCAGTTTCTGCCACACACATTGTCTCATATTTGCTTCTGTGAGTATTTTGTTACTCCTTCTAAGAAGGACCAACACTTTGGTCTTTCTTTTTCTTGGGCTTCATATAGCTTGATCATGCTAGCCTTTTTTGTTCTGGGAATACTTTTATTCCTGCCCATTGTGTGAAAGCTTTTCTTTTAACAACATAAATTTGTTGGCAGCCAAAGTACATGGCTTGAACCTAAAACAAACCCCCAGACAGAGTTTTTAAATTAGCAGGATGGCATGCCATGGATGGGAAAGATTCTGCACAGAGCCTTACCAATCTAAAACAGAAGTGCATTGTTTTGGATAATGCATATTCCATGAAGTGTAAGAAAGGCATTCTTATCAGAACAACCTAAGACAGGTTCAGTCTTGTTAGTGGGAAAAAAAAGGGAGGGGGGATCTGACATTAGGCTAGGACAAAGAAGTAATTTTAGGTTGGAATCTAAATCTTAAGCTAGAACAAAAAACTAATTTCAGGCATGAATCTAAATATTAGGCTAGAACAAAGAAGTACTTTGAGACAGGAATCTAAATTTTAGGCTAGAACAGTAAGGTAGGCTTCAGACATGAAAATGACCTTGGGCTAGGACAGGGAAATAGGCTCAGATACTTTGGTCATCCTGATAAGTCCTTAGAAACACTGATTATGGGAGTGTTCACATAATTGGGTTTAATGTCTTGCTTGTTCTTTGACTATTTGTGTTTATTGTCTTGCTTGTTCGTTGATTATTTGCATCTATTGTATTGCTAGACCCTCAACCTAGGACCGACCTTAATACATGCATGAAATTAAAATGGTATAAAAGCAAAAAGGAGGAGGGGGTGGGATATGGGGTTCTAGGAAGGGGAAATGGGGAAAGGTGATGACATCTGAAATGGAAATAAATAAAATATTCAATAAAATAATTTTTAAAAAAAGAAGCAAGAGATTTACTTTGATTCCTTGGTCCAGAGGTTTCATAGTTAGATAGCTTTATTGTATCAGGATCTATGATGGCAGAGAGCATCATGGTGGCTTGAATCTGTTGCAGGAATATCTTAGTCAAATATTTTGTTGCAAATAAGAATAATTTGATTCTAATCCATTTATACAAAACATAGTATTTCAGACACAGCACTCTATACTCAAATACTGCCTGGAGAGAGCTGGTCTCCCAGGAGTGTGGTTATGCCTGTGAGAACAGGTAAAACTACCACTTCTGATTCAAGGGAACAAACTGGAGCCCTCAGGACACAAGAATTGAGTAACAGTCTGGAACAGGATCCTTCAGATTTCCATTTGCACCAGGAGCTGATCCTGTGCCACTGTACTCTATATCCAAATATAGAGTAAGCTGGAGCAAGCTGGTCTCCAAGGAGGACTGACATACCTATGAGCACAGTTAAAACCACTATTTCTGCCCCAATTCCTGGCCCAAGGGGGACCCACCCAGAGACATCAGGACACAAGAACAAAGGAACATACAGGGACAGGATCCTTCAGGTTTCTTTCTGCATCTAGGAGCTGACCCTCTGCCACAGTTCTCCATACCCAAATTTCTCCCAGAGAGAACTGGTCTCCCAGGAGTACGGACACACAAGCTTGCAGGAGGAACAAGCCACAATCAGAGACAGCAAGATCAGCTAACACCAGAGGTAACTAGATTGCAAGAGGCAAGGGTAAGAACATAAGTGACAGAAACCAAGGCTACTTGGCATCCTCTGAACCAAGTTCTCCCAACACAGCAAGCCATGGATACCCCATCACACCAGAAATGCAAGATTCAAATTTAAAAATCACTTCTCATGATGATGATAGAGGATTTTAAGAAGAACATAAATAACTCCCTTTAAAAAATACAGAAGAAAAGGGTAAACAGGTAAAAGCCTTAAAGAGGAAACACAAAAACCCTTTAAATAATTACAGGAAAACACAACCAAACAGATGAAGTAATTGAACAAAACAATCAGTACCTAAAAATGGAAAAAGAAACAGTAAAGAAATCACAAAGGGAGACAATCGTGGAAATAGAAAACCTAGAAAGGAGATCAGGAGACATAGATTCAAGCATTACCAACAGAATACAAGAGACAGGAGAGAGAATCTCAGGCACAGAAGATACTATAGAATACATTGACAAAACACTCAAAGAAAATGCAAAATGCAAAATGCTCCTAAACCAAAACATCCAGGAAATCCAGGACACAATGAGAATAACAAACCTAAAGATAATAGGTATAGAAGAAAAATGAAGATTCCCAACTCAAAGGGCCAGTAAATATCTTCAATAATATTATAGAAGAAAACTTCCCTAATTTAAAATAAGAGATGCCCATAAACATACAAGAGGCATACAGAACTCCAAATAGATTGAACCAGAAAAAAAAATTTCTCTTGGAACATAGTAGTCAAAACACCAAATGCACAAAACAAAGAAAAAATATTATTAAGCAGTAAGGGAAAAAGGTCAAGTTAAATAAAAAGGCAGAATTATACCAGACTTCTCACCAGAGACTATGAAAGCCAGAAGATTCTGGGCAGATGTTATGCAGACCCTAAGAAAACACAAATGCCAGCCCAAGCTACTTATACCCACCAAAACTCTCAATTGCTATAAATGAAGAAACCAAGATATTCCATGACAAAACCAAATTTACACAATCTCTTTCCACAAATTCAGCCCTACAAAGGATAATAGAGGAAAAACACCAACAGATGGAGAGAAATTCAACCCTAGAAAAAACAAGAAAGTCATCTTCTTTCAATAAACCCAATCATAAAAGTAACAGGAAGAAACAACCACTATTTTTTAATATGTCTTAACATCAATAGATTTAATTCCCCAATAGAAAGACATGGAGTAGAATACGTAAACAAGACACAGGATTTTGCTACATACAGGAAACACACCTCAGAGTCAAAGACAGACATCACCTCAGTGTAAAGGGCTGGAAAACAATTTTCCAAGCAAATGGTCCCAAGAAACAAGCTGGAGTAGCCAGTCTAATGTCAAATAAAATTGACTTTCAACCAAAAGTAATCAAAGAAGATAAGGAAGGACACTTCACATTCATCAAAGGAAAACTCTACCAAGAAAAACTCTCAATTCTGAACATCTATACTCCAAATGCAAGGGCACCCACATTCATATAGGAAACTTTACTACAGCTCAAAGCATGCACTGTACCTCACACAATAATAGTGAGAGACTTCAACACAACACTCTCATCAATGGACAGATCATGGAAACACAAACTAAACAGAGACACATTGAAACTAACAGAAGTTATGAACCAAATGGATTTAACAGAACATTTCATCCTAAAACAAAAGAATATACTTTCTTCTCAGCACCTCATGGTACCTTCTCCAAAATTGACCATATAATTGGTCACAAAACAGGTCTCAACAGATACAAGAAGATTGAAATAATTCCATGCATCCTATCAGATCACCATGAACTAAGGCTGGTCTTCAATAGCAACAAAAACAACAGAAAGCCCACATACACATGAAAGCTGAACAACACCCTACTCAATGATATCTTGGTCAAGGAAGAAATAAAGAAAGAAATTAAAGACTTTGTAGAATTTAATGAAAATGTAGGTACAGCAAACTCATACTTATAGGATACAATGAAAGCACTTCTAAGAGAAAAACTCAGTTCTGAGTGCCTACAAAAGAAACTGGAGAAAGCATACACTGTAGAGTGAAAAATTATAAAAATAATTTTTATAGAATATAAGTATATAGATTCTTTTTAAGTTCTTTTAGGGACATGGGAATTTTCTCTGAAACAAGCCAGGCCAGTTTCGGGAATTGGCTGTAAAAAATGAAAGTCATTCAGGTGGCAAAACACAATGACCAGGCTGTGGCTTTGTGGCTGAGCAAGTGAGAAATAGTTAATAAATAGCTGGTAAATGACAGGGTAGGGCACAGTGACTGTGAAACCACATTTTTGAGAAGAATGAGTATACAGAGTAATTTTTCACAACTATAAACCGTTCAGGGTGGGTTTCTCTGAATGTTTCACTTTCTTATGTTATGTATCCTTGGCAACCGCTCACCTCCTCCTCCCTCCCCTGGTTTGTGGTTTTCCACTTTAAAAGACCCCTTAGGCCGTCACTCTTGGTCAAACCCTGCCAACTTCCCTAATAAAGCCTCTACTGATTGCATCCAGGTACGGTGTCTTGGAGTTTGTGGGGGGGTCTTCAACACTAGCAGCTTAACAGCACAACTGAAAGCTCTAGAACAAAAGGAAACAAATGCACTCAAGAAGAGTACACAGCAGGAAATAATTAAACTCAGGGCTGAAATCAAACAAGTAGAAAGAACAAGAACTATAGAAAGAATCAACGAAACTAGGAACTGTTTTTTGTTTTTTTGTTTTTGTTTTTGTTTGTTTGTTTGTTTTTGTTTTTGTTTTTTAAGGAAATCAACAAGATAGATAAACCGTTATCCAGACAAACGATAGGGTACAGAAACAGTGTAAGTAATGTGGCTGGAAAACGCAGAGAGGGTTCCTCACAGCTGGAATTTAGGTATGACTGCTGTGGTTCCATGGTTCCTCACAGCATGGTCCCAAATGACACGAGAAAGTCCATGGGTTTTTACTGACTTTAATGTTGTGGCGGATGGTGGGTGGGTCTGGATGCACCCCCTCCAAAAAAAAAAAAAAAAAAACCCAGGGCAGACCTGAGTTAAATAGGGAGAAAGAGGAGGGAGGGGCTGTGAAAGAATGTAAAATTGGCTCTACCCTCTGGTCTTCAGGTACCTCATTAGTATGTAAATCTCTCTAGGGCCTGAGGCACTGTTCCCTGACTGTTGGCCATAGACCTCTCTGTGGGAGTGGTTGTTGGAGGGCTGAAGCTAAATGAAAAGAACCAGGGCCTGGGAGCAGAGCTGAACTCCTGCCTTCTAATAAGGTTTCAAGGTTCCAAGCTCATGGTTGGCCAAGCACCCAGCTGCTTCTCACAGCCCACCACCCCACAAAGCAGTATCCAAATTAACAAAATCAGAAAGGAAAGGGGAGATATAACAAAAGAAACTGAGGAAAATCAAAAAATCATCAGACCCTACTACAAAAGCCTATATTCAACCAACTGGAAAATCTGCATGAAATGGCCACTTTTCTAGACAGATACCAAATACCAAAGTTATATCAGGATTAACTAAACCATCTAAACAGTCCCATAACCCCTAAAGAAATAGAAGCAGTCATTAAAAGTCAAAAAAAAAAAAAAAAAAAAGCAGCCCAGGACCAGATGAGTTTAGTGCAGAATTTTATGAGACCTTCAAAGAAGACCTAAAACCAATACTCTTCAAACAATTCCACAAAATAAAAACAGAAAGAACACTCCCCCATCCATTCTATGAAGCCACAGTTACGTTGCATATTCTCCCTTGGAGATGGAATGGTTTCTATCTAATCAGAAACTTGTCAAAATTTCCTTACATAGAGGACTTCACAAGAAAAGTTTTTCTACTTCTATCATGTTTAGTGTTCCAAATAGATTTTTAAAACTGGTTGAACTCATATTACTTTTAGTTTTAGAAGATATCATGTATATTTAAGAGACATTTAACTATTATAAATTATTTGGATGACTTAAAAAATGTCAATACATTTGAGTTTTATATTTTAAAATAAATTTTATTAGTTTAAAAAAACATAGTATTTTATTAAACTGATTAGCTAAAGTGGAGTATTAGAAAAACATTTTCTTCAGCCTATGCAGAACTATAAACAAGAAATAAGAAGCAGAAAGGAATTTATAATTTATCTACATTTCTTTGCCAATTTCACATTTTTGGATATTATTTTTTATTGTCTAGGCACACTGTTCCTAAAAATCATTTAAATGATAGGCATTAAAATACTATAGGAAAGACTATCCTAATAGATATGTGGGCCAGATCAATAGGGTTTTGAAATGAGTTGAAATCAACTCAGAATTTATTATGGTCAAGTGATGACTTATAGCCTCATTTAGGATGAGGGAAAGTAAAAATCCATACAATTGGTGATCAACTCAGAAACATAGGTGTGACAAAAATATCATGCAAACTGACTTATCAGGATACTTGCTAAGGCCAGATCAAGGTGACTGGACATCACCTGCAGAAAGAAGAGAGATAAGGACCCCCATCAAATTTTAATGGCTATCTGAACAGTGGGTTAAGTCTTGTTAAATGAACTTGGAAAAAACCTTTGCTATGAAGGGTACATGTAGATATGCAGAGACAAACCTAGAATATAATACATGAGCTTGACTAAAGTTAAGCTAAGCAAAAAAAATTTTTATTCCTCTTCCTTGTTGAAGTAATAAAGTGATGATCTCTCTCATTTGGATATGTCCAATGTCTAAAACAATTGGCTTTTGTTCACTAAGAACCAACTGGATAGGTAGTAGTCACTTGGTGGTAAAATATGTTTGCTGAGTAGGGTAGAAGTTAACCATTTTCCGAGGGAAAATCTATAAAAATGAAGAATTGAGGAATGAATAGTTTGTAACTCACTTTTTGAGAACAGAGAACTGGCTGATGTTTAACCAAAATATTTAAGAATATTTGGAGTAATAAAATTAAACAAAACCATGGACTCAATTTTGAAAATACCAAGGGAAAGCGAGAATATATAGCTAGCTTTTAGGGTTTGGGTCATTAGATTGAAAATTACTGAGGAAAAAAAAACTGGAGTTAGGGGGAATCTGGTTTAATAGACATAACAGGTTTTTTGCCTAAAGCAGGACAAAGTGATCAGACACCACATGAAATATGGAAGAAAGTGAGTGAGAGGGCTTGCAACTGAGTATGATATGAGATAGCTTGCTAAGTCAGCCAGATAAGGAAGTGGGAGCAAACTGATGGTCTTTGTACACTCAAACCAGGTCTTAGGAAACACATACACCTCACACTTCAGAATCATGCATAACACATTGCTGCACTGTCCCCTAGCAAACTTCTTAACTCTGTAGGTAGTTATACATTTATACATATTCTTCCACTCTAACAGACTGAATTGTAGGTAAGGATGGCTTCTAAAAAAGACTTCACCTGTTCTAGGAAAGAGACTACCACCAGATTGCCCCATGGATGGGTGAGATGAACAGAAATGATAGGTCAAGACTGCTAAGTCTAGGTAGTAGAAATAGTCTTGACATTGAAACTCAGCTTAGGCTGCCCTCCACTCTGGAATATGTGCTTACCTTCTCCTTTGCTCTCAACCACTGAAAATTTTAATCTTAACTAACTGCTCACTATACATGTCCCAAGTGTAATTCTTGAAAATTGTAATGCCTTGAAAAACACAAGAACCAAGACTTCATAGAATTGATAATTAACTGTAAAATTTGTCCTGCAAATCATGTGGGGTTTCTTTCCAAACTTTAGTGTCTTCTTCAGTTCTTTTATTTGGTGTCTTTACATGTTATTGGTAGAGATCTTTCACTTCCTTGCTTAAGTCATTAACAGAACTAGTATGGCAAGCAAAGGAAAACAATTATTGTGAGGAGAAAAATAGGACTTGGGGACATTTTGTGAATTGTCCAATAGTTTAAAGTGCAATCCAGTGTGTATTCAATGAAACTCCTTAGAAGAAGGAAACATTCATATTTCCATTTACATTTGAAAAATGATGAACAGATTTCCACTTGAATAGTATATCATATAGAGTGTGTGGTACAAATAAAGATTATTATTGAAATTATTTAAAACTCAATGATTCTTGAAAAATGACAGATGTGAAATTTTATTAATGTTCTTCATTTTAATTATCCCTAAATTGGAAACATCTCATTAGGCATTCACTTTTTGTATAATCATGAACAAATGAAAACCTAGGATCTTTTTCTGATTTATTTCCTAAATTTATGCCATCATATAATAGGCTCATAATGGAGGAAAGCAAGGAGTGATATAAATAATCTAGTCCTATGAGCCAGCTTTCCAATGAAGGAATAACCAAACCAAGCCAGGTTACAATGAATCAACAATAAAATTTAATTCATATTTTTCTACAAGGAAAAATTAATTGTTACTGCATAGGAGATTAATATGAAGTCACTGAAATCAAAGGAATGAAAAAGGAAACTCTGTAGGGAATCAAAAATAAGAATAAACCCTGGTACTAAAGGTGCTTGAAGAACAGAATCACAGACCCCAGTGGGTTCTTCTGTTATTCTAGGGTGAAAAACATTTTACGTTCCCAACCATAGGGAAAATAGTCAGAGTAAAACATGATATCAAGAGTACACTAAGCTGTAGCCTCAGGTATCACACTCACAAAAAGATGATATGGTAGTAAACTTGATCTTGTTCTTCAGCTGACACTGAGACAGTGATGAGTGTCATTGACAATGAAAACATGCCATTTCCAAGCATGTTTTCCTCTAGGTCCATTTTGACAACCTCCTTCAGGTCTCTGAACAATTTTACTGCTTCCTGGGAATCTTTGAATTATGAATGTTGGAAGTATTCTTAGGTCAGGTTTACATTAACATTCCTGAATGATTCTAGGTAATAAAAGCAAGCCTAGTGGCCAATGACATTAGTGAAATTCTAGACAATCTTTTAAAATATGTATTACCTTCTTTGTGAGAATGTTTGTGCTAGATAGTTTTTGTCAATTTGACATAAACTATGTTTATGTTTATATCGTAAAGTTACTTAAGAAGGAACTCAGTTGAGAAAATGCCTCCAGGAAATGAGGCTATAGGCAAGTCTGTGGCATTCTTAATCAATGATTGATGGGTGAGAACCCAGATCATTGATGCTGGGATCATCTATGGGCTGGTGATCCTAGGTTTTGTAAGAAAAAAAAAAAAGCAGGCTGAGCAATATATGGTGAGCAATCAACACAAAGCAGCACCTATATATGGACTCTGCATAAACTCATGCTTCCAGGTTCCAGCCCAGCATGAGTTCCTATTCTGACTTTTTTTTATCATAAACAGTGATATGGAAATGTAACCAAAATAAATCCTTTCCTCCCAAACTTGTTTTGATCATAATGTTTTCTCATAGCACTAATAACCCAAGGTAAGACCACATTTAAAATTAAAGATTATTTACTTTTATATAAGTTAAATGAGTAATTTCATTATAAAAGCAATGCACATGATAGGATATACTTCAATTATAGCAAGCTGATTAACATAGTGTTGTTAAATTATATAAGTAGATTTATGTAATGAATCATCAGAGTCCTTTGTGCAGAGACAGTATAGATTAAGTATTTCTATACAGTATTCTGTGTAGTCATTATTTCTCTACAGCTTATTCTCTGTTGCTTCTTCCTTTTCCTCTTGTTTAAAAAAAAAAACAAAAAACAAAAAACAAAAAACAAAAAACAAAAACAAGTATATCTTCCAGTCCAGGTTCCCTTCCTGCCTTTCAGGATCTCACAAAATGCAGTTGACTCTGGGAATTGGCCCATGTGATAGCAGAGCATTCTTTTATCAGAATTTACTTTCCATTTCTCATATACAGCTCAGCTACCTAATTTTCACCTTCCTAAGGCAACAGTTCATCCTCAAAAACCCACTCCGTAGGTCTTAAGTCAGTAGCATCTGTGACCTATTTTGTACAAAATGACATCCTAAGCATACAATATGATTGGGTCATATGAAACCAACCATTGCCTCCATTACACACTGCCCTTCCTAAAGTTATTTGTAGAGAAACCTTATACATGTTAAGTAATTAATAGCTTTATTAGTATTTTACTGCATGACATTAAGTCAAATAGACTCAACATTCTATTTCTGAGTTTTGTGAGAGGAAAGACTATGTTTGTTATGAAAAATTATGCAAGTGAATATGATTTTAATTTCCTTGTTAGATGTAATTTGTTATAATTGTAAGCAATTACAAAGAAAATTATCTCCAGTACTTTTATATTAGTAAATTTAGAAAATCTAGGTTTGTAGAAAACAAACAACTCTAGCATCTCAGTCTGAAGATGTACTTAAAAAACATTTACTACCCTGGAGTTTATATTCTACCTTGAATAATGAGGTAATGTCAAGCATAAAGGAATACATATTGAAAATAGAGCTTAGGTTGGATCTAAAATTCCTATTCCCAGTAAGATTAAACTGAATCATGTGTGCCAAATGTTTTACATCACACAGATAAGAAATCACATTTTGAGAAAAAACAGGCTTAGGGGACTGGAAAGGGAGCATCTGGTACAGGCTAATAAAGAATCTTAAAGAAGCTATACCTTTGATTCATGGGGTCAAGAAGATGGGAGAGAATTGAGATGCCCATATTTAAGTGGAAACCTCAAGGTGAGAAACTTCTCAGAAGACCAAATTTCTTCTGTTTACTTTTGTAAGACCCCCAGGAAGGGAGGACCTCACCCAAGCCTCAGGAATTCACAGCCACCCAATAACTCACAAGATACTGAACTCAATGTAATCAGCAAGAGGTATATTTCGATCAGCATGTTGAGGTCAAGACCCATAACCCACACAGAGGCAGTGGGGTCTGACCCCAGACTTTGGAGGTAGAGGGTATATAAAGGCAAAAACCACAGCCCAGGGGAAAATCACAACCCAGGGGGAGTGAAGGGGGAGTTATTGGAAAGTACCTGTGGAAAGTCCCAGCCAATTATTCAGTTTGTGACAGGGTTCAAGAAACAGTCATGGGGAACATTTTGTATAGGCTATTTTCAAGAGCCTATTTGTATTCAACCATCTGTCTTGTGGTCAGTCAAGTTCTTGAAACACAGAGCTCACAAACAAGCTGACCTGTACTCTTGGTTCCATTCAGCCTGCTAGGAGTTTTTAAAAATATTTAACCCTTTCATTTTCTCTCTGAAAGGAGTGACCCTTTCACAGGACAACTTCTGTCCTCAACTTTATAGAAAACTGCTATCTAGAAAATAATCCCCGGCCTGTGCTTCACAGAGGGCACCTACAGTGTCCTGGGTGCATTGCATTTAATCTTCATGACCTCTTGTTGAATCAGAGCTATTACCCAATTCTGCAGAATGGGTCAGGTTCCTGTACAAGACCACAACAAATAGGGCTGCATCAGGATGGATTGACAACCTTCAAACCTCTCCTCCCACCCACTAGCTATTTAGATGGATCAGATTAAATACATGTGTTGTTTATTAAACATATTGAAATGGCCAGAGAAATCGTGGAATTCTAGGAATCTGCCTGAGCAAAATGTAGTTAATGTATTCTTATCTACTCAATCTAGTAATTTTGATTATAACAGAATTAGGATATTTACTAGAACTATTCTAAGAACACAACAAAAATACAGCCAAAACCATTGTATCCATCAAAGTCATGATAATTTTGAAGAATTAAAAATTCATTCTAGTGAAAGAAAAATATGAAATAGGCCCAAACTAATAAAGTAGCAGGGCCTGTGATTCCTTTTCTCTAACCTAAATAGTTTAAAATGCCTGTCAGCAGGTTTGGGCCCACTTAATTAGTTACAGAAGATGTGGAGTTACAAGACAAAGGCCTGTTAAATCATCCAAAGAAACTGACTGACCATGAAAGATAAAAAGGTATACAAGGACATTCTTAGAAGAACAGGGATATGTCCAAATGAGTAATGGGCCATCTGGTGTTCCTCCAAACCCTTCCCCCCACCCTTTTGAGGTCTTCTCAAGGTCCAAGAAACTGCAATTTAAGTTTAACTAGATACTATGCTAACTTAGACCGGTACAGTCTGCTGATGTAAAACAACCAATCATGTGTACCCATGTAAAAATCTCCCAATTCCCCCACCCCTTGGCTATAAAAGTCCTAATCCTTAGATCCTCCTGGTCAGTCCCTCTATCCCCTATGTGAGATATGGGGATATGAACTGGCCCAGAGCTCTGATATTACACTGCCTCATGTTTTTACAGTTTTTTTTGTGTGTGGGCACCGTCCTGAGACTTGAGTGAGAATCCCCCTTTGAGTTTTTTTACTAGGAGCAGCGCCTTGGAGGTCCTGTGTCTTGCTTCAACAGTGTTTAGACGGAACAGACCCAGGGACTCCAGCTTTGTTAGCTTCCAGCCGCCTCACAGTCTCTTCAGTTGCAGCCTCTGGGACCATCTCCTCACCGCCTTTGGCTCCTAGGACCAGCCAGCCCCATCTTTGTGGTTAGCTCCAAACTCCGGATCAGCCATGATCTCTCAGATTCGTCAGAATTATTCCACCACCGAAGTGGAAGCTGCCGTGAACTGCCTGGTCAACTTCTTCCTCGAACTGGCAGAGGAGAAGCACGAGGGCACCAAGCATCTCTTCAAGTTGCAGAACGATTGCCGGGGGCCCTGCACTCTTCCAGGATGTGCAGAAACCATCTCAGGCTGAATGGGGTAAAACCCAAGAGGCCATGGAAGCTGCTTTGGCCCTGGACCAGGCCCTCTTGGATCTACATGCCCTGGGCTCTGCCAGTACAGACCCTCATCTCTGTGACTTCTTGGAAAGCCACTTCCTGGATAAGGAGGTGAAGATCATCAAGAAGATAGGCAACCACCTGACCAACCTCCGTAGGCTGGCAGGGCCACAACCAGCACAGACTGGCACGCCCCAGGCATCTCCGGGAGAGTATCTCTTTGAGTGTCTCACTCTCAAGCACGACTCTGGGCCTTCAAGGGGCTCCCTCCTCTGCTCTGCAGCAGCCCGCCTCAGAACCTCCACCTGAACGAACCTCTCAAGCCACTAGACAACTTTGTAACTGCCCTGGAGCTTCTCCCAAGTCTTGGACCAAGTGAAAATAAAGCTTTTTGAAACAGCAAAGAAAAAGAAAATCCATTTATGGAACAAAGAAGCCGTTAGTCTGTTGGAGGCAGATGGGAGAGAGACACTGAGTTAACTGTTGCGCGAGCCTCTAAAAGCAACCGTCAACCCTCTTCTCAGATGCCACTACATTCTGAATGTCAGCCTGAGAAATTCATTCACTAGAGCAATCACGATGTCCAGTTGCACTAGTGTAGTGCTGAGATCCCCAGGAGCACAGTGAGTATTGGAAGCTCTCCCTGTACTGACCCGGAACTCTACAAACATCAGAATGGCTCTGAGCTTGAATGTCAAATTTTGATCTCCAGGAGCATAGTAAGCATTGCTCTCCAATGCTGACCAGGACACTGAACCCTCCAGGAGTGATCTGAGCTGCTAACAAAGGGATTCTCCAGAGCAAAGTAAAGCTTGCTGTATACTGACTCTGACTTTGTAACCTTGAGAAAAGATCTGAGTTGTTGCAAGGTCATGTTGTGATATCAGGGAGCAAAGAAAACACTGAACTCTCGCAGGCACTAACCCAGAGCACTGTAACCTTCAGGAGAGATTCAAGTTGCTAAAGCGACATCTAACGAAATTAAAGAGATCTATGTGTCATGAGACCTCACTGCTTAAACAAAGGCCCTGCTAAGATTCCTTCCAAGACCATCTTCTGCACTGTCTTACAGTTCTTGATTGGTACCATTCTCATCACAGCGGGCTACCTTTTCTGACAGGATACCTCAGCCATGTGGCGACCAGCAGGGCCGTTGCTGTCCTAATTGTGGGTATCTTGGTGTTTGTGCCAAGTATTTACCACCTGATCATTATCTGCAGAGCCTGCAGAGGCAGCCAGAACTACTCTTACAGTGATCTGCCATACTGTGAGGACTAGCCCACCACGATAGAAAGAAGTAGGACTATTTAGTGGAACTGAACAAGTTGGTAGGTGGAGAACTACACATGGAATTGAGAAATTCTACTTTATAAATCATAAATAAAATTATGACCGTAGTTTATAAATGCATTCCAAAATGTAGCTTGAATTTACAGCTAGCCAAACGTCAAACTATTTTTAAATCTCCTGGCCTTCCAAAAAGAACCTATTAAAATTTCTACATGGGAGCCTGGTAGCAGTGGCACTCAACTTAAATCACAGACATCAGGAGGCAGAGACAAACTGATCTCCAAGTTCAGGGTCAGCCTGACATACAGAGCAAGTTCCAGGACAGCCAGAGATACACAGAAACCCCGTCTCAGAAAAAAAAAAAAAAAAACAAAAAAAAAACATATATGAATATTTCTAATCAGAGAATAGCATGAAAAATCTAAATGTGTGTGGGTCCTATTTACTTTGAAGGAGTCTCTTACTGAAGATAATACAAAATTATAAATTTGAAGTTGATGTTGAAGTCTGGCAAGGGTGGGGCCTGAACCTAAGATTCATTAATTCCGAAGTAAACCTGGATTTGTTACAGAGGATGAAGAAAGAGCATAAAGTGGCTGTGAGGCTATGCTTGCCATTGAGCTGTGGCATTGATGAAAGGAGACTGCTGACAAATCCACTGATGTTTTACAGAGTCAAGGAGTTTGCACTGGGCTGCAGAGACAGTTGAGCAGGTAAGGGCACCGGCTGCTATTATAGTTGACCCATCTTCCACTCTCAACACATCCATGGTGACTAAAAACCTTCTGTGACACCAGTTCCAAGGGTTCCTATGCCCTCTTCTTGGCACTGCACACACATGATACAAAGGCATATTTTCAGGTAAAGTGCACATAATTTTTAAATTTAATAATAAAAACATACTTTCTGAAGCTTTTTAATTTGTTGTATAAAAGATATAAACTTAATCTTGTGAATGATAAAATTACTGTTTATCTCCCAAAGCATACTATCATTTTAGAAAAAAGGAAGAGGCTCTTACGTTTGTTCCTTTTCAGGCAGTTGATGCAACTTGAAAAAGCCTATAAACAAATAGGAAAGTGATGAATATTGTTTGAGACCAATTAGATATTGCACAATGGACAGAGAAATGCAATGTATAATTTGTTTGTGATTTCATGATAACATCATAATCCCCTTAGAAACCACAGAAGATGCAGGAAGTCCATGGGAATGATAGCATTAAAGAGACCACAATGTGGTGTAGGTGAAGAAGAGATGCCCCACCTCCTGCCTTTTGTACCTTGTCACCTGTGGCAGTATGGAAAGCTGGCCTCAAAGTCATGAGAGGAGAAGAGCTGTCCCTGCCCCTTGCTGGCTGCAGCACTTGGGAAGACAGGTCTTGCACCTCAGCTAGACATCAAAGTAGAGCTGGTCCTGCTAGTGTGGGTGCAGATGAGAGAGCTCCAAGGGTATGGGAGTGGAAGAGCTGGCTCTCACCCTTACCATCTGTGGCACTGGGTGAGCTTGCCAGGATACCTTGGTGGTGTGGGTGTAGGAGAGCTGGCAGGCATATCAACTCCACTACCAGACCCATATCTAAGATTTTGAGTTGGCCCACCAAATCAATATTTACCCATATATGAACTGATGGAGAATGTGAAGGTTGTACTTCTGCAGATCAAAAGCTACTGCATCTCCATGACACAGGGCAACAACAGGATAACCAAGAGGAGTCCAAATGAAGATCCACTATTGATAGTGTAGCAGAAGGCAGAAGCCTTAAACCAAACCAATGACTCCTTGCAATGAACATTTGCAAGTAAAGAAGTATAGACAGAGGGTGCACTGTGGGACTCACTGTGACACAATAAAGTTGCCACAAGAGGGTTTTTTTTTCCTTTTTTTTTTTTTTTGAAAGAGTAGGAGAGAATGTTGCAAGGTCAGAGAGCAAGGATGAAGTGATGGAGAGATGAGAGGCAGGGATTGAAGTGTATGATGTTAAATTCACAATCAATAAAAACTTAAATACAGAAAAATGACTATGACTTCAAAATATTTATTAAGCTAATAAAGGATTTGGATATATAAAGATGGTGTCTCTTGAATACAAAAGACTGTTATGTGTATGGTGTTTTAATGTACTTACACCTTACATAGATGAAGAAGGACAGAAATCATATGGTCACCTCACTAGATTCAGATTGTTTCTTTCATTGAAAGAAAGAAAAAAGAAAGAAAGAGAAAGAAGGAAAGAAAGAGAGAAAGAAAGAAAGAAAGAAAGAAAGAAAGAAAGAAAGAAAGAAAGAGAAAACATAACAAGAGAACCTACCAAATGGCCCAGCTATATGCTATGTCTTGTTTTTTGTTTTTATAACCCAAAGTCTCCAAGTCAATACACCATGAGAATATAAACACAAAGTTGCTACTGTACTGTTTACAACAGCTTTCCTGCAACCAGCCTAGGTTTCAAACAACAAAGACATGGAAACAAAAGGTTTTCTTTTAACAGCTATAGAAAAATAAGGTCATGCAACTAGTAGGAAAAAATTAATAACATAATAAACTAATCAAGTCATTGTCAAAAAGACAAATATTTTGTTTTCATATGTAGAAACAGACACCATATATGTATAACATGTAAGTATGTTGACATGAAGGTAGAAATGAAACAGAACAAAGGCAACTAAAAGGGCCAAGAAGAAATACTCAAACAAAAGCAACTTAATAGAAAAAGGATTTTCAGATGACCATTCATCATAGTCTAGAGTTACGATCTAGAGTTTGAGGAGTTCCTGCAGCCAAGACATGGTGCCCAATGAATGCTTGTAGTCCCTCTACTTTTTGTACTGTCCTAGATCTTAGCAGAGAGGATGGTGCCCCTGACACACAGTAGACCAGTATTTCTACTTCTAAAAGAGAGACATAAAGGTTAAAAATTGTAACATTTATGACATCTTTTAGAGCCAAAATCTTTTATGTAAGTTTTCTGAATATGGCAGCTAGAAGCATATGTACACTCTAGAGGCAATGAAGATAAAACAGAATGGTTCAGAAGTAGATTCAATGCTTTGGGGGTTAAAACAATGGAAAACAGAAGAAAATGTCCCCATGCTTTGAGTCTACTTTACATGGTAAATTCTTTAAGTTAGTAACCATCTTCAACTTTGGGGGATTCAGGATGTCTTCAGGTTCAGAAAGAAATGTTTTCCCTTTTGAAAAATTTATTTATTTTCAATATATATATACATATGCATGTAGTGTGTGTCCATGTACCCCCCCAGGAGGATAAAAAGAGGTGTTGGATGCCCTGGAACTGTAGTTACAGGTGTCTGTAAGCTGCTGGCAGCTGGAAAATGAACCCAGGTCTTCTGCAAGGGGAGTTCAAGCTCTAAACCATTAAACAATTTTTCCAGCCTCTGGTTTGTGCTTTTAAAATTCTACTTCTTATATGAGTTGTCTAATTTCTAAAACTTACTCAAGAGATGCTGACCATGGTGGCATTTGCCTTTAATCCTAGCACTTGGGAGGAAGATACAGGTGGATCTCTTAGTTTTAAGTGAGTCTGGTCTGTATAGTAAATTCTTGGACAGCAATGGCTATGTAGAGAAAATCTGGAGAAGGATGAGGGGAAGAAGGAGGTGAAGGAGGAGGGAAAAAAGGAAAAGAAAAAAAAGAAATACATCCAAGGTATATTGTAACTGATATTTTTTTGTTTATTTATTTATTTACATTGCAAATGTCCCACTTCCTGGTCTCCCCTCAACAAATTCTCCATCCCATCCCCCACCCTTTGCCTCTGTGAGAGTGCTCCTCCACCCACTCACCCACTACCACCTCACCTCTCTAGGGTCCCCCTATGCTTAGGGCATCAAGCCTCTACAGTATCAATGGTCTCCCCTCCCACTGATGCCAAATAAGGCAATCCTCTGCTTCATATGTAGCTGTAGCCGTGAACTCCTTTATATATGCTCTTTGATTTGTTTAGTCCAGAGGAGCTCAGGGGGTCCAGTTAGTTGATATTATTGTTCTTCCTATGGGGTTGCAATCCTCTTCATCTCCTTCAGTCCTCCTAACTCTTTCATTGGGTTTCCTGGGCTCAGTCCGAAGGTTGGAAGTATCTGCACCTGTGTTCATTAGATGCTGACATAGCCTCTCAGGGAACAACTATACCAGACTCCTGTCAGTAAGCACTTCTTGGCATCAGCAATAGTCTCGGGGTTTGGTGACTGCAGACAGGATGGATCCCAGGGTGTATCTGTCTCTGGATGGCCTTTCCTTCAGTCTCTGATCCATTTTATTTTGTCCTTGAATTTCCTTTATACAGGAACAATTCTGGGTTAAAATTTTTGAGATGGGTGAGTGGACGCATCCCTCAACTTGGGGTCATCCTTATCTACTGGAGGTAGTCTTTACAGGTTCTATCTCCCCTTTGTTGGGTATTTCAGCTAATGTCATCCCATTGATTCCTGGGAACTTCTTGATTCCCTGGCATTAGGGACATTCTAGTGGCTACCACTAGTTCCCCATCCCCCACTACTATATATTTTGATTCATTTCCCTGACCCTCTGTACTTCTCTCCTGTCCCTTCCTATATTTAATCCTGCCCCCTCTTTTTTCCCTCACCCTTCTCTCTCTCCCCCAAGTCCTTCCCTCCCCTACCTCCTGTGATTGTTTTGTTCCCTCTTCTAAGTAGAACTGAAGCATCCACACTTTGGTCTTCCTTCTTCTTAAGTTTCATATGGTCTGTGAGTTGTATCGAGGGTATTCTGAGCTTTTGGGCTAATAGCCACTTATCAGTGAGTACATACCATGTGTGTTCTTTTGTGTCCGGGTTACCTCACTCAGGGTGATATTTTCTAGTTCCATCCATTTGCCTGCAAGTTTTATAAAATCATTGTTCTTAATAACTGAATAGTACTCCATTATGTAAATGTACCCCAGTTTCTGTATGCATTCTTCTTTTGGGGGACATCTGGGTTGTTTCTAATTTCTGGTTATTATAAAAAAGCCTGTCATGAACATAGTGGAGCATGTGTCCTTGTTATATTTTGGAGCATCTTTTCAGTATATGCCCAGTAGTGGTATAGCTGGGTCTTCAGTTAGAATTATTTCCAATTGTAGGAGGAGGTGCTGATATTAAAGTCTGTTTCCCTAGTTGGTTCTTTTTTGGTCAATGAATAAGGCCAGGAGCTAATTGCTGGGCAGAAGGGACAGGTGGGACTTTTTGGTCCCAGGAGGAAAAGGAGACATAGAAAAAGAGAAGAGGCTTTTCAGCCAGGCTTTGGAAGAAGCAGCATGCACCAATCATGTAAGATCTTGGGGAAGCTAGAACCAGTGGCCTCTGCCACCAGTGGATAGCCAAGGAAGTCGAAGGAGGCTAGCTGATGAGAGCCATTAAGCTTAAGGCAGGAGGAGAGATGATGAAAATAAATTAAAAGGGCACACATTTCCAAATGGAAAGTATTTGAGCCCAGCAACTGTGCTAGTAGGCAAACTGTACAGTAATAAAGCTGTCTGAGTGTATTCCATCAGTGAAGCAAAGGTGGATAGAGAGAGAAGCAAGGTTGGAGCTGGAGGCTTGGCAAAACTATGCTAAGCTAGGAGGAACAAAAGGGAAACTGGGAGGGGCCAGAGCTCAGGCAGCAACTCCAGGATGACAGCTCCCAGCAAAGGTAGTAGCATCTTTTTAAAACCACACTCAACATCCAGTTTTCTGAGGAACTACCAGATTGTGTTCCAAAGTAGTTTTACCAGCTTGTAATCCCACCAGCAATGGAGTAGTGTTCCTCTTTCTCCACATCCTTGCAAGCATCTGCTGTCCCCTGAGTTATTGATGTGAGGTAGAATCTCAGAGTCGTTATGATTTGCATTTCCCTGATGACTAAGGATGTTGAATATTTCTTTAGGTGCTTCTTGGCCATTCTATATACCTCAGTTGAGAATTCTTTGTTTAGCTTTGAACCCCACTTTTTAATAGGGTTATTTGGTTCTCTGGAGTCTAACTTCCTATGTTCTTTGTATACCTTGGATATTAGCTCTCTACCAAATGTAGAGTTGGTAAAGATCTTTTTGCAATCTGTAGGTTGCCATTTTGTCCTGTTGACAGTGTCCTTTACCTTACAGAAGCTTTTCAATGTTATGAGATCCCATTTGTCAATTGTTGATCTTAAAGCTTGAGCCATTTGTGTTTTGTTCAGGAAATTTTCCATTGTGCCAATATGTTCAAGACTCTTTCCCATTTTCTCTTCTATTAGATTTAGCATATCTAGTTTTATGTGGAGGTCTGTGATCCACTTGGACTTGAACTTTGTACAAGGAGATAAAAATGGATCAATTCGCATTCTTCTACATGCAGACGGCCAGTTGAACCAACACTTGTTGAAAATGCTGTCTTTTTTCCACTGAATGGTTTTAGCTTCTTTGTCAAACAAAGATCAAGTAACCATAGATGTGTGGGTTTATTTCTGGGTCTTCAATTCTACTCCACTGATCTATCTGCCTGTCTCTGTACCAATGACGTATGGGTTTTATCATTATTGCTCTGTAGTACACCTTGAGATCAGGAATTGTGATTTCCCCAGAAGTTCTATTATTATTTAGAATAGGGTTTTGCTATCTTGGATTTTTTGTTGTTCTCGATGAATTTGAGAATTTCTCTTTCTATCTCTGTGAAGAATTGAGTTGGAATTTTGATGGGAATTGCATTGAATCTATAGATTGCTTTCTGCAAGATGGCCATTTTTACTATATTAATTCTGCCAATCCATGAGCATGGGAGATTTTTCCATCTTCTGAGGTCTCCTATTTCCTTCTTCAGAGACTTGAAATTCTAGTCATATAGATCTTTCACCTGCTTGGTCAGAGTCACACCAAGATATTTTATATTATTTGTGTCTATTGTGGAAGGCGTTGTTTCCCTAATTCCTTTCTCAACTCATTTATTTTCTGAGTAGAGGAAGGCTACTGATTTATTTGAGTTAATTATATATTAAACCACTTGCTGAAGTTGTTTATCAGCTGTAGGAGTTCTCTGGGTAATTTTAGAGATCACTTATGCATATTATTTTTATCATCCACAAATAGTGATATCTTGATTTCTTCCTTTCCAATTTGTATCCCTTTGACCCTCCTTTTATTGTCTAAATGTCCTGGCTAGAACTTTGAGTACTATATTGAATAAATAGGAAGAGAGTAGACAACCTTGACTTGTTCCTGATTTTTGTGAGATTGCTTCAGGAATCTCTCCATTTAATTAGATGTTGGATATTGGTTTGCTGTATATTGCTTTTATTTTGCTTAGGTATGTGTCTTGGATTTCTGATCTTTCCTAGACTTTTAACACGAAGCGTTGCTGTATTTTGTCAAAGGCTTTTTCATCATCTAATGAGATGATCATGTGGCTTTTTTTTTTCATTGAGTTTGTTTATATAGTAGATTACCTTGAGCAATTTCCTTATATTGAACTATCCCTGCATCCCTGGGATGAAGTCTAGTTGACAATGGTGAATGATTGTTTTGATGTGTTCTTGGATTAGATTTGCAAGAATTTTATTGAGAATCAATATACATAAGGGGAATTGGTTTAAAGTTTGCTTTCTTTGTTGGGTCTTTGTGTGGTTTATATCAGCATAACTGTGGCTTCTTAGGACAAATTAAGTAGTGTTCCTTCTGTTTCTATTTTGTGGAATAGTTTGAAGTTTGTATTAGGTCTTCTTTGAAGGTCTCCTAGAATTCTGCACTAAAACCATCTGATCTTGGGCTTCTTTTGGTTGAGAGTCTTTTAATGACTGTTTCTATTTCCTTAGGGGTTATGGGACTGTTTAGATGGTTTATCTGATCCTAACTTAACTTTGGTGCCTTCTATTTGTCTAGAAAATCTCTATTTCATTTAGATTTTCCAAGTTTAGTTGAATATAGGCTTTTGTAGTAGAATTCGATGATCTTTTTAATTTCCTCAGTTTCTGTTATATCTCCCTTCTCATTTCAGATTTTGTTAATTTGAATACTGTCTCTGTGCCCTCTAGTTAGTCTGATTAAAGGTTTATTTATCTTGTTGATTTTTCTCAAAGAATCATTTTCTTGTTTTGTTTCTTTATATAGATCTCTTTGTTTCTACTTGGTTGCTTTCAGTCCTGAGTTTGATTATTTCTTGCTGTCTACTCCTTTTGTGTGTATTTGCTTCTGTCTGATCTAGAGCTTTCAGATGTTCTGTTAAGCTGTTAGACTATGATCTCTTCAATTTCTTTATGAAGGCATTCAGAGCTACAAGTTTTCCTTTTAGCACTGCTTTTATTGTGTCCCATAAGTTTGGGTATGCTGTGCCTTCATTTTCATTAAATTCTAAAATGCCTTTAATTTCTTTCTTTACTTCTTCCCTGACCAAGTTATCATAGAGTAGAGAGCTGTAGATTCTAGATACAATTGAAACTGCTATCTCCATGCTCCAGTCCCAGTGGCCACTAGAGAGCGTAACTTGAAGCCCTCCCGGGACCAATGGCAAGCAGCAGAGGCAGACCTGGCTGGCTCCAGCCTCACATCAAAGCTTAGGGTGGACCAAAGGCCTCCTGGAAATCAAAGAACTCCGGATAAATTTTGATGCTGGGACTCTTCTTCTTAGTACACATTGACTGATTTGGACTAGAAAAATAATGAGCACTTTGTAGCACTAGAATTGTGAAGAGTGACAAAATCTTGGTTCCTGTGCACCTAGCTCCAGCTAACAAAGAGCTTGGTCCATTCTAGAGCAGAAAAAATTCATACAGCAAACTCTTCTTCAAAGAACAGAGCCTGATTGTGTTTTACAGTCATTTATTAAAGGAAATAATGCAGAGAAGATGGAAGAATGTGCCAGCTTCCCAGTCACTATAAATGAAGGACCCCAGCCAGAAATCACAAGACCTGTAGAAATTGTAGGTATCTAAAGGAAACTCAAAGAGAGAAAGAGAGAGAGAGAGAGAGAGAGAGAGAGAGAGAGAGAGAGAGAGAGAAAGAAAGAAAGAAAGGTAGAAAGAAAGAGACAAAAACATTTTGAGGCCTTTGAAGATCTTCACAAGCTAATAATCAAAGCTAAGGAAATGGTGGTGTTATCAAAATCAATCATTAATGAGATTAAAGAGAAGCATGGTGAAGTCTCAGAAGATGAAACCATTCAGTTTAAGCCCCAGTAGCTAAGTGTGGGAATAACCAGCTCAGTTGCTAAGGAAACCAAGGCTTATGTACATAGTCCCATATGTGCAGCTAATCGTCTAAAGGTGGAATACTGCTGGTACCTTTAGAGGAATGAGGAGGAGCATGGGGATGATGTCTTTCACAGAGATGTACTATTTAGGAAACCTCAAGGAATATAATTGCTCTCACCAGAAGATTTGTGAATGAGTGCAAGATGCTGGAAGCACTAAAATTACCTGTCCGGCTCTGGGTTTTTGACACTGGTGTCATGGTAACTGAGCTTCAACTGTGGCCTGTCTCACTCTGAGGACAATTTCAGAAAGGCGATCCTTGACTTTGGAAGAGGTTGAGAATGTCTGTCCTCCTGGCTAATGAAAGCATGCTTCTCGAAGACAAGATGGCAACTCCATGGAAAGCTTAAGGGTTTCCTCAAATATATTTATGACACAGAACTAAGAATTTTGTATCTGAATACTTTTTATCTATACACTTGCATTATGTCAAGGTCATATGACATTGAGCTGAAGAGATAAACCCAAATAAACAATTTGTTAGAGATTCATAATATAATATAATGTAATGTAATATAATATAATATAATATAAAACATGTAAAATTAAACTTGTAAATGCAACTAAAATTATGGTCTCAGAAACTTATTGAGAGTACCTATAGGGAGATACAGAAAAACAGATGTGCATATGCATTTAGAGTCATGCTATAGTTAAGAAGAACTCTTAGAACTTAACTTGAAACATGGTGAATTTTAATTTGATTCATAAATTTAGGTCCTTGGGGGAAGAAAATCAAAGCCACATATTTTGATAGACTAGGTAATCATTTTGATGTGACTAAACATCACTGAGTTATAAATGTTTTTCTCTACACCTAACATGCCCATCTTTGGGGCATCTGTGAAGGAGGTAATAGCTACACTCTAGTCTAAGAACTGATAGCACTGAAATAAACAAAACAAGCTGCAGAATACTGTGCCAGGCTCTTCCTTGGGACTTTGGAAGCAGACATAGGTGTTCTTCCAACAGATCAAATAAAATTACCTTTGAAAAAAGAAGAGGGCTACAGCATCATGTCCTAGTAGGGAACATCCCTAGAATGCAGAGGCCTTGGGTTTCATACTTACCACCCAAATAGAAGGAAAAAGAGAATGAGGAAATGCTACTTGACTTTATGCATTTATTCTTCAATTCTTTTTATTTAAAAATTTTTTAATTTATTTAATTTATTTTTATGTATATGAGTACACTATCTGCATGTATACCTACTTGCCAGATCACATTACAGATATGATGAGTGTGAGTCACTATGTGGTTGCTGGCAGTTGAACTCTGGACCTCTGGATGAGCAGCCAGTGCTCTTAACTGCTGAGCCGCACTTCTTATACATTACTCATACTTCATATCCATAACCTGGATCAAGCTGTCATACCTTTAAAGACCTCCAACACCGGATCACAGTTCCACCTTTGCTCTCATCTTGCAGGTTCCCAAAATAAAACAAAACAAACAAAATGAAAGGGTCGGGTTCAGATTGGCTGAGCTAGGAAGAAGGACAGAGACTTCACCAAATCACAAAACTAGTCTCCTCCCTAAAATCCTAGCAACAGGGCTGTTTGATTTTACACAGAGACTGCCAGCCTGGGGTTGCTATGGAGACGGGACGCTTGCAACCTGTGGAGGCAGGTTTATCCAGAAACTGATCTCTTAGAAGATCTCAACAAAGCCCCGTGTTGCTTCCTTCTATATCTTCACGCTCCCTTCACATGATTTTTTTTATTTCTTAACTCCTATGGAAAACTCTACCTTTCTGAAACAAGAAAAGGAAAATCAAGAGCCAGAGGAAGCAGAGAGAACATGGCAAGGAGAGTCAGAATCTTCTCCCCAGGATCCTCGTCCCCCATCACCTGAATACCAGGAAAAAGAGCAAAGGTCAGACACCATACCCTCACCCAGAATGAGTCTGTCTCTGGGAGACCTCACCTCTGGACCAGGATTGTCGTCATCCCCTCCCCCACCTCCTCTGGAGTTTTATTCCACTCCTTTCATGGCTGCAACTACTCAGAATCCTGTGGCTGCATCAAACGCAGATAGGGCCCCTAGTGGGATTACTGACACTGGAACGCCTTATTCTGCTCCTTGGAAACCATATTCTGCTGCAAGACAATCAACTTCTCACTACAAAACCCATACAGAGGAAAGTGCCTTCCCACAGTCCCAGACACCCCATCCTGACCTGTGTGAGCTAAGGGATGCCAGCAGGAACAAGTCCAAGCACAAAGGGCTAAGATTTGAATTTTTACAAGAGGAAGACTCAAACAGTAACAGTGATCCAGACCAGCCTGAGGTTGGAGACAGTGAAGCAGTCCCGAGTATGCTTGAGGTGGCCATTCAGAATGCAAAAGCATACCTGCTGAGTACAAGCAGCAAGTCTGGCTTAAACCTGTAAGTATCACGTGGGGGGGGGCGTGACAACGTGGGTCATGAGCAGAGTAAGGTATTTCTGTAAAAATATGTTGGAGACAAAAAGAAAATAGAATATGAAAGGATTTCGTTTGAAAATAAAGTTACTGGTTTGTACTGGAGTGGTGGCAGAGGCCTTTAATTCCAGGATGTAGAAGGGGAAGTAGAGGCCAGTAGGCTATAGGGCAGCCAGGTATGCACAGCAAGTTCCAGGTCACCCAGGGCAACACAGTGGGACTCTATCTAAATGTAAATAGTTGACAGACAGACAGACAGACAGACAGACAAAAAGGATAAAAAATAAAATACAAATGTAGTAAATTACTGAGATACCTGCATTTAACACTTAAAACTGGGCCACTGGTGATGGTTCTTTTAGGTCTTTAAAGACCCTAGACACACAGTTCGCTTGGTGGTTTGGAGGGATAGGGTTGTTCTTGTTGTTGTTTGTTTTGTTTATTCTTGGCTTGGAAGAGATTGTAAAGTCATGAAATCTAAGCATGTTCCCAGAATGACTGTACACTGCATCACTGTCTATAGTGACAGCATGCACTCTTATAACCACTTGAAAACTTTGTGTAGCTTAGTTTTATGTTCATTCCCAGGCCAGTGCTATGGTTACCTCCCATCCTGGCTTTCTTAAGACTGTCCTAAGATTTGAGTACTGAAAGTTCTACGTCTTGTATTCTATAGGAAAGCAGAAAACCTAGTTACTTTTAAAACATGCTATATCTTTCTTTTAAACATGTGGTAACCAGCCATCCAGGTATATTCTTGACGTCCGTTGCAGCTTTAACATGAGAATACATAATAGTGCAGCTTTCTAGAAATTTTTGCTTCGAAACAACTGAACCATGTGACTAGGGTCTTCAGAGACCTATAAATCTGGTGCTTGACAAATACAGACTGTCTCTTATGAACAGTAAATGACGCTCTACTAATTTAGTTGTGAAATAGAAGAGAACAAAGTGCTACAATCACCACTCGAGAGGAAGGCCACACATCTAAGAATATTTGTGCAGCACAAATTAGCCTTGCTGGAGGAAAATTAAAAGGACACAGAGTTGGGTGGTTGAGGAGGGACATGAAGAATCTGGGAAGAGTTGGGAGAGGGAAGGTGAATATGGTCAAACACATATAAAATTCTCAAAGAACTAACAAAAATAGTTTTTTATTGGATATTTTATTTATTTACATTTCACATGCCATCCCCTTCCCACATTTCCCCTCATTTCCCCTCCCTAGGAACCCCTTGTCCCATCCCCCCTCCTCTTTTTTGCTTTTATGCCATTTTAATTACATGAAAGTATTAAGGTCATGTTTAGGTTGAGGAACTAGCAATACACTAGATGCAAATAGTCAAGGAACAAGTAAGACAATAAACACAAATAGTCAAAGAACAAGCAAGGCAATAAACATAATTCTGTGAACACTCCCATGGTCACTGTTTCTAAGGGCTTATCAGGATGACCAAAATATCTAAGCTAACTTCCCTGAGGGAAAAAGTAAATAATTTGATGACTTATCTTTTAGTGTACGGATAGATGGTAGTATGAAATGCATTCTTTGGGGGCCTAAAAACATTGAAGCAAATTGTTACTTTCAAAATTTGATGTAGGGGCTGGAGAGAGGGCTCAGTGGTTAAGAGCACTAGTTGCTCTTGCAGATAAGGATTCAGTATGCAGCATGAACATGGTATCTCAAAACCATCTGTCAACTCCAGATACAAGAGGTACAGCGATACAATAACTTCTGACCTCCTCAGGAACCAGCGTGCAAATGTTGCACACACATACAAGGAAATGCAAAGGAAAACACTCACATGGATTAAATAAAATAAGTATTTTTAAAAAATGTAGAAGCTGGAGAAATGGCTCTGCAGTCATTCGTGTGTACTGCTCTTTCAGAGGACTGGAGTTTGGTTTCCAGCACCCATATCAGGCAAGTCACAAGCAACTCTATTGCAGATTCCAGGAGATCTGGCATATTCTAGTATCCATGGGCACTTGCTTTCACATGCACATACCCACATGCATAGACATAATTGGAAAAAAGATTTTAAAATACATAATATGATAAGGATATAGCTCTTAAAGAGTTAGCGGGATTTGGATGCCTAATTATATTTGGCATGGGCAAAGATGGGGAACAAAAAAGAATTTAAGGTAAGAGAGTAAAAACTGTTCACCACTGATGGTATATAGCTTATAGCTAAGAGATTCCATTTTCAGAATTGAAATGTGAAAATAACAGATGTGCACTGTATATCATGCTACTGTGTGTTCTTCTACTAGCTTAAATATCTACATCATATTAGAGGATTTACTTAAGTAAAGTCTAGGTTCTATCTGGAGTGATAGACAATACCTTCACTTAAATTCTCTTAAGAGTTCAAAATTTTTAACTTCCCTAAAACCCAACTGGATTTGCATGAAATCTTTTTTAAATGTCCTGATGTATATGTTATCTGGAATTTTCTATTTGCATAGATATGATCATCTTTCTAAAGTACTGACCAAGATACTAGATGAACGTCCTGCAGATGCTGTTGACATCATTGAAAATATAAGCCAGGATGTGAAAATGGCACATTTTAATAAAAAATTAGATACACTCCACAATGAAAATGAGATGCTTCCAGCATATGAAATAGCAGAGACACAGAAGGCTCTTTTTCTCCAGGGACATTTGGAAGGAGCTGATTCAGAACTGGAGGAGGAAATTGTAAGTGATTACCAACTATCCCAATACTATTAACGAGCACTAGAATCTCAGAGATGAGTGGGGTTTGATTCATGAACACACACACCATTTCTAAAGCTCTGCAAACAATAGCAAGTGATGACAACAAGATGCCACTAATAAACTAATGAACTATCTCAAGGATAGACGAAATTTGCTTTATAAGCACACCAACTGTATTAAAACTCTGTAAATAATATTTGAATCAGATTTTTCTGATATCCTTTCAAGCCTTTTATAATTGATACATTTCACTATAATCATATGGCAACTTCTCTATCAATAAATGGTACAAAATTTTTGTAATTTTAGGGACCTTTGCCATATATGATGTCTGTCATTTTCTAAAAGGTCACTAATAGGTGCATAATTAAATATGACATCCACTCTGTCTTAGTCACTGCTCTATTGCTGTGAAGAGACATGAACAAGACAACTCTTATAAAGGCATTTAATAAGGGCTGATTTACAGTTTCAGAGGTTTAATCCATTACCATCATAGCAAGAAACATGACAGCATGCAGGTAGACATGGTGCTGGAAGAGCCAAGAGTTCTATATCTTGATCTGAAGGCAGCCAGGAAGAGACTGCCCTCACAGGCAGCTAGGAGGAGACTAAATTCCATACTGGGCAGAGCCTAAGCATAGGATATCTCAAAGCCCACCTACACAGTGACATACTTTCTCCAACAAGGCCACATTTCTGATGACTAAGCATTGAAATATAGAAATCTATAGGGACTATTCTTAATTCAAACCACCACATACTCATTATTCACTGAGTACTTAACAAGCAGGTATAAACCCATATCTGCTCCTGAATCTTTCAATAATAAAAAATGTAAATCAATCATTTTTATTGATATCAAGAAATTAGCCCCCCAAAACATTACAAAATCTCAGCCTTATAGAATATGGGAGGAAAATAAGAGCCCACTATAGAAGAAAGTGCTATGAAATGAGGTGCAAAATTTTGTGTATTGGATGGGTGGGGGAGTACCCTTTTAGAGGAAAAGGGGAAGGGGAAGAGAAGGAAAGGGAAGACCTGGAAGGAGAACAACATTTGAAATGTAGATAAATAAAATAATTAATTTTTAAAAAGTGGTTTCAAGCAGGAGGACGGGGGATGGGGTAGGGGGTCCCTGGGTGGGGAGTGGGGGGAGAAATGGGTAAGGGGATAACATCTGAAATGTAAATAAAGTATTCAATAAAAAAATAAAAAAATTTTAAAAAAGTAAATTTTCAGAAAAATGAAACAAAAATTATACAAAAATAAAATGAATCTAGTATGGTTTAAAAAAAAGTGGTTTCAAAGAATTAAAAAAAAAATTGTGTGTTTATGACAATGGTTCCAGAAGCAACCCTGCTGCAGTAATAAGGCCTTATTTAAAAGTAAACACAGTAAGCACATGATAGAGTATGCTTTTTAGTTCCAGCATGAGTCAGAGACAGGAGCCTGAGGAAACAGGAGGCAGAAGAGGCAGAGGTAGAGAAATTTATTTGAGCTTAAGGCCAGCCTGGTCTATATAGTGAGCATCATGCCAACAATAAATTCATCATGAGATTCTTTCTTAAAAGTGGAGGTAGAAATCTGGAGAGAAGGGTGAGTGGCTGTGAACACTGGCTACACTTTCAGAGGACCTGGACTTGATCCCAAGCTCCTACACAGAGGTTCTCAGCTATAACTCCATGTCCAGGCAATCTAACACAATGCACATGGTACACAGACATACAGGCAGGAAACATGCCTATACACATACACATAAAAACTAAAACTGAGGTTAAAACAATTTAAATCATACATAGTTATGTATACTGGGTATATGGGAGGCTATGTCATCTGGGTTTGAAAAGATTCGCTCCATGATATTTGCAAGACCAACTTGCTGAATGAAATTTCTCCAGATGTGTCAATATAAAGTGATACATAACTGTAATTCAAAAGTTTTAGATCAAGTTGCATATTTTCCTTTAAATTAAGTACAAAACTTAAATGTACTTCTAATTTCTCTTCCAGTATATGTTCTTTTTTTTTTTTTTTTTGTAGTAATCTCCATTTGTCTTGATCTTTAAATATAGGAAAGGGGCTCCCAGCTGTCTAAGGCAGCTTTACTAGGTCTGCATCCCAATCTAAGGAAGTGAATGAGACTACACATAAGCCATTTGGGATCTTAAGCCTGATCACCCTTGACTATATTCCAAGAATCTTCCTAATAAAGAAAGGGTCAGGTCAGCAGCCATGGGACATGAGGGCTAAGTTATGAGATGAAGAGTACAACGTCCCCACAGGGACCAGCAAGAGGGCAAAAAGGCTTCTGCTGCCAAGTCACAGAATCTACATGTTTAAGGACAAAACCAACTCCAGAAAGTTGTCCTTTGACCTCCAGAGTTGTGCTTCTGACATGGTGTTGTAGATAAGTGCACAGGGCCAAGGGTGGGTGACACCTTACATAGCAAGGAAAGAATTTTATAATCCTATGTCACAGGTGAGGACTTTAAAAGGTATGATATTAGCCATGCCAGGTAGGCTTTAGTCCCAACACTCTGGAGACAAAGGCAGGCAGATCTTTATGTGAAGTCAAGGTCACCCTTGTCTATATAGTCGAGTTCTAGGCCGGTTTAGAGCTACATACTAAGACTTTGTCCAAAAAAAAAAAAAAAAAAAAAAAGCAAGCACAAATCCTTAATATCTTTACATTTATCTTGAGTCCACAGTGAGAAAAAGATAAATAAAAGCAAGTCATTTGAAAGAGTAATAAGTATTCTCAACTGTTCTAGCCTATGAGTTAAAACTGGGAAGCACCTCACTTCAGTTGCCTTTGCTCTTGTAAATATTATTCTATTGTCCGTTAGGCACAGTGTGTTCATTTTCCTGAATTTCTTTCATGGAATTATGTTTGTCTTGAGTATTTCTATTGTTATTTACTACAATGTCAAGTACTTATATTTATATTCTAAAGCATAGGTTATACCAAGCACTCCCAAAAATATTTTCTTTTTTTAGCCCTCACATTAGGTTACATATGTTACTATATAGATTGTTATTTATCTGACATACATGTAAAGCCATGATTTATACTTATTTTTAATAGTATAACACAAGTGTATATAACACATGTCTATAAGTTATACTGTATTTCAGCATTAGTCACTTATTTTATATGAAAAAAATGATTTTTTTTTTTACTCAGATAAAACTCAGATAAAAAATGATTTTTTTTTTTTTACTCATTATAGGGCTGGCCTGGAACTTGCTACTTAGGCCAGGTTGGTCTCAAACTCACAAAGCTCTACCTGTTCTGCCTCCTAAGTGCTGGGATCAAATGTGTGAACCGCCATGTCTGGTTTGGATTCTTATCATTAGGAATTATTAAATTCTTTCTAAGAGTCCTATAAAAATTGTCATATCAATGAGTATAGTACACATTGGTGTAAGACGTTCTATACTTGAGGGAAGAACTGAAGTTTGGGGATTAACACAGTTCGGTGCATATCATGAAAGAAACTGGAGAGCTAGAAAATAGGCAAACATTCCTCTTATGAGTAAACCTTTAACCATGGATATTTGTTTTCCTAGACAGAAAACTCTCTACCCAATGTGATGGAATCAGCTTATTATTTTGAACAAGCTGGAGTTGGTTTGGGGACAGATGAGACTTACCGAGTATTTCTTGCCCTAAAGCAACTTACTGACACACACCCAATCCAAAGATGCCGCTTCTGGGGCAAGATCTTGGGTCTGGAAATGAACTATATTGTTGCCGAAGTGGAATTTCGTGATGGTGAAGATGAAGAGGAGGTGGAAGAGGAAGGGATAGCTGAGGAGAGGGACAATGGAGGAAGTGAAGCCGGTGAAGGGGAGGAGGATGAACTACCCAAGTCCTTGTATAAGGCTCCACAGGCTATACCTAAGGAAGAATATAGAACAGGTGCCAACAAGTATGTGTATTTTGTTTGCAACATGCCTGGAAGGCCATGGGTAAGGCTACCATCAGTTACACCTGCACAAATTGTCACTGCAAGAAAAATCAAGAAATTTTTCACTGGGCGACTAGATGCAGCTGTTGTAAGCTACCCACCCTTCCCAGGAAATGAGAGCAATTACTTAAGAGCACAAATTGCCCGCATTTCAGCAGGGACCCATGTCAGCCCTCTAGGATTCTATCAGTTTGGTGAAGAGGAAGGAGAGGAAGAAGAGGTGGAAGGTGGTCGTGACAGCTATGAGGAAAACCCTGACTTTGAAGGCATCCAAGTGACTGACCTGGTGGACTCTCTATCCAATTGGGTTCATCATGTGCAGTATATCCTTCCTCAGGTACGGGAATATTCAGGTTGTGCATAGATACAGATTTAAGTGGGATCTGAAATTACTCTACTTGTTATATTTTAAATACTTGTTTTATCAACTTTGTCAATAGTTTTTATTCTGCTACATAAAACATTTATGTAAGAAACACAAAAACATTATGGCAGCAACAAAAAACAGTTTTGTACAGTGGTTATACAGATAGAACTTCTTGTACTAAGTACACTACATGTAATCAGTTATATATGTAAATACACCCCAAACCTTTTTTTTTTTTTTTAAAAGAGGGAATTATAATGATGAATCTTTTTTTTTTTTTTTGAGATATGGTCTGATTATGTATCTGTGACTAGACTGGTACTTGCTATGTAGATCAGACTAACCTTGAACTAAGAGATCTGCATACCTCTGCCTCCTGAATACTAGAATTAAGTGTGTACCACAATGCCTGACCTTAATGATGGAATTTTAAAATGTTAAATGGTCTTAAAACCTTTCTGATGATTTCTAATTTAAAATAACATATCAATAAAAGCAATTAGAACATTTTAAAAGAAACAAAAACTGTATGTATTTTTGAAAATCATCATTTATTTCATTCATATAAAAAATTACAAACTAGTAAAATGTACTACTACCATTTCTACTAATTTTGTGCCCATATTAAAGTTTGTGTAGACCTTCTAGTCTGTAACTCCAAGAAATAGAAAAATTTTGAAATAACTAGGATAGGTTTGTTGTGTTACTTGTAGTAACCTAGATGGAATTAATACTTGACAATAAGTATAGAGAATGAATAAGCTGTGTGTGATGGTGTCAGCAAACCTGTCATTCTGAAAGCTGAAGCAGGGAGATCATATAAAGTGACCCTGTGTCAGAATAGTTGACCCATTTCTCCGACAGAGAAGTCTCATCTTGATAACTATGAACTAATATGAATATTCTGAGATTTGTAACATTCTCATTAATATATCAAACCTTGCAACATTCATCTCCAGGGTCGCTGTAATTGGTTCAACCCTACACAAAAGGATGAGGAAGAAGAAGAGGAAGAAGATGAAGAAAAAGGGGAAGAGCCTGACTACATAGAGCAGGAAGTGGGGCCTCCTCTTTTGACACCAATCTCTGAAGACTTGGGTAAATTTACACTGCTGTTAATGGGGGATTCATAAACATTATGTAACACACATTGTGTAGTAAATATGCCACCATTGGAGACTCAAAAAAGGAGGCAGGGAGGTGGGTCTCATCCCTTCTCTCCTTCCTGGGTTCTGGAAGGTTGGGAGTTAAGAATGCTTTGGCTATACTAATATGTCTTGAAAGGAGCTGAAGGGGTCATGCACAGAGCAAACATAAATGGGCTGTAACTAACTGGAAAGGTTAGTTATCTAACATCATTCTTGTCTTGTATTCTGTGTACCACACATAGCAGAGCTACAGTAAAATAATACATGAGGTCTGTAGTTGCCTCTTAATGTACACTCATTTCTGTATTTCTTCCTATATTGTTTTGTTTGTAACTCATTAGTCTCTTCCACAGTAAAGAATTGTTTTTCCTTTGGTTATCATACTCTTCCCCCTGACTCCACAAACCTTCTTTGCATTAGTAAAGTCTTTGTTACAAAAATTTTTATGCATATTTGTTATACACTTATATATAACATATGCATGTATTTATGTGTACTACATGTGCATCTTAAAATTATACTGATTCAGAATATTCATAAAATATTCTTGATTTTATACCGAGCTGTTTTTAATTTTTTATAGCAAATGTTATTGATTGCTTCATATTTATAAAAATCACTTCAGTTACCAGTAGGTTCTTATCTGATTAAGAGTTAAGTTTGTAAATTTCTTATTGGGTTCCAGAGATTCAGAATATACCCTCTTGGACAACACGGCTGTCCTCAAATCTCATTCCACAGTATGCCATTGCTGTCCTTCGATCCAATCTTTGGCCTGGAGCATATGCCTTTTCCAATGGCAAGTAAGTATCTGGCGACTTACAAAGCCATTTGTAACCAAACTCAACAGCTTATATTTTGATTGAGTATAAAACCAGTGCAAACTTCAGCGGGGCATAAAAGTGGGAACAGGTTTATTTACCCACAGCACATAAGCAGACCATCAAAATCCTTTTCTCTGGTCAAATCTATTGACCACCTCCCTAGTCAATGGACAAAAGAATAGTTTCTTCATCCAAGGCAGGCACACTCCTGAGTGTACTGAGTTGTAAGCAGTATATTCCCAACCATATTCAACCTGCAGTCATAATCAAAGAAGCAAAGATAACACATGTTGAGGCAAGTTTAGATAAAGGTCACAAATCATCTGGTTTATGATTTAAATCCTAGACAGAAATGACTTGACATGGTCAACTTGCATCATAAACTTTGGATTAAAATGAAGGACATTTTGAAAGTACATTAATATATGCATTTGGCTTGAAAGTGCTTGCCTTGCTTAGTGTCTGGTAATTTTTGTAATTATTTAGGCTCTAGAAATTATATTATCACAGGAATGTTAAGACAAGTTTAACTCATCGTTGGCATGTTAGATATATATCATATGATTTATTTAAATGACTTCTGTCATACAGGAAAACATGAAATTCAGAGCTAGAGTAAATCAGGGTTGTACCCTTTCGTCTTAATTATGCCATTTATGTACAGTGGACACGATTTTATGTTGCCTTACTATGTTAGTGGACTAATGAAGAGTTTAAGACGCAATTGAATTTTATACTTTGGTTGAGCATTTTGATAAGAGTTACTTAAAATATGCTTTATTTATGCTATCACTTTCAAGGGAATTAGGTTTCCTTTAATAGTCAACAAACTACTAAAAATTCCTTTATCCCTTACTGAGAAAGAACACTGTTCCATTTGTTTTGTTTCTGTTTCTTTCTTAGTGTCCAAAAGCTCAACTAAGCAGGCAAGAGCTGAGCTGCCATGGTTAGACTGTTAAAGCCAGCTTCATGCTCAGGAGCTGGTTAGTTAACACAAGAGTGTAGATGTGTAGAAAATTGAGTTGGATGGATGGGGTGGTGGTGGAAGAAATTGTAAAGAGAGAAAAAATATGATGAAATTCATGAAAAGAAAATTAAAACCCACACAAAGTCAGAAGTGAAAGCCAAACTTTTAATTATTTAACATAATACCATGAGGAACAGAAAGTTTGACTTTTCGCCCTCATTCTCTTCCCAGGGTCAGATAGATTTGAAGAAATATATATGTCACAGATATGTGGGTCTCATAAGGTCACCTCTTTGAGAGGGAATCTCATGGAAAAAGGCTCCGGAAGTTTTATGAGGAAGTTGGGAATCGGGCTGTGTGGAGGAATGGGCTTTTAGCCTGAGATAGAACAATAAGAATGAAAGCGTTTGAGTTAGTAATGCACGTGTTAAGAACAGGATGACCCACCTTGCATGCAGACAGAATCCTTGACTGAAATTCCCTTTAGCAAAGGGGGTCTGTCAGGTGCCTATGCATTATATCTGCTGTGGAATGGGGCAAGGCCTACAAGGTGAAGCCTCTGCAATTCCCTATGATCAGGCCTGAAACAACAACACATGCATTTTTAGCCACACCTCTTATTCTTCACCTAATCAAGGGATCACAACTTTTGAATTTTTGTGGAAAATCTCTCTAAAAGATTAAATAATTGAGTAACTGGAGGCCCTTTCTTGAAGGAGTTCTAGATGTAGGGTGCACATCTAGAAAGGACCTGGCCCTTTGTTTTTCATAACCAACATAGCAATTTAGACCAAATAATTTCATGTAATTGGGGACTATTTCACGCTAGCATTTTAAATGCCGTTTTACAAAATTCTGGTTCCAATATATAGCAACAAGACATTACTATAATGGGGTCAATTTTTTGTAAGAGACACAACTTTATTTTCTTTTCACTTATAGGAAGTTTGAAAACTTCTACATAGGCTGGGGCCATAAGTACAGTGTGGAGAATTATACACCACCAGGCCCACCACCAGTTTTTCAAGAATATCCCAGTGGACCAGAAATTACAGAAATGGATGATCCCAGTGTGGAGGAGGAACAGGCTTTCAGGTTGACACAAGAGACAGTTGCACTTTCAGCTGAGGAGAATGAAGAAACTGAAGATGAAGATGAGGATGATGCCGATTAATATAAAACTAGTCCAACCTTTTATGACACTAACACACACAAGTCTTTTATGGGGGACTAATTTTATATATACATAGATTGGAGATTATATATATATATATATATATATATATATATATATACACACACACACACACACACACACTTATATATGTCTATATAACACAGACATATTTTGAAAAGGATGGTGCAAAATATTCCTTTAAAGTTAACAAGTGTGCAGGAGGAGCGGGGGTGTGTGTGTGTGTGTGATAAACAGATGTCTCAGTGCTTATAAAAAGTTTTGCTCTTTCTGAGGACAAGAATTCAATTGCTAGGACCTATGGCGGGGGGCTCACCACTACCTGCAACTCCAAGTCTAGAAAATCTAATACCCTATTCTGACCTCCACAGGCACTGCACATGTGCATGTGTGCTAACACAAGTAAATCTTCAAAAAAGATTTTAAAAGCTAGATGTGGTGAAACAAACTTTTATCCCAACACTTGGGAGGCAAAAGATGGAAGATTTCTGGGTCCAAAGCCAGCCTGGTCTGGATAGCAAGCTCCAGGGAAGCCAACATATAGAACTGCCAGAATTTACAGAAAGTTGCTAGTAGATTTTCCAGAAGCTCATGATATGATCACATCACCATTTTAAAGACTACAGCTTATGTAATTAACACTTACATAATCTTGCTTTGAAAAGATCTCAATTTCTCTTTTCTTTTTCTCCTTGACAGGGTCTTACTATATAGCTCTGGCTGTCCTGGAACTCACTACAAAGACCAGGTTGGCCACAAAATCAGAGATCTGACTGCCTCTGCCTCTCAAGTGCTAGGATTGAAGGTGTGAATGCTCAAAGTTAATTTCCAACATGGCAAGTATTGATTGCTATAATTCACAATGCTTCTTGGAAACTTTCAGTTTTTGAGTGTCAAATTTGAATGCAAAACTTTGATAAGCTGAACTTGAAAGATGGCTCAATGGTTACCACAGTACTTGTTACTATTGCAAAGGACCTGGGTTCGATTCCCAGCATCCATATGACAGCTTGAAATCATCAGTTCTAGGGGATCCAACTTCTCTTTCTGACATCTATGTGTAACACACACACATAAACACACACACACAAAGTATATATACACATATATAGGCAAAATACTCATACACATAAAAAATACAAAAAAACCACTGATAACCTAAAGCATTTATTTTAACCTGTCAAAACTAGATGTAGATGTATTAAATCTGTAGTTGCTTGTGATGAAGCCAATGATACTGTGTATAAATATTGTGCATGTGCACTCATTCTCTTTCCTGGATGCATGTTCACAATTCTGTAAGTGAAGTAAAATCTGTAAGGGCATTCAAATGTTTAGAGTTTTTGTTTTCCCCAATTTCTCCATCAAACTCCTTCTTCATCCTAAATTAGTTGATGGAAATGAATTACAGAGAGATGGGAGATAGTGGTATCCAGATACTTTAGACTTACATTCTCTATCGTTTAAAAAAAATTATTCACTAAAAAAGGCATTTAAAATTATTTTATTACTTTATGCGTATGAGTGTTTTGCCTGCATGCATGTAAGTGTACCACATGCATGCATGAAGCGTACTAAGATCAGAAGAGGGTGTTAGGTTCCCTGGAACTAGAGTTACAGATAGTTGTGAACCACCAAGTGGATGCTGGGAATTGAATCCAGGTCTTTTTGCAAGAGCAAGAAGTGTTCTTACTGAGCCAACACATTATCCGACATTTTAAAATCTACAGGTATTAGACATCATGAAATTGTGAATAAAACCTGGGCACAGCTCCTGAGTGTTGATTCTATTAAAGAGGAAATATGAAATTAAAGAGACTACAATTTGGCGAGTAGTGTGATACAACAAATTCAGGGCTCCACAGATCATTACTTCTCAAACTCTAAATGAAAGGGTCAATTAAGAACAATTCAATAGGGTGGAGAACTGGGCCAGAGTAAGAGCACTTATCACTCTTGCATAGGACAGAGTTCAGATCCCAGAACTCCCATTAGGCAGATTCAACTACCTGTAACTCTAGCTCCTGCAGATTTGATAACTCTTTTAGCTTCCACAGGCTTTATATGCAAGTGCACACATACCCACAAATAAAAATAAATCTTTTAAAAAATGATTCAATTTTGTCACTTTTAGAAAACAATCATAGCAATTCAGTTTTCCATTTACCTTGTCATAGAATGGAACTTTGTAAATCATTAGTCTACATTACTAACACTGAGGTAATTAAGTGTGTGAGCCACCAGATGGATTGCTATGGAGGAAGGGCTTCCAGCAGGAAGGGGTGCATTTTGGCAAGAGATACAACTTCCAGTAAAAGGTGTGGGGTTAATTGAACCTATAGAGGCAAGAAGAGACTGGATAGTGTAGGAAGGCCATGCCTCAGGGGTGAGGGGATGAAGAAAAGATCACAAACACAGAAAAGCTGGGATCAGGAAATCTGGGCTCTCTGATAGACACCTCAGCAACCTGGAAGCTCAGGGTCTTTATTGTACACAGATGAACAGGAAGGCAATTTTTTTGCACGGAACCAGAGAAGGCAGCAGGGTTATTATATACACCTGAACAAGAGGGCAGGTTTGACTAATCTTAGTGGGCAGAGAAGTCTCTAAAGGGTAGCAGTCTTCAGACGATAAACATGGGATGGGAGGTGAGAAAGCTACAGTGACATTTTCAGCACTCACTGACAATATTCTGAGCCTAGGAAGGCTTTGCCATGCCCTTTGAGCTTCAACAGAGCTTTGCTGTTCTAGTGGGACTGAAGCACTGATCCTTGATACACCATGCCCATGTAAACAGTACACATCCACTCAGGAATCCACTGGCTTTCCTACAGGCTGAATCTTAAAAACCACCAAAAAAAAAAGTAGTAAACCAGGTCATATGAATACATGTAAAGGTTAGAACATTTTAGCTTTAATGTTAAGGGCGAATTATAGAGAATTAAGACTGAGATACTCATTGGGAGGTTTGATAATCCAGGTGATGGAAACACAACAGTAATATAAAACAAAAACTGGTTGTCAGGAGGACAGGTGGAAAGGATCTCCCAGTGGTAAGTTTTTGTTTTTAACATACCAAGTTCAGTCTTTGCTGGATAGCGGAACTTCATGTAACTTCAAGCAGGTGCTTGCTCATTTTGTAAACATCTTTTTAAATTGCTTAGCATCCATTTCCTCTCACTTCCTTCTGAGGACTTCCGTTCTGTGCCAATCGGATGTACTCTCTTTGTAAACTTCAACTTGAGCATTCTGCAACTTCTACCTTGGTTGTTCTTGTTATAATTGACACAAAATTGTAGCCTCTAATTGACTTGGCTCCAATCCATGTAAAGTAAATTATAGCCCTTTTATCTTCACAATAAATAACATGGGGACTTGCTATTTTTATTAAAAGTTTCAGGCACTAAGCCGAGCAAGTTCTGAGCTATTCTAACCCAACTATACTAGCCTGGCCTACTTCTCAGTCATGTGCCCCATTAATTACCATCTTAGTCTTGCCCTGGCTGCTCCTGTGCCATCAGTGTCCTCATGGTGAACCTCTACCACCTGAGCACCTTTCTTTCTCTGAATACAGAAATTCCACCTTCTCCTCTCCTGTCCAGCTAATAGTCTTATCACTCTTTATTGACCAATCAGAAGATGACAGAGAACAATGTTTTACAAAATACTAAATCAGGAAATGCTTCATAATGATGACAGTAACAAAATCCAGACTGTACCCAGATCTCTGAATACTGAAATCAGCATTTGAATATACATAAAAACATTCCCCAACAAACCCACTTCTCTTCATTACCCACAGACTCTGAGTTTCTAAGAGTCTTTCGATAATTCTCTTGTTCATGGGGTAGAGTAAGATTCTTTCCTATATGCATATAAGGGATATCAGAACACAACCTATCCTCCTTTCCTACAAGACAAATGAAACCAGAAGAGATGTAACGTAGTGGACATATTTAACAAGAGAGCTCTTGAATTTAGAGTTTTTTATGAAAGTGATTACTAAGCAGAGAGAAGGGAATCTTATAACACACATAATAGAAGTGTCCCCTGAAACAGCTCATGTGTTCAAAGTTTGAACTCAACTGGTATAGATTCAGTTATTGAGTTGATTGTACCCAGTCAGTGGATTAGGCACTGGATGGATTTATCTGATGTCCATAGTGGAGAGAACCACTTGAGGAAGTAGGTCACTGTGCTCCTGAGGGAGCTTGGCCCTGGCCCCTTCCTGCCTCTCCCTCTGCTTTGTGGGCACAGTGAGTAAGTAGCTCTGCTCCAGCACCACCACTGCCTAGAGCCATGATATTCTGTCTCACCAGAGTGAGCCTACCAAGCACTGAAACCCCAAAGCAAACTAAACCTTTTCTCCTTTAAACTGGCCCTTTCGTACCTGTCACAGCAATATAATTCTGGTTAACAAAACAGTGGACAATATAGTGAGACAGCTGTGGGCTCCATCTTGGAGAATAGTTATAATCTTGGAAAAAATCACTAATTCAGTATAGTTGGGTTAGAATAGCTCAGAACCTGCCCATCTTAGTGCCCGAAGCTTTTAATAAAAAATACCAAGTCTCCATTACTAATTCTCTAGGCAGTGGTGGTGCTGGAGCAGAGCTAACTTACTCATTGTGGCCACAAAGCAGAGAGGCAGGAAGGGGCTAGGGACAAGCTCCCTCAGGTGCATACCCACAGTGATCTACTTCCTCAAGATTCAGCTTCCTCATAGGACTAATCTTGCCTCAAACAATCATTTTAAAATAAACATATTAATAGACTTGTGTGAGCTAAGTGTAGCTCACACAAGTAACTCATATTAGCTTATCACTATAAAGCAAGTGAGACATGGACAAGAAACCAAAACCAATAATTCAAACAAGGAATTTTATTCAACTAATTAGTAGACAATGAAATGCTAAGAAGTATAACTTAACAGGCACTTATAATTTAAATAATATATCAAGGACTTAAGCAAAATCAAATTCTTCAACAGTATCAGAGTTCAATATCAGAAAAAAAATGATAATTACAAAATCACAAAAATATTTGGGTCAAGGAATCTTCTCTGCTGTGAACACTTGAGAAGCTTGTTTCCTAGCCTTGAAAAAGAATAGAGAAGACAAATTATAATCTAGAAATTAACTAATTTTTGTATCTCATTATTTTAATGTGGAAAATAAAACCCAGATTTTTTTCCAACATAACAATGAATATTTCTAGTGAAAATTATGACCTAAAACTTAAAAAAATAGTAAAATATATTTTAAAAGTTGAGTCAAAGAAAATTCTAGATAAAGACAGAAAAGAATGAAACAAAATATGTGTCAATGGACTATGTCAAATGTAAAAATGCTGGCTTAAAAAGAAATACAGATGTGGAGAGGAAGCAAGACAAACCAGGAACCAAAGAAGCAGCTAAAAGAAAGACAAAGCAAAGAACCTTTTGAAAACTTGGGTACCTCATTAGTACTCTAAACATGTCCCTTAAAAATCCTTTAATCCTACCACTTGGGAGGCAGAGGCAGATGGATCTCTGTGAAGTCAAGGCCAGCCCAATCTACATAGTGAGTTCTAGGTAGCCAGACCTACAGAGTGAGACCCTGCCTCCAATCAATCAATCAATAACATCCTTATTTATTATGAGTCTGCAGTTTAGCTGCCCCCTTCCCTGGCTGAGGAACTACTGTCAGTTGGCTTTGGGGTGAGGGAGTCCGTTTTCCTTATGGATGTGGCTCCTGGTAGACTGACCATGCTCCAGTGGCTGGCTAGTCTCACACCCAAGAGTATATGAATGGCACATACTGGACTCAATGGGTTATAAGAAAAGAAAAAAGAACATGATTGGAGTATGGTGGCAGTTGATGTAGGAGGAGTTAGGGGACTAGAAGTAAAAACACATGGTCAAAATATATTGTATACATATATAAAACTTTCACAGAGTTAACAAAATACTTTTTATAAAGAAAATTTTTACTGTTTGTTATTTCCAAAGTTTGGATTACAAACTAAGCATATTAAACTCTGCTAAACTATACAAATTTAGATTGAGTCAAGTTCAAAGTACTGGGATAACACAAGGGAAAAACTAAGAATGCAGTGAGGTAAACTAACAACCATTATCAAAGTGTAAAAAGAAGCTGAACATGGTATTACATATCAGTAATCTAGTGCTTGGGAGGCTGAGGCAAGAGAAAGAGGAGTTCACAGCTAACTTTGGCTACACACTTCAGGGCCAGCCTGGGCCACATGAGACCTTGTCTCAAAAGTTTAAAAAAAAAAAAAAAAAAGTAAAAATAGAGTGCAAAAGAAAAGGCTCAGATGGTTTAAGAATGCTGTTCTTTACAATTTACAGTGGTAGTCATTATAATTAGGAAGAAGTTTAATGACACGTGCAGTGTATTTGGCATAATTCTAACACCTCTCAGGATGTTTTAACTATACATAGGGCGCTAATGAATTTCAAGAATGCTGCTCTGCTGAGCATTGATGCGGCAGATATTGCTTATAAAATTACCCATGGCCTGAGGTCAGTATTTCTATTTTGATCAAGCTTCAAAAATGGCATATATAGCTTGACCATGCTAGCCCTTTTTGTCCTGGGAATACTTTTATTCCTGCCCATTGTGTTAAAGCTTTTCTTCAACAACATCAAGATGCTGGCAGCAAAGTACATGCCTTGAACCTGAAAATGGACCCCCAAATAGAGTTTTTAAATCAACAGGCTGGCAAGCCAAAGACAGGTAAAATTCTGCACAGAGCCTTATGTTGATAAGAGGTGCATTGCTTCTGATAATGCATATTCCATGACGGGTAAGGAAGGTATTCTTGTCAGAATGACCTAAGACAGGCTCACTCTTGTTAATGAAATAAAAAAGAGGGAGAGGCAGAGAGCTTCAGGAAGGAATCTGACATTAGGCTAGAACAAAGAAGTAATTTTAGGTAGGAATCTAAATCTTAGGCTAGAACAAAGAAGTAATTTCAGGCAGAAACCTAAATATTAGGCCAGAACAAAGAAGTAATTTCAGACAGAAACCTAAATTTTAGGCTAGAACAAGAGAGCAGGCTTTAGACATAAAAATGACCTTAGGCTAGGACAGGGAAGTAGGCTCAGATACTTTGGTCATCCTGATAAGCCCTTAGAAACAGTGATTACAGGAGTGTTCACAGAATTCAGTTTAATACCTTGCTTTTTCTTTGACTATTTGTGTTTATTGTACTGCTTATTCCTTGACTATTTGCATCTATTGTATTGCTAGACCCTCAACCTAGGACTGACCTTAATACACACATGTAATTAAAATAGTATAAAAGCATAAAGGAGGAGGGGGTATGGTATGGGGGGTTCTAAGGAGGAGAAATGGGGAAAGGGGATGACATCTGTATTGTAAATAAATAAAATATCCAAAAAATAAAATAAAATAAAAAATTAAAAAAAAAAAAAGAATGCTACTCTTACAAAAGATAGCTACAGGGGCGGGGATGGCATCTTCTAGCATCAGAAGGCAGCTGCCATCATGCAGTATGTATACAGGGACACAAAAGATATAAAAATAAGATCTTTTTTAAATTATTTAAAGTTGAGAATATGACTAACAGCTGTAATGTACATATGTACTTATTTTTAAACTAGCCTTCATTAGAATATAATTATTTCTTCACTAGTAAGTGCTTAAACATCTAGACGGGGTCTGGAACAAACACTAACTCAGTGTACTCATGGCAACCATAAAACAGTTTGAAAAATAAAAGAAATTGCAAATGACAACCAATCTGTGTGAATAATAGGTGCACGATTATTAAAACATCATTAATAGTGAGTCCGGTGAATGGTTCAGTGGAAAAAGGCACTTCTTGCCAAGTCTGATGAAGTAAGGTTAAACTCTGGGACTCATATGGTTAAAAAAAAAAGAAACAACTTCTGAATGCTGTCCTCTGACACAAAAAAATTTTAAAATATCGAATTTTTTTTTTTAAATTTTTAAAAATGTAATAGTGCAGGACATGGTGGTCCGTCCACACCTTTAATCTAAGCACTCAGGAAGCAGAGACAGGCTGATCTTTATGATTTTTTTTCAACCAGCCTGGTTTATATAATGAGTTCTAAGTTACAGGGATGAACTGTAAGACCTGTCTCCAAAAACAAATTTTTCTTTTGGGGAAAAAAAAAAATCAGAACTAAGAGTGGATTGATGGGGGTGAGAAAGAGGCAGAAAAGGGTAAAGGTAGTGAAAACAATCAGAAAATGTTATACACACGTATGGAACTGTCGAAAAAAAGAATAATAAGTTAATAAAACTTAATAAAAAATAAAAAAGTATCAGAACTAGGGCTGGAGAGATGCCTAGGTTCCTGCAAGAGGCAACAACAGGGCAAAGCTCTGGATGAAACTGCCTAAACTGCGGGTCTGATTTTTCTACTCAGTATAAGCATCCCCAAGAGTGATGTTGTATACACTGACGTGTTATAAAGTGCTTTAAATAGCTACAATTCTTAAAGGCACAGCTACTATCTAACACTCACCCCAAAGGAACAACGTCAAAAGTAAAGAAAAAACATGTTTAGTATTCTAATAGCAATAGTGACCCACTTACCAAAGTGGAAACATTAAAGTCATTAAAATTTTGTTCATTCAGAGCCCAAAACTATACTCTCAAAAGTTACTGTGTACTGGTAAGCAAGCATAAGAACACTCAATAATAATTAAAATGAACCCTAACTTCATCTGGCCATATTGATAATAGGATTAAAATGAAGCCAGCAAGAGAGGATTAAAGATATTGTAGAAAAATCATTTAAAGCATAACTAAACAGAATACCCTAGTAAACTACCCTGTCTATTTCAAGTTGAGAAGCCGTAACTAGCTCCCATTTCACACACTGGTTCTCTCCTCATGATTCTGTTATTTCCCATGTCCCTCTCTGTTTCATCTTTAGAGGGAAACAAATATGAGGTACTCAAAAAAATAGTCTTTTTTATTTTCTCATACAATCTTCAGACTTTGGGCTGGAGACGTGCTCAATGGTTATGAGGGCATGGTGCTCTTGAGAGGGCACAAATCAATTTCATAGCACCCATATCTAGCAGCCCACAACCACCTATAACTATAGTTCCATATGTGATCTAATGCCCTTTCTGGCTTCTGTGACCACAGCAGTCACATGCAAAATCCAAACATAGACAGACATACACAAATACATACAATTAAAAATAAAACAAAAATTAAAAATTTAAGATTCTGGGGTCTTATATACTTCTAGCCTTGGTCTGGTAGCTTGTAACCTCAGTGGAGGTATGTTAATACCTAGAAATTCCTCAGGAATTTGGTGAGAAATTTGGAACTCATCACTTACGTACAAAGAATAAAGGCAAGAGTTATTCTAGAACTGAGCATAACTAAAAGGCCAGAGCATAGTTTCAGAGTCACGTTTTAATAAGCAACAAGACTACATGAGTTAGGCTATAAACCGTTTTTATAACCATATTATTATTTATCACTCAATATCAAAAATTTAAATTATGAAATTAAATTTTTTATGAAGATGAGTTAAACAACTGAAAGCCATTTCGGTACCATCTTACTTTAAAAATGTCTATTTCAGAAATTCAGTGATATTAAAGACAAATGTATTTCTCATTTCATGAAATAGAATGAGTTGTGAGGAAATAAAGACAACACTGATTTTAACTAAAATTTTAAACTACTTCAACCAATATAAAGATACTTACAATTTTCTCCTCTGGGGAAAGAACACCCTCGACTGCTACTATCTGGTACTGCTTATGTTTTAGATTGCCCACAGATTTCCGTAGTTGCCTGAGACTACCAGCCTCCATATCTTGTTTTAACAGTTTCTGCATTTCTCGAGAAGGACATCCAGGATCAAATATTAGCAAACATAATGTTCGGTTTTTTCTCTCTTCAATTCCAACAACTGTTCGACTGTGACCTATTCAATGCATAAATAACGGTTAATATGTCACATCTATACACAAATATTACTATATATACATTCGACTTCTCTGTGTGGGCTTCTGTGTTACACACACACACACACACACACACACACACACACACTCACACACGCATTCACTCTTAAGTATGGTCTAAAAAGGCATAAGTGACAAGTCGGCAAAGACTAGAAAAGGACAGGGATGAATAATCAAAGCAGTGAACCAGAAACAGAGCACAGAAAATGCAAAGGTTCCGGGATGCTGGATTCCCCAAGAGGGACCAGAATAAAAAATAGCTCTAATAATCACCACAGCACATCTGTCCAGAAGCAAGAGTCATCTGTTATCTTAAAAATACTACAGTTGTGTGTGTGAGATCTACTAACCCTGATGCTGGAGATAGATAGGAGGTTTAGATGTACACACAACCTTTGGAGTCCCTTCTGTCTCTGAAGAATAATAGTTCAATATCCATTCAAATAAGCGAGGGTGTGTACCCGAAGGACCAGTTGACTTGTGAAAATCAATAATGCGGCACCTAAACAATTGACAAAGCAGATAATTTAGTGAATATTTTACAAATTTTTGCATAAATATAATTATTCTAACAAAAATCTTAATCTAGAACAAATTTGTGTTTCTAGTACTTCCCTATGAAGAAAAAAGTAAATATAAATTTTTACTCTTAATTTAGAGATCATTTTGTGGGGAAAGTAATTATTTCAATCACCATAGTAATTCAAATTATTCAAATAATTTGTAGTAAGACAGACAAATAAGATAAAGGTTACAAAGATTTCAGAAAAAAACATAACATAAAAAGTATCCCTGAACAGTAAATAAAGAGAAAGCTTGACTTTTAAAACTCATATGCAATAGCCTGGGATACTGTCACCTTTATTCGAATGTCTCTAGGCCTGATGATCAACTAGAAACTGATGGTTCTGCTGGCGAGATTATTCTACAGATAAAGTTGTTTGCTGTGTAAGCATGGGGACCTGAGTTCAATCCCCGGAACCCACATCAAGGAGGAAAAACAGCTCCACAATTTGTCTTCTGACCTCCACATACACACACAGAGTAATAAAAAGTTAGGTGCTTAAAAAAAATAGCTCAGAAGCTAAAAGCACAAACTACTCTTGCAAACATTTAGTCAGAACTGGCTGATAACTCCAGCTCCAGGGGACCTAAAGGCATCTGCAGTCATATGCACACATTCACATCTATACATACAACTTAAGAGTAGTAAAATATTTTTTGAAGTTTTAAAGAAAACTGACTTCTTGCACGATTGTTCAAAAACAGGTTAAAAAGTTAATCAGTAAGGTTTTTTTATATCTTTATTTAAAAGAAAAAAATAAAGAAGCTGAATTCTGGTTTTCATCCCCAGTAGAAGTCATTTGTACTAGTGAAAATTATTCTAAATATTTTCTTCCATAAATGAATGAATCAATGAATGAATAATAAATAAATAAATGTAAAAAGAAATTCCGAATATGTTCAATTTTCTTCAATTCCATAGTGAAAAAGCATAGGAAAACATGTGGGAATTCCATGTATCTCATATCTGGCTCCAGACTACAGTGGAGTCATCTTGAATAAAAGATTGTTGAGGTAAGCTCACTTCTGTATTACTCCAAAACTATTTTAAAGTATAACCAAAAGCATTTAGTATCGTTATTACTATAAATTTCAGCCTACACAGCAGATCCTTGTCTCTCACAGCAATGAAAAATACAAAATATTTTAAACTGATACAGGTTTCTGCTGTAGTTTGAATGTAAAATGCCCCTTGTAGGCTCACATGTTAGACTCAGTAAGCTGGCAGTACTATTTGGGAAGGTTGAGGAAACTAGGAGAAGTCACCTCGCTAGAGAAAGCAGGTCACTGGAGACAGGCCCTGAACCTTTGCAGCAGGTTTACATTTCCTACTGAGGTGCCGCTTCCTGACTGCCAATGCAACATGACTGACAGTCAGTCTCCTACTTTCTGCCACTATGCCTTCACTGTTTCCCACCATGATGGAATGTATTCTTTGAAACTGAAGGTCAAAGCAAACCTTTTATCACTGAAATTGCTTTTATCAGCATGAAAATATAGCTTTTATCACACCATGAAAATATAGCTAAGACAGTTGCTAACTTTAGTCATACTAAATTTAATGCTGATAATTTGCAAACAAACACAATAATGTTAGCTGTAGTAGACAGGTACATACTTTACTTTCAGTGAAGTCAGAAGTGTATAAATCTCACATGCTCCAATCCAGGCCTTTGTTCCCTGTAATTTGTTATTAAGTTGAGAGGCCCCCTGAGGATCAAATCCTTCATTCCATGCATCTTCAATCATGGACTGAATTTTTGGAATACAAGGAACTGACATACCTGAAATTATGTAAGCAAATAAGTCACAAGGACAGATACTAGTACACTGAACAATAATATAATGTAATCATATATACTCTACTAGACGAACATACATGATTTCCTAAGACACTTATTCCTAATACCTTCTGTATAATATAAACTCAAACGGTGATAGTAATTTACATACCTTTCAAGCAGTCACTATACACATCATTTTGCAATAATGATGAAAGTAGCATCTGGAAATTTCTATAACCGCAACCCCAACCTTTGTCCCCAAAAGATGAGTGAAAGTGATCCACCACTGTAGAGAGCCACACACACCTTATATCTGTGGCAACATTCTGATAATACCTATGGAGGGCTTCGATAACTCCTAAAATAGAAAAGATTTAAAACACTTCATTAGATTTATTTATCATCATTACATAGCTGTTTATATATCTAACATCGGCCTCAAGCTCCAAAGAAAAACCCTTGCAGCTCAGCTTTAATTTACTTCTCACTGCTATAACCTTAGCTCATGTACCAACTCCACAACCCAAGTTTTCTAACACTAAAATCGTTACTCCTTGCATTGAAGTTTTCTGCATCTTTAAGCTCTTCAACTGCAAAGCCTGAAACACAAAAGTATACTTACAGAATGAATACTCTTTTTGTCTTTTCATTTATTACATGCATTACTAGAGCTTGCTCAGTCTTAGCCAACCTGCTTCCACCTAAAAGAAAGTAACGTCCTGGCAGCCTACAGGGTTTCATATTAATCTACAGCATATACAGCCAATTGTAATGTGGCCTCCATCTGACCTTTTAGCATTCTTGACATAAAATTGTTTGATTCAAAAAAAATATTATACCTATGGGTTTTAATTTTATTTCTGTATTACACATTGTATACATAAGAGGAGAGTAAGTTCTAAGCCATAAAAATTAAATGTGACAACATCCCTGGAAAATGGCACTAGACTAAACGCGAGGTATTCAGACAAGTTAAACATGATTCTTCCTTTTAGAATATTCTTCCATTTAGAATCCTAAAAATCGTCTAAGAACAAACATCATCTTTACCTACCTTTTTCTGACTCTCAATAACAAACACTGCACTTATTTTTTGTGTGTGTCTCTTACTTATCTAGTCATACTTTGTCATAGTAGGACATTACAGGTTTTTTGTGCATATTTAGTCTTCTTTAAAAACTCTGAAGCTACCTACTTCAGTGCAGTGATGTCTGTTATGTGGTTCATGCTTTCTCATAGTATGTGGCATGAAAAAAGAAAAGTCATTATATGTATTTTATTTGAATTAAATACAAAAAAAATTATGTCTTTAGGGAGACAGATAAAAAACAAACAAAATACAATCATGTAACCAATAGCTATAGCTATGCCCACTACCATAAAGAACAGAAATTAGTTATAAATTAAGAAAAAAAATATGATTCACATCGAAGAAAAAGAGCAATGGAAATGACTTACTGAGTCATTGTTTCTGAGTATTAAGTTTATATATGATGAAGTACATGGAAGAGTCTAAGTGTCTAAGTTTATACACAGGTATCTGGGAACAGAATGATGAATGTCGACCTGGATGAGATCAAGATTTAACTAACACAGGCCTTTAAGAATGAAAGGGGGGAAACCTATAAGTAATATATATTTGAGTATACTCTGCCATGCTTGTTACACGTAAGACAGGAATACCTCATTTCCTGGTAACCATCTTAACAATAATACTACACAATCACATTAAAGAAAAATTTTCTTCTTTGCAGGAGGAAAACAAATTCAATAAATGGTGTCAGAAAAAGAACTATGTAAATGCATACAAATATAACACTGTTATAAATAAGGACAAAAACCCACATCCCCTCTTTTCTTCCCATCTCAGCCCTACCCTGCCCCCATAAACAAAGAAACCAAGTAGATTAAAAGTAAAAACATAGGAACACAGGTTCTACTCCCAGCACACATGTAGTGATTAAAAACATCTGTAACTCTAGGTCTAAAAAAAGAAAAATACATGTGTTGCGTGTGCGTGTGTGTATTTTCTGAATAAATCATTTATACTCTTGATCTGGAGTTACACACTGTAGTGAGCTACCAGGTGAGTGCTAGTGATTAAACCTAGGTTCTCTCCAAGAGCAACAAGTGCTCCAAACCACTTAGCCATCACTCCATCCCTGTGAGATCATGTCTTTAAAAACAAAATGTCTACCCATAAGAATTTAACTGTTTCTATATAAACTGTATTAGTACCCTAACAGAGATACAAAAATATAATTGGAAAAAAAGAAGACAAGCAAACAAGTAAAGCACTAACCAGAAAAACTGGCATACTATCTGGAATAAGGCAGATCTGATTATTATATTGGCTAGTCCTATAGCTACCCAACTACGCAAGTTCTAAAAATGTTATATACACTCTAAGTGTCAAGTGCATAACAATGTTCATTTGGACCCAGAAGAAATACTGTATATAAAGCTTTTAGTATCAAAATAAAATGAGTAATAGGGTAGTCATTATGTACATGAGTCTACTGAACACTTGAATTGTAGTGTTTTCAGTTGGTATGTCCTGTAAAGTATAAAATAACAGATTCAGTAGGTTATACAAAGAACATAAAATATTTCAATTAATAGCTCTTGTGAGGTGAACATGGTAACTACTAAACTATGGAAAAAAACTCTCTTGATACTGACAATTTTTTAAAATGGTACCATAGACACTGTGTTTAAATATTTAGAAGATGAGATTTAGACTCCTGATAGTTCAACAGGAGTTTATAAATTTTACTGCCAAAGCAATACATTCAGCAGAAACCATACTTTGACTATGGAAGTGTTCCTGAGCAATAAATAGGTAAGTTATTTTCTACAGTGCTTACAATCAGTCACCATATTAGGAAGGAACATCTTGCTAAGCTACAGTGTTCAGTAGTTTAGACATATGTATGTATGTATGTATATATATTGCAATTTATATATATTTTATTATATTTATATATTTACATATATCATTATATATAATGCAATTTCAACTTATAATATTTTCAACTTATAATGATTTATCAACACATAATTCATTATAAATGGAAATGTTTCTGCAATTTTATGTTACTTTTTTTTTTTTTTTTTTTCGAGACAGGGTTTCTCTGTGTAGCCCTGGCTGTCCTGGAACTCACTCTGTAGCTAGCCTCGAACTCAGAAATCCACCTGCCTCTGCCTCCCAAGTGCTGAGATTAAAGGCGTGTGCTACCACTGCCCGGCTATGTTACTTTTTATTTTCTTTAATGTGGCTTTAATAGATGTAAACTTCATATAGCTTATACTATGTTTCTATATTTTATTCAGTTAACTAATAATTTAAGCTAAAGCTTCAGTGTCATGACTGCCTTACTGTAACAGAGCACTTTCTGCCTAGACTGAAGGTGTATCCACAAGAGCAAAGTCTTGTCTGGTATGGTCAAAATCCCCCTGTATAGGGAACTCACAGGCCCCACAGGAATGCTACTATAGTTCACCAAATGGGCATGGTATGACATTAAACTGTCTTCTACATGTTATATTTACATCCATAGATTACTACTGTACATTTTCATCAAAGAAGATTGTTTTAATAGTGGGTGTCAGTAACTACTCAAAGAACTGGGTAAGAATAAATGACCATTTGACAGTCAGTCCTAAATGGGTTATCCGCATTAATCTCTCCAAGGCTCAGCCTGAAGAAGAAAGAAAACATTGAATGCTGTCTTTTAGGCATGGCACGGCTGTTGGCTTTCAAAATCAGCAGCGGTGACTATCTAAAGAAGACTAAGCTGGCCAACACTCTGTCACAGAGATAAGAGGCGTTCACAAGGACGCACCCATCTCTGTGGATTTAGATATTAAACCATTAGATGAGAGCTAATAAGGTCCTTCTCCTTCCATAGAAACTATAGGAAGTTAGTTAACCATGAATTGGGGTTTGGGAATGGAGAAACATATCATTTTTCTCACTCATTCTCCTGTAAATACCCTTCATTCTTGTTCTTTTAAGTAACCCTTAAGCAAAACCAAATAAACACAAGCAAACAAAAAACAGTGGAAATAGGAATGAGATGGGGTCAATGGGTAATGGTGGATATTAGCTGGGAAAAAGAAAAAGGAGGAGCAGAAGTTGGGGGACAAAAGAGAGTAATGGGGTGGTGGTGAATACAACCAAAATATATTACATACATGTATAAAAATATCATATTGAAACATTATTATATATAATTAATATATGCTAATAAAAATGTAAAATAATCCAAAAGGTTAATTACCCATTGTTGTGAGTTAATACAATTGAAGCCAAATTATTTTAAGTGAATTACTTACTATAAAAATAGAAGTTTCAAAATTTTAAAATGTTTTATACAAAATGTGTGAATATACAATTTTACCTCAAACTATACAAACTGTTGACTGAAAATTCAACAAATTCAAGTGGTTTTATTACTCCAATGGTATATGCAATATTAAAACTGTGGCTTGGATATTTAAGCACTCACCAGAAGTTTTTGTTTTTCCATCATCAATACCAATAGCTATTGATTCCAACATGTCAGCTTTTCTGCTATGAAATTCAGATGGATGCATTCTTCCCCTATTTACTTCTAGCTCCATATGTCGTAGCTGCTGTTGTTTGTATCCTCCAGAATTATCTAAACCATACTGCCGCTATTGAACATAAAAACAAATAACTTATTTTTATGTCCCTGTACTTCAACCACATGGAAACTTATAATTTTCATTTGTTTGGAAATGTATGTTGAAATATTGTGGTTTATGAGTTCTCATACAAGTAAATGTAAAGATTTAATGAAAATTAAACCACACGTCCATAACTTAATAATTAGATATTTCTGTAAGCTTCTCTAACTCAGATAAATAATTAATAGCTTTCTTTATAGTATAAAAATGAAAGGCCCACCTTTCTGCTAATGTATTAAGAAAGGTAAAATTCCAAAGATACTGATGGTTACAAAAGAAATTATGGGAACTTGCTATTTTGTCCCAATGCTGATCCAGTAAGCCTACTTAGTTCATACATCACTCAATCATACAACATCATAAATGAGCTGAGAGACTTCAAACATATAAATTGCCTTTGTGGATAAACTTCCTGAGATCTAGACAACTTACAAAGTTACATCATTATCATGGTTAATCTTGATTACCAAGCTGAAACAATTTTAAAATCACCATGAAAACAACCTTTTGGGCATGTCTGTGAAGTTGTGTCTAGAAAGGGTTAACAGAGATAGAAAATCTACCCTAAATATGGCACTGTCCCATGGGGTGAGCTGAATAAGAAGATAAAGTTATTCATCCCTCCCTGTTTCCTGGCTGTGAACACAATATGAACAGCAACCATACTTTCCTCACACTGTACATCAACCCTCTTCCCTTAAGGTGCTTCTGGTCAGTTATTTCATCAAAGCAACAAAAAAGGTTTACGGAAGCTTATTGTAATAAGTCTGACAATGGAGTTCTTAGGCCTCTGGAACTGGTTTATGATGAGGATTGTGGAAGTTTCAAACTTCAGGCTCAAAAAGCCCTTGAATATTGTGAGCAGAGCTTTGGGGGTCATGCACATACAGTAGAAAGACCAGAATGCCAGGAAAAATGTAAACAGTGGAAGTTTGGCTCAGCAGGTGTCAGAGGCAGGAGAGTTCCCAGCTCCTGCTCTTAACACCTTGCCTTCCAACCTATCTCCACACACTCTACCATGATAAAGGACTAACTCTAAAACTGTAAGCAAGTTCAATTAGATGCTTTCTTTAAGAGTTGCCTTAGTATAGTATCTCTTCACAATAATAGAACATTAAAGTAATTATAAAAGAGATAAGCACATTAACAGAGAAAATGGGCACTGTGCACTGAGATCAAAAGAACCTTTATTCCATCCACTAAAGCTTCCATCTAATAAAAAAGGACAATTCATTTGAGAGGAAGGGGCCAAAACTGAGATTGCCACTGAAGGGTTCTCTAAAAACAAACAGAAACAAAAGTAAAAACAAAACCCCATCATATAGGAATGTGTTTTCCCATGGTTGGCACAATAGGTTAATTGCAACTGTGTTCCAAGCGGCAGGGCTCTATCCCAAGATAGTAGCAGAACTTGAATGTTGTCACAAGTGGTAGAAAAGATTTTGCAGGTAGAAAAGATGCAGAATTCACTGGGTTTTGCACTATAGTTCTAGAGAGCCATGGAGGTCATGAATGTGCAGAGTCCTCCCAAAGCCGTGTTCCAGCAAGGAGGCCCCAAAAGGTCAAGGAGTAGAGCTATAAAGGCAACGCAGAAGTTGTAATAGGAGTGGCTCAGTGTGTAAAAGTGTCTACCATGCAAGGCTAATGTATTGAGTTAAATCTCTGAAACACACAGTGGAAGAGCGGAACTGATTCTCCATCGTTGTTCTCTGATTTCCACATATGCTCTATGGCATTGGGCAAGAAATACATACACACAAATGTATACAAGTAATAAATAAAATAAAATAAAATAAAATCACCATGGAAACAAACCCTGGGTAATGAATATAAGCGAGCTTATATGTAGAACTGTGAAAGGATAGCTTGGTTTCTGGTGGAGCACTGGCTAGAGATGGCCAGTGACCCAACAGGTATCCCTGCAGGGGACAACATGCATTTTGCTATGGTCTCAGACTCCAGGCTCCTGACACTCAGCCGAAGACCTCCATTGATCAGCACCTTTCAGTCATGTAGGGCAACACCCCTAACAGCCCCTCCACAGGTAGAGAGTGTGACTACAGGCCACAGAGTCTCAAGAGATCTCCATATTAATGAGATACCTAGAGGCCAGAGGGCATAGCCAATTAAACATTCCTTCCCAGACCCTCCTTCTTACAAACAGTATTTAACCTCAGACCCACCCTAAGGACACAGGGTACAGCTACATCTACATTCCACCATGACAATAAACTTTTTAAAAACATAAACTTCCTCGTGTCATTGGGGTCTGCCATGGAGAACTGTAGAGGGGGCCTTCAACTCATAATGGGCCACTGCTGCCTAATCTCCCGCCTGGAGGACTCCTCTATGTTCCAGCCATGAAGCTCTGCCAACTCAAGCAACCTAGCCAAGCCAGCCTTGTCACAGCCAAATGAATCATGGTGACCAAGAATCTCCTACCCACAGGGTGCTGCTGGAGCTTTTCCCTCTTGTCCCTCTCGGCTGTAGGCCAGTCCAGCCCATATACCCACTTCGTCTCCATCCTTCTGTGGTCCCCAACGGCGTCTGGGAGCCCAAGGATAGAGACCGCAGGTCTCCCAGTCAGCGCTTTGGCCCAGAGACCCCCAACCCAGGAGCTCTGTCCCCACAGGACTTCAGGTTGAGACTTTTCCACGCCCGGGCGGAGCCCAGCTGCTTCTCATAGCCCAGCATCTGCCCAGCGCTGCGTGGAGTGAACTCAGTTAAATTCCTACGTTTCTACTCCCCGAGCCTCAGGTCCAGCAGCCTGTGGCGGGAGCCCAACAGGACCCACACCTGCGCACAAGCCATAGCTCTGAACTTTATTATATATAGAGAGATTTGGTTAATTGAAGTGCAAAACCTACTTTGAATAGGTACTGAGTTGGTTGGCCTTCCAGACTGGATAGAAAGGACAAAGTGTACTGAGACCTATAACCAATTTGTTGCACCTCCTCACATGCCTTCCCTACTGTTACAGATTGTATCCCCTCAAACTGTAAGCCAAATGACCACTCCCACTTTATGTGCTTCTTGTCAGGTATTTGATCACAGCTACAAGTATCTAACACAATAACAAACCTTTTTAAATGTTAGAGACTTTCTGTATTGTTGATATTCAAAAGGCTTTGTATATTTTTATGGTGTTACATTTTGAACAAGAAACTACAGGTCCTGTTTGGAATACCTGTGTCTCAGACCAAGGTGCTATTTTGGGAGGATTTTGTCGAACCTGTAGGAAGTTGTGCTTTCCCAGCAAAAAGAGGCCAGTAAAGAGCAGGCCCAATTCCGGTCATACTATCAGCTTCCTGTTTGTTCCACTGTAACGTGAATGGCCTCTCCAGTGAGTTTTCCACTATGATAGCCTGAAATTGTGAGTCCAAACAAAAAATTCCTCCCTTAAATTGTTTCTGAGACAAGTAGGATCACAGCACTGTAAAAAACTAATATGCATGGCCAAAAATTAAAAAAAAAAAAAAAAAAAAGAAAAATAGAAAAAAAATAAATGATTTTTCTTACTTGTCTGAACTCTGATATTAAAAAGCATTTTGCAAATAAATAAATAACCAATGAATTTTGAGGGGTGGGAGATGCTAAATTAGATCTTCCAAAACCCATTTAAAGGAAAAACATTCCTTGAAGGAAAAAGATGTCTAAAAAAAAAAGATGTACATAAATCTGGAAACATTTTTAGATCTGTTCAAAGCCTTTTATATTTGTACTATCCTGTTAACACATACAAATGACATTAAAAACTCTATAAGCATTATCATAGTTCACAAATTAAAAATGAAAAGAGAGAAACATTAAAATTTTTAATGCATTAAAATCCCTCAGATGCTGCCACTTTAGTCCAATAGATACTACATTCACATAAGAAAAATGTGCCCTCAAACATCATAAACCACTAAACTCTGAACATTCACTAAAATAAAAAATGTCTTCATTGTATTCTATAAAGTAACTTAAAACTAAGGAGAAATGCACAACAGGTTTAAGCAAACAGATTCTCAGTACAGTGCCCACCCTCATATCAACCCCACATTTGCATAGCTTTACAGGCACACTTTACTACCTAACAGTTTTCTAATCCACGGAAAATCATTAAGCACTTTATTTTCCTTCTTCATTTAAAGACAGGAAGGAAGAAAAAACAAAACAACAAAACACTATGGGTTTACTATGAAGACTTTCACATAATTTATCTGAAATGATTATTCTAACATCTGAACATTGCTTTGGGGTTTTTTGTTTGTTTGTAATGTGCCCCAGGTTGGTCTCAAATTCAAGAGATTCACTTTCCTCTATTTCCCTAGTGCTAGGATTAAAGGCATGTGCCACCACAGTTAAGAATGACTACTTAATTTTGTTTATTTTTACTGTGCACGCTCATGGGTACATAAGTGTGTGTGTGTGTGTGTGTGTTTGTGTGTATATGTGTGTTTGTGTGTGCTTGTCTGGGTAACAAATAAGAATGGGATTGCCTAGAGACGGAATTACAAGCAGTTATAAGCTGCCTGAAGTAGAGGCTGGAAAATGAACTCAGGTCCTCTGCCACAGCAGCAAGCACTCCATTGAGCCATCTCTCCAGCTCTGAAAAATAGCTACTTTTAAATGTTTTCCCCCTATTAAACTATAAAGTACACAGATAAAAATATGTTTTACATAACATGGACAGACTAGTAGAAATCTTTTTTACTCTGAACCTTAACTTTTAATGGCAGAGCCATATTTCTAAACTGAGGTAGACATCTCACAACCATATTTAGGAAACAAGAACCCTATTCAATAAAACTGTTGTTAATCTTTGTACCTGCAACTTCTGAAACTCTTCCCTTTCTTGTCTTGATTCTTCAGATTTCCTCTTCCTGTCTTCTTCTTGCTGAAGCTGGTGAGCTAATTCTCTATCACTAGAACACTGGACTCTGTCCATGCCTATTGGAGAGTAACAACCCAGATACAGTCAGTGCATACACTCTAACAAGCATTTCTCATTAACTAGCTAATGTGAACATCCTAACACCTTTAGGGAATATCACCTGCTGAGAAAGACAAAAGGTGAGAGGTTGAGTGGCCTTTGTCATTGATGTCTCTAAACACAACTAATGGAGAAAAAGAAGAAAGTAATAGAGAAGATAAAATATATATTCACAACCTCCAACTGTTTCACTACAGTTACAGTTTTTACCCAAACAAGCTGAATAATTTAATAGCATAATGCCTTGCTTTCTCTCTCCCAGTAAAACTCAGATTCTTTAGTTAATGGCTTCTGTACTGTATCTTGTTTCCTAAATTCTTTACTGGTTAGGGTACTCCAGTAAAACAAAACTGAGAGCAAGATAAAAAACCACCACATACAAGCGCGAGCACACACACACACACACATGTACACACAGAGATAGACAGACAGATAGAGAGAGAACATCATTAAATATCATGACTCATACAGGAATGGATCACATAATAATACAAATGAAAATTTGATAGCCTGAGAGACAGAGAAACCAGTAGTGAGAAAGTTGAAAGTGGCAGAACCAGTTTGGCAAAATCAGAGATCCCAGTATGAGGCCAAAGGCTCAAAATTTCTGGTAGGGATTATCACAAGAGTCCCAGAGTCCAAAAGACAAATACCCTGGAGTATAACAGCAAGAGCAGCTGCGGGAAAAAGAAAAAGTCCCAATTCAGAAGGAAGAGCCAAAGTGAGTTTGCCCCGTCTTCAACTTTCTTGGTCCATCTAGAACTCTAGTTACATTGGATGCTACCTGCCCACACTGAATGCAGATCTTCATTCTGTTTGCCAACACAGGCATCAGTTTTTCTTGGAAACACCCTCAGGGACAGTACAATTCATAAACCTGTTGATTTAATTCCAAAACTAAACATTCTTTCTTGCAAATCTCTCAGCTATTGTTATACCTTCCCACTTGGTTCTCCCTTCCATTCTTGGGCATATAATTTTCAACTGATTTTTAGCATTCCCTGGGACTATTGGTTTACAGAATACCAATACTAAGTCTATCCATAAAGTATGAATTACCAGACATTCTGCTCTGAAAAGGTTACCCCTTCCACAGCATCCTCTTACAATCTTATTCAATGAAAGATAGCTTTGCTGGCTAGTTTTATGTCAACTTGATGCAAGCTAGAGTTTACACATAGACAGCCACAGCTACATAGTGAGACTCTGTCTCAAAAAACAAACAGTAACAACAATAATGAAAGACTGAGTGTAGGCAAGTCTGTAGTGTGTTTCGTAGTGACTGTTGTTGGAAGGCCCAGCCCTTGTGGGTGGCGCCACTCCTTGACTGATGGTCCTGGGTGCTCTAAGAAAGGAGACTGAACAAGCTAGGAGAAAGCAAGCAGCACTTCATGACCTCTGCATCAGCTCCTGCCTACAGGTTCCTGTCTTGGGTTCCTGCCCTGACTTCCCTCAGTGGTGAACTATTACCTAGAAATGTTTAGATAAAACAAACCATTTCCTCCCCAGGCTGCTGTTGTTGGTAGTGTTTTATTACAGCAACAGGAACCCTAAACAACAACAATGACACGCGAACTGGGGTAGACAGCAAAAGACCACTGATGTGGAGTAATCTTCCATCAATGCTCTAGCAATTTTCTTCTTGTGCTTATGAGCAAAGCAGGTACATGATGCATAGAGATCACGGTTATTGGTAGTAAGTCACTGAACACTAAAATCTCCCACTTTACCAGGAGTTGTCCACATACTCCCAAATACTGACAGAGTAATAAAAATATAAACAATATAAACTTCTCTTAGAGGTCACTTTATTTTTCATTGGTCCTAGGAGGCTCATACAAGATCCTAGCCCTACTAGAGCTCTGTATGATGTGTTTACTGTTATTTAAAAAGACAGACAACAGGCCCAGGAGATAGCTCAGTCAGGAAAGGGCTTGCCTCATAGACATAAGTTTAGTGCCCTGAACCACGGAAAACATGTGGGTATGGTTGTGCATGACTGTAATTCCAGCATTAGGGAGGTGGAGATAGGAGCAAACCCGGGATCAGGCCTAATTGGTGTGCTCCAAGACAGTAAAGAGACCCATCTTAAAGGAGCTGTATAGCATCCTGAGGATGACATCCAAGGTTGTCCTATGGTGTTCACTCTCTCACAAGCACTTAGACATACATGAACACACATACAATGTAAAAAGAGAAAAAAACAGAAGAAAATGTTGTAAAGTCATTATTACACTGGTTATTTTAGAAGACAACGAACTGGAAACACATATTGAGACTTTCAAATCACTATTGTGAAACAATTTCCTCGAAACTGAAACATTCCATCCTGCACAGTAGCTCTTTTAACAGGAAGGTAAACAAAAAACAAACAAACAAAACAAAACAAAAAGAAAAAAAAAGCTTTAGGAAGTCCCTGAAACTGACTAGATTTACCTGCTAGAGTAAGTAACAAAAGCAAGACAAGCTGCAAAGACTCTCAGACAAGCCCCTGTTGCCTAGAAGAGGTTTAGATCAACTGAGCCACTTGCAAAGAACACACTCTTTAACCACCTGAGCTGCTTAGAAGCTGTGCAGTGTGCTCCATGCTCCAGGTTTCCTAGATTTTGTGAGCTATCTCCCATGACTGAGTGGGCCTTGGTGATACAGCTGTCTTTGAGTCATATGTACAACTGTAAGTAACCCCTCATCCATAAGTGAGACAAATAAAACTCATCAATTCACCAAAAAGTGAACTTTGGTAACACCAATACTTTGGTGTATCGTGGGTTCCCTATCTGAGGTAAGTAGATGTGTATGTTGTATCTCCCATGGAATCATTTTGTCACACAACAGTTATAAGGTCCACATAAATTCAGTTTTTAAAATTGGCAACTTCGTAATTCAAAAATTTTGCTGGCTAAATGTTAACTTCGTTACTTTAAACAAATGAAAAAAATGGTCAAGACTTGTCAATGAAAACTTTAGAAGGGCACACAGTTTAAAAAGTACTATCTTAAACAAGGAACCCTCTACATGTCGGAGTAAAACCCAGAATATAGAACCTTTTGTCTCCACTTTCCAACTTTTCTGCAAAACAACTTCAAGGAAAGCAGTGCAACTACATGAGAATTATCTAAAGAGTCAATTTACTTTTAAACGGTATGACTTTATTCATGGTATTAACCTGAGAAATGTGTATTCTACGAAGCAAAAAATGAAATATTTTAGACATAAACATACCTTGTTGAAAGCTGCTTTCTTCTAAATGCAAGTCTACGTGTTCTTGGAGAATATGGTAATTTGTACACACAAGCCCACACATGGGACAGTCATAGAGTGGTTGATGATAGTCTATAATAGAAACAAAGGTAGGATAGTTTAATTTACTGGATTTTTACACTTTTCACTCCATGCCAAGGACTACCAACTTTAAGAGTAAAATGCTTTTGTAGTTAGCATTAAACATATCACCAGGCATAGTGGTACACACTTCTAATCACAGCTCTCGGGAGGCAAAGACAATCAGATTTCTGTGAATTAAAATCAGTCTGGTCCGACATCAATTTGTAGGCCAGCAAAGGCTATACAGAGACCCTGTCCCAATAAATAAATAAACCAAACACATCAAAGACTTTCTACTACTTTCTACTCTGGTTTTAAAAATAAAAGCTCTTTATAATTGGATTTAAAAGCTACTTCTCTGGGGGACAGTGAGATTGGTGAGTAGATAAAGGCCTTGTATATATAAGTACATATAAGTACTTGTAAGTACATATAAGGCCTTGTCATTAAGCCTGATGACCTGAGCTTGATAATCTGGGGCACAGATTGTGACAAAAGCAACTCACAAATGTCACCCCCTGACCTCCACATGTATGCTATGGTAAAAATACAACAGATGCAAAATAAATACATGCATCTTTGAGGTTCTTATACTAATTTCACAATATTGTTTGAAAACTGGTGGTCCTTACGTTAGCCTTGGATAATAAGTACAGTAGATGGTGATAGCTAATCTGTGAGACTTGGGTTTTTGGTAATAAAACAGAGTATACAGTGATGTAAGGCACAATGGGTTAATGTCTAATTTTTTAAAATGAATAAAATTACTTTTCTAATTCTATAGGCAAAATGAGAGAATGGTTAATAGTATAGATCTCTCTTACTACTCTATAATAAGAAAATAATAAACATTCACAACGATGGTTTAAATAAGCCAAGTAGAAAGAAAAACTAAAACAAAGGGGGTACAAGTCTGGATAGAGAGTCTGGGAGCTAAATTCCCAGTATTCACCATGCAAAGTAGTGGATTCAGACACTGAATCCAAGTGTCCAGCATGAAGTTCAGCTCTGAAGTAATACTGTCTGTTTGGGAACAGGAGATTAAAGAGATGACTCCAACAGGCAAGCCCAGAACAGAAACCTAGCAAGACTACAGCCTAGTAATAACAGCTCTAGAAGAGGGGCTCATGATTATATATGTACACAGAAAAAAAGCACTAAGCAACTTATACATATAAGACCTAGTCTGACATGGATGCAAAAATGCCATAATGAAGGAACCATAAAGCTTCAGTGGGAAAGGATAATATAAAAAAACTTTAATAATAGATAAACAGTAAAATATCAATTATTAAACACAGTAGGAGTTCTACTGCCAAGAAAGGCAGTTCAGAACAGACTATATACCCGCTGACACATGCCTACAATCACAGCAACTACTTGGTAAGCTGAGGCAGGAGATCAGAGTTCAGTACCAGCTTGAGCTACACAGTCAGACCATATTTCTAAATTAATTTAGTAAAATCAGGAAAGCTAAACATATCTACTAAATCTAAAAGAATGGGTATGCTTTTACTTAGTAACTGAATCATTGGGAATTTATTTAAAATTATTAAAATATCAATAATTTGAATTATATGTTAAGAACACATATTATTACTGTTTAATAACACATACACACAGTTCCCAAAAAAACTGCAAACTGAAGAAGCTAATGAGAAGCTGTAAAGGACTATAACCTAATACACATAAAGTCGAGCAAAGTACTATATTGAAACAAAAGAGAGAATCTTTGCAAATCAGCACTAAGAGTTAAGAGTGGCTTCCATAAGCAATGCTGTAGGGTATGAGAGGTCTCAGAGTCAGTGCCCAGAACTCTTTGCTTCTCCTTCTGGTCATTATATTACAACAGACAAAGCCCTCATTACTTCCAGTTTGAATTCACCATCAGCCTCTTAACATTTAACTCAGGTGTCTCCTTCAGATCTGCCTATACTGTCTTTTGCCACCAGAAGTCTCCCAGGTTAGCCATCCCTGTTCAATGGACTCATTCAAGGCTGACATAAGCACCAACATCATCAATGACTCAGTAGCCAGTCATCTGAGTCTTAGCAGTGTTTAACTGTAGGCATTCCTTTCACTACTCTGATGGAAGCTAATCACCCTTTCTCATCCCCTATCTCCTCCTGCCTCAAGCCCCAGAAATCACAGCATGCCACCAGTCAGCTGCAAGGTAACCTGGGGTTTTCTCTGTATACTGCTCTTCTTATGTTAACAGGCTCTGGTTGGCCCCATTTACTAACGCAGAATGGATTTCCATTTCCACATTTCATGGTCCCATGTAAAAAACACATCTCTTTCCACTCCCTTTCAGACCACTCTTTTCCTCCTTCAAAGGCCCCACTGCTCTGCTAGTTTTTTTTTTCTCTACACTATCGATCTATAAGCTTCATTAGCTAATCTTCTCTTAAATACTAGATACCTATTTTCATTTACTTAAAATGTTGATATAAATGGGTGCTTATCTTCACCCTAGTAATCTTTTCCTTTACTCCGATTTAAGCCAACAGTGTAATTATGTCCCTGACATATCTGAAGTCTATTCAAACCATCCCTGTTCTATTTATCTTTAGCCTTCTACCTCACCACTAGTGATTATTCCATTCTTGTCACTGGCCTGACTACAATTTTCTATATGAAATATATACATAGGCACTATTCCTCTCACTATTCATCTCTCATTTTCCTGTGCCTAAAGATTAATTAAACTGAAATGATCACTCTACTCATGACAAACAGGTTCTTTTTCACACCAAACCACACTTAGTGGCTGAGAATCAGTGTACCAGCACAACAAATGTCGGCTGTCTTCATCAGTGGTGGCTCCTGTTTTGGTTCATGCAGTTTTCCTGTGTAGTGGGTAATGAATCATCTACAGAGATTACTGAACCAAATCAACGAACAACTATCAAAATAAAAGTTGCACAAGACTAAATACCTTAAATATATGTGAAGGTTGACAATGATTCTAAAAATCTGCAAAAGTTAATTAAATAAAAGAATAAGTAAAATTAAAAATGTGAGAAATCTTTATAGAGGAGTGAAAGTGATAACCTGAATTAATGTGAAAATGGATTATAACTTAAGATCAAACAACAGTTCACAGAATTCTCATGAGACTTAACAAAATGGTCCTAAAAATTAAGCAAAAAAATAAAAATAAAAATAAAAAAATAATGAAGGACTAGAGAGATGTCTCAACTCTTCCAGAAGACCACAGGGAATCCATGAATACCTGCGCACGCGCACGCGCACACACACACACACACACACACACACACACACCAATAATGAAAACAAAATCTTAAAAATAAAATGAGTGCTTAAGGAAATAATAAAAAGAAAGGTCAAAGCACTGTCCTCTCTAATATTAATGACATGTTACAAAATTACAATTATTAAACTAGCAAAATAGTAAGGAATATCTGAGTAAATAGGAGCTGTAAGACCAGAAACTGACTCATACAGATACAGTAACTTAAAAAGTCATACGAATCAATAATTTTTACATTCCTAATACTCACGATATATACTACACACAATATATACATAACCCAAACATGACAATCTGTAAAAGAATGTAAGCTGATTCTTTATGACTTCAGAGGAAAAATTGCCACTGTAGGCCATATATAGAAAGCAAAGACAAATCAAACTTAAACCCTGCAAAAATAAAAGGGTATGCAATAGTGGTGGATAACCACTTAAGTCAAGGATTACTACTGAGAATATATGTTCAAAGCAACTGAATAAGATATATCAAAATATAAAAGACTATAAACATATAAAATATAAAAGAAGAATGTACAAAAGGAAAAAGAGAATACAAAAAATATATATTGCAATAGAGGAAATCAACTAAAATTATTGATAATCATAGAAATATATTTAAGAAGAATACACACTGACTTTAGGCCTTTTCCAAGGCTATTTGTAAATTTTTTTGCAAAAATTAATTCAAAGAAGTCATAGTTCTAAGTGCAAAATGTAAAACTCTAAAAACTGGCAGTGAGTTTTCAAATACAACCGTAAAAGATCTATGAGGAAGAAATTAAAATAAGCTTCATTAAAATTAAAATGTTTATTTTATAAAACTAGTTAAAATAAAAATACAAGTCATATACATACACAGGGAGAAAATATTTTCAAAGTACTTATTGGATGAAAGACTTACATCTAGACATGTGTGATGGCACACACCTTTAACCATAGCACTCCGGAGGCAGAGGCAAGCGGATCTTCTTGAGTTGGAAGCTATCCTGGTCTGCATAGAGAGTTCCAGGCCAACCACGGCTACATAGAGAGTCCCTATATGAAAAAACAAATAAGAAACCCTTATATCCAAAATACATGAAGCCCCCTAAAGCTTAACAATAAGAAAATGACTTAATATCTTCAACCTATGTAGCCAACAACAGAGTCTCAAAACACACGAAGCTGCTGAGATGGCTCAGCAGCTAAGAGCACTTGCTGCTTTTGCAGAGAACCCAGGATCAGTTCCAGTAACTTCAGTTCTGGCCTCCCTGGGCAGCAGGCATGATGTGCACATAATGTAGCACATATGTAAGTATGTAAGCAAGGCAACACTCTCATGCACATAAAAATAAAGACAAAAACAAAACTGAAAGAGCTGAAAGGAAAAAATACACAATATTACAATTTGAGAATGAGAATTCCAACAATCTCATAAAACCCCATAAAACTACTAGATATAAAATAACCACTGGAAATAGATATGAACATAAACAGGATTCAGATGATGGGTACTGAATGATACTCAAGAAAATAGAACACATTTTTCAGAGACTCATAAAACATGAATCAAGATAAACCATATCTCTATCTCCAGCTATAGGTCTCAGCAGTTCCAAAAGACTCAGTATCAGTGTGTTGTTAAACACCATGGAGTGCAAACTAGAATTCATTTAACACAAACCCAGAGAGATGTCCTGGCCTAGTGGGAGTACAAATGCTCTCTTGAAACTAGAAAGATTCCAAAACTGCTCTCAATTTAGCTAAAACATATATCTGTATCAAAATTCTTATAATTTATTTTTATATTGCAAATGAAAAATACCATGAATGTAAACTGAATCTTAAAAGCGTAATTGACAAGCCAACTCTTTGGATACTACATATTAAACTGAGACTACTGCTTTTATAACAATTGAAATAAATTGAGCACTTTACCTTCTAATGGACTTCCTAAAAGACTGGCATGCTTTGTTTTCACATGAATTTCCATATCTTGACTACACCCCTCAATTTTTCCACAAAATGGACATTCAGGAGGACTGTATGTTGTTTCATATATTGATCCTTGAGCCTCAGACAATCCAGACTGCTTTTCTCTGCTTTTCTGGTACTTTCTAGATTCAGTTATGTTCTCTGTATAAAAAGCTTCATGTTTTAAAGTCCTATCTTTAGGAAGACTTTCAGATGACTCTCTTGGAAAGTTAGATGCACAAGCTGAATGAATGTCTGAAGAAACTTCCACTGGACTCTGCAGGTTGGTGTTCTTGCAGTCTGAATTTTCATATTGCACTGCAGCTAGCTTCTCAAAGTTTTTATCGGGTGTATGTTGTTCAAAATGAGCCGTCTCAATATGAAAACACATTTCGTTGTAATTTATACCTGACAACTTGCAAAATGGACAGATAATTTCATTTTCCATGTGAACAATTAGGTGAGCTTTCATATCTGGTTCTGAGGTTACAGTTTCACCACATATGTCGCAGGAAAGCATGGTGGGGCAATGACCTAGAACAGAAGTAAAACAAAACTGTAAGTTAGAGTTGGAGAAAAGCACACTTCATAAAATGATTTGGGACTTTTCTGTGGGGTATTTAGAACTATATTAGCTTTGGCAAAGAAACATTCAATGTATTCATCATTCCTTAAATATACACACTTATTTATAAGATCTAAGAAAGCCTAACTACAGGTTAAGCACTCCTGATCCAAAAATTTAAACTGAATCTACTCCAAAGTCCAAAACTTCTGAGCTGACATGTCATAAGTGTATCTATGCCTGATCTCTTGTGAAGGAAGACAGCCAAAACGCTGGCACACTGAAAATATAAATGCACATGAGTAAACATATATTAAAATACAAGCTATACATGACACAAGCAAACTTCATGTTTAGCACTATATTCCTAATTATTCTAGATAGAGGATATTGAACCTGTGCCTGAATGTCAAGATATCAGAGGTTAGAAAAAAAATTATTAGTAAAACATTTCAACAAGGCACGGTAATACACCCTTTTAATCTCAGTCTTCTTAAGGCAGATGCCAGGTGGATCTCTTGTTAGTTGGAGGCCAGCCTGATCTGCATAGCTGAGTTCCAAACCATTCAGGGCTGCATAGTAAGTCTCCATCTCAAAAACAATAATACAACGTATTTCCTCCAAGGGGTAGGAAAAAAAAGTGTATTTATTAAGTTGTCCATGTAAGATAAAGTAAAACAGAAGTCTACTGTTGATCAACATATTTTCTTCGATGTAGTATGAGGAGGGTAAATGAACCTTAGTTCACTTCAGGGCTTTATATGTGTCAAACTTAATACCACTGCTGTGGGTTTACATACACGGAAAACCCTGGATCAGGCGGGTCACTACAGCCAGATAATGATGGGAGATAAACACCGCTGAGTTCAAAGGTTAAAAGCTGAGTGCTGTAGGAAAACAGCACTTACTGCCAGAGTCTAAGAACCTGGGTTATAGACACTGGTTTCATTATGTTAGCTGACAGCTCATCCCACTGAAGTTCACTACCAAACGAGTTATGAGGCTGTAGATTTGATGAGTTAATAGGATATGGACTACTTATAGGGAGGCGCTGAAACAAAACAAAACCTTTTAAAGCAATTACAAAGTCTTCCTCTAGACTGCCACCCGCTGTCACGTATTTTAGTGATAGAAAAGAAAAAAGAGGACATCTATTCCCTTCATCTAAATTCAGCTTTACAAAATCTACATTTTCCTTTTTCTCGTTTCTCTTCAGACAAGTAAGTTTCTGTTTCTAGAAGGAAGTTCTCTTGATACCCAGTTTCGTCTCTTCCAAGGACTGGGGCACCGCCGAAAAAGGATACACTGCAAGTGAGAGAGGACCTTCGAAGGGCTAGCCTGGATACGGGAATGCCAAGGCGGTAAGGCCCGAATCTGACAAAGTTCTGCGCCAACGTCGCACCGGTGGGGCATAGGGAACCAGACCTGCCGCCACCGGGAGCCGGCCTGCAGACCCGGACCCACGGCTAGAACGCCGCTCCTCCCCACTGTGGGAGCCAGTCACCGCCCGCAAGCGCTCCCCACACAGCCCGCCCGATCGCCACGGGCCAGGCCTCTCGAGACTCTGCCCCGCCGCGACCCGAAAGAGATCCCGGGTCTCCGAGAGCCCTCCGCAGTACCGCAGTCACAACAGCCTTTCCTCACTGGTCCGGGAGGGAAGAGATCCCAGCATGCCCCGCTGCAGATCCGCCTGAGTTGCGATGCATTCTGGGACTTGTGAGGGATTTTTGCAACTTTCGCTAACGCATCAGAGCATCACCGCCCCTCCCATGCTCCAGACGCAGTTTCCACTCCAGATTCTCTAAAACTGTAACTCTGAGTACAATTATACGTCTGATCCTGCGGCAAACACGTGTTCCTGTTTACTCCGTGTCTGTGCTCTAAATCATGTTCTGCAGATTAATTAAGGCAAGTGCCTTTGTCAATGTTACAAAGTTGCTTATCCTGTGTAACAGTCTGTGTTTCTCCCTCTCTGGGGGATTGCCCTATGAGGCAGCTACTGGAGTATTAAAATATGAGGATGACAGAATCAGACAAGTATAATATTTTGAAGTGATGGGGTATCGTTGAACGTGATACATGGAGCAAATAATATATTTTGCTTCTCATTCTTCTAAAGGAAAGTAAAAAAAACAAAATTAGAAGTCATTGTAAGTGTGAAGATATTCTTATAGAACATTTCAAGCTAGAAAATGAGCACATTAGTAGTCACCCATTAGCTGTGAGGCCAACAACAACAAATCCATTTCTCCAGAGGTATAAAAATGTTCAGAAAACAGAACTTTGCAGAATGTCTAAACAAGGGGTAACTAAAACTCTGCTTCCAGATTTCCTTCATCACCAGCTTCCCATGTGACTCATCTTTTCCCCCAAGACAGGATTAGTTCATGGAGAAAGGTGAAGTGGCCATCTTCTGTAACCAGGTGTTATGCCCTATTCCCAGGAACCCCAAGAGACAGCTTATAATATACAAAGAGAGCTTTTATTATGGGAGCCCGGACCTGGTTTGCTGTCCTTCCCACTGCACTGGTTAGGAGAGCGACCCCTAAATCTAGGAGTTTGAGGTTTATATAGGATGCATAACCGGGGCTCTCGACCCCTGGCGTTACGTGATTGGACAGGGGAAAAAGGAGTGCAGTCCTACAAACCGGATAGCATTTGTTCAGACTGGAGGCGGAATTGCGCAGCTGGAAAAAGACCTTTCTGACCTGGGAAGAAATAACTTATTCTGCTATCAGAGACAAGCGTGTTTTTATAACTCGGTCACAGCTGACTGAGAAGACTTAATTGCTCAAGAGTGGGCTTTATCACTTCAAGGATACTAACTCCTGCCTCGTTCAAAGGTCGGAGCCATCTGCGCTGGGAGAGTGCTGTCACGACATAAGGATCACAATATTCGGAATCCAGATTGAGCTCTCTTTTGTCTACCCTCTTCAAAGGATTTGATGCGCAGAGATTGGGGCAGGTTTCCTGTGTTCCTTCATAGGCAAGGTTTCCAGTGGAAAACAGGAACACCTATCCAGCTACAAAACCTGCTACCTACAACCTGCTTGTAAAACGTGCTGCAGCAAAAGTGACACAGAACTTACTTGAGGGAGTGGCCAACCAATGACTGGTCTAATTTCAGGTCTAGGCCACGAGAGGGAGCACATTCCCGAAACTGCCTGGATGACCAGGAACCACATGTGGGATAGCCATGGGCATATGATAGATTTAAAAACAAAAAATCCTACTACACTCATAGACCGGTGCCTAGCCCAATCATCATCTGAGAGGCGTCCTCTGGCAGCTGATGGGAGCAGATGCAGAGACCTACAAGCCAAACATTAGGCTGAAAAAGAGCCCAAATTGGAGATCTCCATGTGGTCCCTCCCTTTGGAGCTTGGGGAAGTCCTTGGAAGAGGTGGGAAGAAGAATTGTAGAAACCAGAGAGGTTGAAGACGCCAAGAGAACATGGGCCACAGAATCAACTAAGCCAGGCTCATAGGAGCTCACAGAGACTGGAGAGGCAATCATGGTTCTGTGCTAGATCCTCTACATATATGTCATGGCTGACAGCTTGCTGTTTTTGTGGCACTTCTTCTTTTTCAAGACAGGGTTGCTCTGTGTAGCCCTGGCTGTCCTGGAACTCACTCTGTAAACCAGGCTGGCCTCGAACTCAGAAATCCACCTGCCTCTGCCTCCCAAGTGCTGGGATTAAAGGCATGTGCCACCACTGCCTGGCTTTTGTGGCACTTCTAATAGTGGGAATGGGGTTGTCTCTAATACTTTTGCCTACTCTTCGGACTCTTTTTCTCTCACTGAATTGCCTTTCTTAGACTTGATATGAGGGTTACTGCCTAGTCTTATTATATCTTGTTATGACATGTTTGGCTGAAATTCCTGAGAGGCCTATTGTTTTTCTGAAGAGAAATAGAGGCGTGAATCTGGGGGAGGGGGGAAGTGGGACATCAGAGGGGTCAAGGTAGGGAAAACTGGTCTAGATGTATTGAAAACAAAAAATAAAAATTTAAAAGAAAAAAAGATGTTCAAAGAAAAAAGAAAGAAAAGTTTAGAAACATGCAGTTTGAAGAAAGCTAATTTTTGTGTTTAGTTTCTGTGTAGATTTTTGACTAAAGGCACATAAATTCAGATCATCAGGATTTATATTGTTTAAATAAAAGGCTAGCCGGGCGGTGGTGCACGCCTTTAATCCCAGCACTTGGGAGGCAGAGGCAGGCGGATTTCTGAGTTCGAAGCCAGCCTGGTCTACAGAGTGAGTTCCAGGACAGCCAGGGCTACACAGAGAAACCCTGTCTCGAAAAAACCAAAAAAAAAAAAAAAATAAGTAATAATAATAATAATAATAATAATAATAATAAAATAAATAAATAAAAGGCTAATGCAAGTTTTAAAAAAAATAGCTCAAACTCCCCCTCCAGATTTGTTCCATTGCCAGTATACCATATGACTCATCTTTCTCTCCAATACAACATTAGTGAGGAAAATGACCTATAGACACAAGGAACTCAGCCATGAATGGGCAAGGTTGGTGTCAAGGTGTTGGAGTGAAAATAGGAAGTAGAAAAAGGCAAGTATTTAACTTTGAGCTTCAAGGAGGAATCTGAGGTAAATTGCCCAGTGGGGTAGGAATTATATTGGGTTTTTAGGGCTACAGACAGGCAGCAGCAGCACAGATTTTTCTAAGTGAAGTGCAGGTCTTTGGAGAACAGGAGTCCCTTATAGATTTCAAGGAAAGGGTGGTGGGAAAGAGATTTTTTAAACTTTCTCTTGGCCCATGGCTGGCCATTTCTAGGGTAACAAGGGAATGGTGAGATGTTTTATTAGGGTTTCAATTACTGTGGGAGGAAAAAGAACACAAACAAAAGTAATTTGGGGCAAAATGTTTATTTCAACTTATTACTCTTAGGTCACATTCCATCACTGATGGAAGTCAGAGGCACGATCAGAATCAGAAACCATGGAGACCTGCTTATGGCTCCTTGAGGCTTGCTCAGTTTGCTTTCTTGTCTAACTAAAGACCACCTGCCCAAGGGTGGCACCACCCACAATAGGCTGAGACCCACCTCACACACTTTAATCGTTAATCAAGAAAATGCTCAGTGCTTCGCAGACTTGCCCACCGACCCGTCTAATGAGGGCATTTCTTTTCTTTCTTTTTTTTTCTTTTTATATTAAAATTATTGAAAGAATTGCTTTTATTTTTATTAATTATTTTATTCATTTACATTTCACATGATATCTTCCTTCCCAGTTACCCCTCTACAACCCCCCATCCCATTCCCTCTTACCTCCTCCCCTTTGCCTTCTATGAGGGTGCTTGTCCAGCTGTTCACCCACTCCAGCCTCCCCGATAGGGCATCAAGCTTCTCTCCCCTCCCATTGATGTTAGATAAGGCCATCCTCTGCTACATATGTATCTGGAGTCCTGATTCCTGCTATGTATATTTTTTGGTTGATAGTTTAGTCCCTGGAAGGTCTGGGTGATCCAGTTCATTAATATTGTTCCTCTTAATGGTATTACAATCCCCTCCAGCTCCCTCAGTTCTTTGCCTAGCTCTTCCATTGGGGTCTCCAGGCCTAATCCAATGGTTGGCTGTGAGCATTTGGATTTGTATTGGTCAGGTGCTGGTAGAACCATTCAGGGAACAGCCATATCAGGCTACTGTCAGCAACTGCTTCTTGGCATCAGCAATAATATGGGAGTTTGGTATCTGCAGATGGGATGCCCTACATAGAATGCCCCTTGGTATGAATGTAGGATGCCCCTTGGTGGGGCAGTCTCTGGATGACCTTTCCTTTGTCTCTGTTCCATTTTTTGTCCCTGTCTTTCCTTTGCACAGGAATATTTTTGGGTTAAAAATTTTGAGATTCGTGGGGAAGATGGCCCCATCCCGCAAGTGGGGACCCTTCCTATCTACTGGAGGTGGTCTCTACAGACTGTCTTTTTTTTTTGTTGGGTATTTTGGATAAAGTCATTTACATTGGGTCTTGGGAGCCTCTGCTACCCAAGGGTCTGAGAATTTCTAGTGACTACCCCCAGTTCCCCATCCTCCTCTGCTACATGATTCTATTCAATTTTCTGACCCTCTGTACATCTCTCCTGTCCCTTCCAATACCTGTTCCTGCCGCCCTTTTCTCCTCCCCCTCATCTCTCCCTCCTAGGTCCTTCCCTCCCTCTACCCCCTGTAATTATTTTGTTCCCCATTCTATGTAGGATTAAAGCACCTACACTTTGCTCTTCCTTCTTAAGTGTCATATGGTCTGTGACTTATATCATGGGTATTCTGAACTTTTGAGATAAAGTGCACTTATCAGTGAGTGGATACCATGTGTGCTCTTTTGTGTCTGGGTTACCTCTCTCAGGATGATATCTTCTAGTTCCATCCATTTGCCTGCAAATTTCATGAAGTCATTGTTTTTAATAGCTGAGTAGTACTCCGTTGTGTAAATGTACCACAATTTCTGTATCCATTCTTCTTTTGAGGGACATCTAGGTTGTTTCCAGCTTCTGGCTATTGTAAACAAATAAACAAACTTTGTTTCTATAAACAAAGTGGAGCATCTTTTGGGTATATACCCAGTTTTGGTATAGCTGGGTCTTCAGGAAGAACTATTTCCAATTTTCTGAGAAGCTGTCAGATTGATTTCCAAAGTGGTTTTACCAGCTTACAGTACCAGCAATGGAAGAGTGTTCCTCTTTCTCCACATCCTCACCAGCATCTGTTTTCACCTTAGTTTTTTATCTTAGCCATTCTGAATGATGTGAAGTGGAATCTCAGGGTCATTTTGATTTGCATTTTTACGATGACTAAAGATGCTGAACATTTTGTTAAGTGCTTCTCAGCCATTTGAGATTCCTCAGTTGAGAATTCTTTGTTTAACTCTGTACCCCATTTTTAATAGGGTTATTTGGTTCTCTGGAGTCTAACTTCTTGAGTTCTTTGCATATTTTGGGCGTTAGCCCTCTACCAAATGTAGGGTTGGTAAAGATCTTTTCCCAATTTGTTGGATGCTGTTTTGTCCTATTGACAGTGTCCTTTGCCTTACAGAAGCTTTTCAATTTTACGAGTTCCCATTTAGAGCATGAACCACTGGTGTTCAGTTCAGGAATTTTTCTTCCTTGTCAATGTGTTTGAGGTTCTTTCCCACTTTCTCTTCTATTAAATTCAACATGTCTGGTTTTATGTGGAGGTTCTTGATCAACTAGGATTTTGATCTTTGTACAAGGAGATAAAAAATGAATCAATTTGCATTCTTCTACATGCAGACCAACAGTTAAATCAGCATCATTTTTGTTGAAAATGCTGTATTTTTTTTTCCACTGGATGGTTTTGGCTTCTTTGTCAAAGATAAAGTGACCGTAGGTGCATGGATTCATTTCTGGGTCTTCAATTCTATTCCACTGATCTACCTGCCTGTCTCTGTACCAGTGCCAAGTGGTTTTTATCATTATTACTCTGTAGTACAGCTTAAGGTCAGGGATAGTAATTCCCCCAGAAGTTCTTTTCCTGTTGAGAATAGGGTTTTGCTCTCCTAGGTTTTTAATTATTCCAGGTGAATTTGAGAATTGTTCTTTCTATCTCTGTGAAGAATTGAGTTGGAATTTTGATGAGGATTGTATTGAATCTGTAGATTGTTTTTGATAGAATGACCATTTTTACTATGTTAATCCTGCCAATCTATAAGCATGAGAGATCTTTCTATCTTCTAAGGTCTTCTTTAATTCCTTTCTTCAGAGACTTGAAGTTCTTGTCATACAGATCTTTCATTTCCTTGGTTAGAATCACACCAAGATATTTTATATTATTTGGGACTATTGTGAAGGTTGTTTTCTAGTTTATCCTTTGAGTATAGGAAGCCTTCTGATTTATTTGAGTTAATTTTATATCCAGCCACTTTGCTGGAAGTTATTTATCAGCTGTAGTAGTTCTTTGGTGTTGTTTTTTTTTTTGGGGGGGGGGGTAGCTTGTGTATACTCTCTTATCATCTGCAAATAGTGACATCTTGACTAACCAGAGCAATTAGGCAACAAAAGGAGATCAAAACAAATTGGAAAGAAGGACTTTTTTTCAATTGAAGTTCCCTCTTTCCTAATGACTCTCTCTTGTGTCAAATTGACATTCAACTAACTAGGATGTCAGTTTAAAGTATGACAGTGGTGGACAACCATTTCTCCTGTTTACACACTGTTTTAAGTTCATACAACAGAGATAGCAGGGATCTAGAGAAACATGGTACTTGAGTTCTACAAAAGAAACTAGTTTCTAGGATTGTCACAGTTCAAGAAGAGTGGAGGAACTTTGCAAAATATCATGGTTCTGGCTACCGATGGATCCCATAACCTGACTACCCCTTCTCATCTTATGACCTGATGTGTGTCTCCAAGGCAAGAGATTGAAAATTCTTGCCCTGAGAAAAAATAAGGGAAGAAGTGAGAAAGAAAAAAAAAGAAAGAAAGAAAAGGGAAAAAAAGATGTGGAGAAAGGGAGGAAAGGGTTTTGCAAGGAATTTTTCTTCCTTGTCAATATGTTTGACGTTCTTTCCCACTTTCTGTTTTGTCCTATTGACAGTGTCCTTTGAAAATTTTAAAATCCAGGCTGCCACCTTTTCTGGGAGCTCAGCAACATTAGAAAGAAAGATAAAGGGAAACAGCAACCTGTCAAATTCATCTCTGGAGTCCTGACTTGAGGTAGTGTTTAAAGACAAGGCAAGAAGTACTTGTGACTCAGCAGTACAGGCATGACATGCTCCTTTGCCTACCATTGTATTAGTTCCATGTCTCTCCTGCAAAATTACCCGACAAGTTGTGACTCTTTCTTCAAGACACAGGTTCCTTCCTTGGCTTTCCCAAGGACTTCAGCCATTCCTTTGCCCAAGAGAAGATGTAAAGTACATGGAAAATTACCCCCTGGCCCCCTCCCTTCCCAGAAGGGTGAGGCCACACAATCCCAAGAAAAACCACAAGATTCCTCCCTTTCCAAAAAGGGTGAATACATGTGGTTCCAACAAAAACCTTGGGTTATCAGACATATGGAGCCGTCAGACAACAGATAGCTCCCTGTTAGCGGGTCCCCCACAACCCGTCAATGCCAACCAACCAGTTTATCACCAAAACACCTGCTATGTTCAGACTGTATATATGCTTCTTCCTGAGGGAATTCTTGGCCACTTCTCCTGTGTAAGCAAGCAGCCCCAATGCATTGGACTAATTAATTAAATCTGCTTGAAATTGCAGTGGTTGCCATCTGAGAGTTTTTTCTTGGGGTCCCAGTAGTGTAGCCTTTTGTACTCCACAGAGACTGCTAGAGAAAGTTTAATTTTATAGCATCTATACTTCTAATAGTCTAATAGACAAAGAACACAAATGTCTCTTTAGAATATGTTCATTCTTGGTCAGACAGACTATGGTATTCCATAGAGTTAATCCAGTTTTTTTTTTCTCTCTTTTTCTAGATTTATTTATTTATCTTATGTATATGAGTACACTGTTGCTGTCTTCAGACACACCAGAAGAGGGCATCAGATTCTGTTACAGATGGTTATAAGCCACCATGTAGTTGCTGGGAATTGAACTCAGAACCTCTGGAAGGGCACTCAGTGCTCTTAACCGCTGAGCCATCTCTCTAACCTGACTTAATCCAGTTTTAATTAAAAGATTCTAATTATCAGCTAGAAGGACAAACAATCTCCGAGCCAAATTTGAGACTGCCATTCAGGAGAGTTATGAGGAAGAAGTTTTAAAGGGAAATACCACATGGAAATCTTCAATATCTATGTAAGCAAGTAAAAACTGTTCTATTCTGTCAAGTTAAGTTATTAAGGCAACTCAAAATCAATCTTGGATATCTATATAAGAAAGTTACAGAAGCAAAAACAAACATCAGTTAGCTATATCGTAACAAGAGTCACAGCTGTACATTTTTGAGTGGGTTTCATTGTGTCGGGCTGAAGGGGGCAGCTCAGGAACTGAGAGACTAATTAACATTCCTGGTTGGCTCAGAAAATGCCCCAGAAGAGGGAGATTAATCAGCACTCCTCAGACAACAGGGGAGAAGTCTTACAAGGCTTATTGGGAACATCCAGAGACTGGAATCAGAGAAAAATGGCTGGTGGGTAACAAGATGGATGCCTAGCATAAAATGGACCTTCATTAGCCATAAAGTTTCCCACAAACTCTAGATCTTATGGAGTAAAGCATTGATTCAGATTTATGTGGAAGTAAAGGTTGTAATTTTAATTAAGCCATTCAATCAGATCCGAGCACCCACCTTAAGTAACCTTTGCTGTACCTCTCTGATTTAAAATGTATTTGTAATGTTGAAGGAGCTTAGAGGCCTACATGAGCTTTGGTATGCTAATAAGTGCCAAACACGACCCTTTCTTTCTTTCAATAGTAATAGAGAAATGGCTTCTTTGGTAGAGGGGAACTGTGTTTCTTTGGACCTAACTTTGCAGCCTTTTGTTAATGATAAAGGGTGATTTAGTCCCTTTTGTAGCTGCTTCTCAGCTAGAATAGGATGTTGCTATGCTTCTGTGGGAATTCTGCTCAATGGCCTGGAGGAGGCAGGAACTTCTGGTCAAATGTCAAGGTTTTGTTGGAACATCTGAAGCTAGTGAAGTACTAGTAGCTTTGGAGCTGTATGGAATGCAGGTCCAAAGCTGGGGCTGATGCTGGTAGGAAGTTTTGTCAGAAACATCTGGTTTATTTTGGCTTCAAGTACAGGGCTTGCTAGTTTTGGAGGGCCACCTGATGGTGTGTTTGGAGCAGTTTTGTTAGTATTCTGTCTAAACTCCACCTCCACAGTTACCTGGCAACAGCTAGGTATGCTCCTCCCCACAGTTATCTGGCAACAGCCAGGTAGGCCTGGTCCACTATAAAAGGAGCTGCTTGCCCCCCTCCTCTCTCTCTCTTAATCTCTTACCCTCTTACTCTCTTGCCTCTAGCTTCTCTGTCCCCTCACCCCTTCCCCTTCCCTTCCCCCTCTCTCCACATGGTCATGGCCTGCCTACTTCTCTACTCTGCTTCTCTACTTCTCTGCTTCTCTCTCTCTCTCTCTCTCTCTCTCTCTCTCTCTCTCTCTCTCTCTGCCTCTACTATCCTCCTGGCTCCCCTCCCCATGCCCTCAATAAACTCTATTCTATACTATATCAGTGTGTGACTGGTTCTTCACAGGAAGAGATGCCTCTACATGAGCCTACTGAGACGTCCCTCTTCCCATACCTCTTCACACACCCACAGAACATACTCTCTTTATCTCTTTATCTTTTTATAGACACTTCAAGTTTGCAGTCTTTAGTTGATCAGAAATCTGCTGGGACAAATATATAGACTAGGAATAGAAGTTAAACTTTAGAACTTAAAGGAAAATCTTTCATTTAGATCTTTTGGGCCCATTGTCCTGGTAGTTGGGATAGGAAGGAAGTCACAAGATCAGGGAAGACAGAAAGAGAGCTAATCCTCAGGGATAGCCAGGTAAGGACACTTACCTGCACTTAGGCTGTGCTTCTAGAGTCCAGTTGACCTTTGAGACTTATGACTCCCTTGATTCCCCATAGCTTACTTGAATTTTTAATTTACAAAAAGATAAATATTTTAGCTATATTCGCATTACCACTGTTTGTAATCTGTACTAAAAATCTATGTTGTAGAAAAACAGCTAACAGTTGTCTATAAAAAAGTTGGAGTGGACTATGCCTCTGAGTCTTAGCAAAAGCTGTAGATTTGGGTTTAAAAAGTACAAACATTTTTTTCTCTGTTCAGAGCGTCAGATATATTTGGATTGGACAGAGATGTATGTAACCCAATGAAAAATACTTTTAAGTCTATACTTAGAAGACAAGCTGTTGAGATAACATTCTTGGGCACTGTGTAAAGGTAGCCTTTACATTATTCAAATGTTAATTTCTATACCAGCAGAGAACTGAAGATAAGGTGTGGACTTTGGTATTGTTATTCTAATTGCTCAGCACTTCGCATCATATTTTGTAAGCATACTTCTCCATCACCTTCTAATTGGTTTAATAAAGATGTGATTGCCTATAGCAAGACAGGAGAGGAAAGGTGGGATATCCATCCAGAGACAGGAACTTTGAGAAGAATTGAGAAGTACAGGATTTGCCAGCCAGACACAGAGGAATTTAGATGTATGGGAACTAAATGAGAGGTAATGGGACTTGTGACAAATGTGTACAAATGGGTAGGGGATGCCTCAGCATGGGCTCTACAGAGGTATCCCCTCCCCAACAGGATACATATCCCTGGCTTCCTTTTCTTTTTTATAAAACACAACAATAAGGCCTACGCTTTTATAGATAATAAAAAGTCTCCTTGTTGTTATTGAGAGCTGGTGGGTCAAGACAGTCTGACAATAACAGCCAAAGAAACTTTAAGATCTTGAGGTTGTGACTGAAGAGTAAGTAGTCAGTGCTCTACTACCCAGCTTATTGACATTTTATTAATCAATGTAATATAGAAACTTAAAATTAAAAAGAAGCTCCTATTTCTGTTTTAAACTCCAACATTAACTCCCCCCAGGGACACATCCCAATCCCAGGAGAAGCACATTTCAAAGACTCAATCAAACATTCCAGGAAGAAAGACCCAATATAAGAGTTTTATCAGGAAGATGGGTTCTTACCACAGTAAACCTGGGTAAACAGAAGCTACTTAAGCTGACCCTCTTTGTTGTAAAAGATAAGGTGCAAATTTGAGTTACTTAGAAACTGGGCCTGGGAACTGAAACCAGGCCTGGGAATGGCTGTTTGAAATCCTTTATGGTTACTGTCTAAGAAATAATTAACTGTCCTTGTGAATTCTGTAAAAATGGTATATAAGCTGCCCTTAACTTTAATTCAAGGTTTCTCTTGTCTGCCTACAGGGGAACCCCAGTATACTGGTTGTCATCATCAATAAACTTCATGTTATTGCAGCAAATCCCATTTGTGAGTGTTTCTGAAGGAGCGCATCACTGGGTTTGAATCTTTAGGTCCAACAGTTAAAACTTTGAACTTTTGAAATTTAGTAAACAATAGCATAAAAGGGGGAAGAAATTTGAAATGTTTTTTATTTTTCATAAATGTTAAGTCATTTTTAGCACTTTTCATTAATTCTATGTGAGTTTCACATCATGCACCCTACTGACACTCGTCTCCCTAGCCCCTCATAGCCACCCTTTGCTTTTGCAACCTCACTCCCAAAATATAAAATATGCTCAAACAAACAAAGCATAGAAAACATCTCATCACGGAAGTTGCTGTATGTTACAGTGTGTCCTACAGCATTTTCCTCTGCCCAAATGCCTTTACCGTTCATTGCAATGAATCGTTGGTGTGGTTTGCAATCTCTGGTATCTGTGACACCATCAACATTGAATCCTCTTTGGGACTCTTACTGGTTATCCTCCCAGATGATATAGATTTTGGGGTGGTCAACTCAGAGCCCTAGATCTGAACCTGGGTGGTAACTGAACTAGTCAACATAGCAGTTCTCCCTTTTCTACACCATCAGGGTGAGCTCTCCAGCACTGCACTGGCGAGGCCACCCAATGTCATCATCAGCAGAGGCAGAATTAGCTGCTCTTCTGCTCTCATGCTCTCCCAGTTCACCCACACCCAGGCCTCCAGAGCCAGCTCCACTGTGTTGCCCAGTCAAGGCTTACCCTCCCAAGTGTTGCAGCTTTTGAAGGACAAGGACAGCTCTCCTGCTCTCATACCTTCAAGGATGGCTCACTCATGCTTTTGCATTCAGGGCTAGCTCTACTGTGTTGACCAGAGGAAGTGCAGGCCAGCTCTCCCAAGTGATATAGCCAGTGAGGGGCCAAGGCTAACTCTCCCACATTCATGACCCTAGGGCCAGCTCTCCCAACTTGCTTCAAGAGGTGAGGGGTTGGGGGAAAGGTACCACCCCCTCCCCCCCACACACACCCATGTCACTTCACCATAAATGAGCTCTCACTATTGGGGCTAGCTTATTTGCATCCCCTTGACCAGGGCAAACTCCATTGTGCTGCCGAGGTGAACTGCAGGGCCTCTCTCTAGGCTATTACAGCCAGTAAGGAGGAAGGCCAGTTCACCTGCTCTCCTAACTCAGGGGTCAACTCTCCTGACTACCTTTAGTGTCAATGGACGAGGGCCCATCCGTCCCAACCTCCCACCTTACCCATGACCATCCCACAGCAGACAAATGGCAGAGTCAGCTTGCCCACACTCATGCGCTCAGGGTGGGCTTACCCACACCACCTCTCCTCCATCTCTAATCTATGCATCCAGGAGCTAGCTCTACTATATTGCCTAGGAGAGTCACAGGGTCCCAGTCTCCTGAATGCTGCTGCCAGTGAGAGATGGGGCCAGCTTTCCAGAGCACCATGACCAGTGAGGGGTGGAGCCATCTAAGTGACCCTTGGCAATTTGTATTTGCATATTTTAAATCATTTTCTTAGACCCTTGAAATTTACTTAAATTTTTGTATTTTCAGGACTTTATACATCTTAGAACACCTTCTTATACTCTCAGAACTTGCATAGACTTTTAACAAAAAATCTCTGAGCCAGATTTGAAATTGCTATGCAGGAGGGGTATAGGGGTATAGGGAAGGAGTTTTAAAGGGGAAAACCACACAAAGACCTTTAGTATTTATAAAAGCAAGTAACAACTGTTCTGTTCCGTTCTATTCTGCCAAGTTAAGTGATATTTAAGTTAAGTTTAAGTATTGAGTTAAGGCAACTCAAAACCAGTCTTTGGATATCTGCATAAGCAAGTAACAGAAGAAAAAAAAAAGCAGTTAGTTATATCATAACAAGTACATAGTCACAGCTCTATATTTTTTGGGTAGGTATCACTGAGTCAGGGTTACTGGGAACATCCAGGGACTAGAGTCAGAGACTAGTGGGTACCAAGATACATGCCAGCATAAAATGGAGCTTCTTTAGCCATAACAAGTCATGGACATTTTTTATCTTTTATGTTTTACTTAGTGGACATAACAAACTAAGCTACTTTTTTGTGGCAGGAAATATGTTGCTTACATTGCATATTCAGAGCTTAGAATTATACATGGGACTGAGTCTGCTTTCACTACTGATTGGAACTCTGAAAAAATGGATTATGAAACTTGTGTGAATTTGCTATAATTTAAACTACTTCATCTGGAGTTAATCCTTGTATTTATAGGAAACTACATTTGTTGAAAACTTTCAGGTGTTATATAAAATTATTTTTAAAATGGCAAACTGAAATCTCGAAACAAGCGTTCAAGAGGCTGAGGCTTGTAGGTTATTTTTTCTTCTTGATGAATCCTGGGCCAGCCAGGGCTACATAGCAAAACCTTGTCTCATGATTAAATTTAAAAGATGATTTTTTTGAAGGTAGACAAAAAAGAAGGAAGAAGAGGAAGAGGAGGAGGAGGAGGAAGAAGAGGGCGGCAAAGCAAAGCACATTATCAGATCTTTGTAAAGCTGAAGAAGGCAAAAGACTTTGTATGGCTTTCATAAGTCCTGTGATTTTTGTTTTGCTTTTTAGAAACCAGTTTGGGTTCCTGATAGTAAGTCTGTTCTTTGGTATGCACTGCACTTCCAATTTAATATTGTAGTATAGAACGATAGATGAACGCAAAAAAGAGAGCTGTGTTTGCAGGTACAGAGAGGACTAATGACAAGCCTGGCAGGCAGCGACTACTCAGGATTTCTTGGAGGGCAAGCTGCCCAGCGCTGTGGGTCCTTTCAGAGCCAACAGCTGAGCAGCCACGCCCCTCCGCGACCACGGTCGCTGCCACGCCCCCTCCGCGGCCGCCACGCCAGCAAGGGCTTCTGGGAGCCGGCTTAGGGTCTGAGGAAGGGGCGCTGGAGGCCGCCATCTTGGGTTGCTTGGCTGTTCGCCGCAGACCGGCTGCAGGCAGAGTCCACCCTGTGCTGTCCCCAGCCGAGGTCACCGCGGGAGAGTGCAAGGAAGGGTTCGGGAGAACACCGGGTGGATGGGTAAGTGCGAGGGACGCAGGCCGGCCGCGCCGCGCGGGGCTGAGAGCTCCGGGTGCTGCCGGCGTGTACACCCCTTTCCCTGAGAAGGCTTCCGGACCAGGATCGGTGTCTCCCCTCCCAGAGGGCCAGAGCCTCGGGGGCGTGGCAGCGATGACACTGCTAGGCCCGGCTCCCGACGCCCAGCTTCCGACCTGCTCATGGTTCCTTGGTTATTTTCCGTAAGTAGTTTTCTGGTCATCCCAGTGTGCTACGAAATATCTCAGCGCCTGCAGGAGAGACAGGACGGCTTGGGGACCCTCCATGCTGCACCCGAGTAGAGGGCTCTTGCCTTCAGGTCCAAAGCCAGTAACCCTGGGTTCCACTCTTCCTTCTGTCAGCTGTCCCCCATCCCCCTGGTTTTCAGGATAAAAATATACTAGTTGTAAGGACTGGAAAGTGTGAAAGGTCGTAGGGAGCAAGACGCCAAATATGACATTTACATGTGAGTTTATTCCATTCGTCGAAAATGAAGGGGTGGGGGGAGACGAGAGACTTGTCTCTCAAAGTTGGTACTCAAAAATTGCGAATGCTTTGTAGGAAACAAGCTTGTTAAAAGTAAGCAAGGAGCTCTGTATGTTTGTTGTAGGGGATTAGGGTTGACACTCCTCTCTCTGTACGGGTTTGTCATCTTGTAACAAGGTGTCCAAGCACAGGAAAAATGAAGTCTTTCCTGTCTTGAGAAATTAAATTGCTTTAAAAAATATCAGAAAAACAAAACCCTTGGCAATTCAGATTCCAGTTATGTCTCTAACTTCATCCAATAAGGTTTTTCTAAGAACAGGCTTAAAAAAAAATAACTTTATGAATAGAAACAAACACCAACCCACCTCAGTTTGGCAACTTTAAAATGTCTGAATAGCATTTCTTATATTTCAGATAATTTGTGTGAAATCCAAATTTTTGAATTCCAGTCCTTAAAAAACTTATTTTCCAGCAAAGTAAATTTCTTTGAGTGAGACAACACAGTGATGACGTCAAGATGCAGAAAGTTAGTATCGCTGAAAAAAAGAAAGAAAATAAATACATGTTCTTGGGACTACATTTTATTTGGATTACAAATTGAAACTTGAAATGTGTTAGTGTCGTTGACAAAGTAAATAGTCTAAGAAGTATGAAGAGCTAAGAAGTAAGTAAGTATGCAACGGTGTGATGGGGTGAAGGGCCCAAAGCGATCCAGGTAAATGTGAGTATAAAATATTAGAATTTAGCCAGGCAGTGGTGGCGCACACCTTTAATCCGGCACTTGGGAGGCAGAGGCAGGCAGATTTCTGAGTTCGAGGCCAGCCTAGTCTACAGAGTGAGTTCCAGGACAGCCAGGGCTACACAGAGAAACCCTGTCTCGAAAACCAAAAAACAAACAAACAAAAATATTAGAACTTTTATTCTTTTACATTTTTAATTGATTCCTTGAAGAAAATGTCTATTCTTGTAATTGTCACAATGTGATGAATACATTATGATAGTAACACATGTATAAAAATAATAGTTGAAGCAACCAGGAAAGTAACTCAGGTACCACACTACTTACTAGGTAAGCACGGGGACCTTTGTAGTCCAACACCCAAGTAAAAGACAGGGCATGTGCACATGGTGGTGCATGCCTGCCTGCCTTTACTCTAACACTTGAGAGGCAGAGCTAGGAATATCTCTGTGAGTTTAAGGCCAGCCAGGACTATACAACAAGTTCTGAGCCAGTAATTTCTCAAGGCTACTGCTGTGATAAGACATTATGACCAAGGCAACCTACGTAAGAAATCTACATCTAATTCTACAGTAAGAAATCACATCTTGAGACAAAGACAAGGTAGAAAGGGAGACACTAGAAATGATCTAAGTCTTTTACCCCTTCCTCCTAATCCTTCTCAATTAGTTTTACCAATTGGGGACCAAGTATTCAAACATCTGAGCAATCTCTTTCACACTACCACCTAGGCATATAATAAATTTCTGTAATGCATTAAATATGTCAAAACTGGATTTTGAATAGCTATAAATGTGTCATACATTCTGAACTTATACTCTGTCACCAAGCTACACCTTACCAACTGAACACTTTTCTTCATTCTTGAGTCCTCAGCTGATTATGTTGTAATTTAAACTCCAATAGTAGTGAGCTTTGTTTCACTGTCTTTACCAGTGACTTATGATTATGAATTCTGATACCTGGCTTATTTGACTGTTGACTTAATGAAAGAATAAAATAAATATAGGGTATGTTGTTAATGTCAGTACAACTCAGATACTTCTCCAGCTCCTGTTCCTTGCGCTCTCCTCCCTTGATTTTTCTTCCTCTCTTGCTTCTCTCTCCTGTTTCTTTTTGGTTTCTTTTCCTCGTACCTTTTTTTCATGAATATGCAGATACTATCAAGAGTTTTCCTGGTCATCTTTCTTTTTGTGGCTGTCCATGCTGTTAATTGATCAAGTCAGTTCCTTTGTATGTTTTGACCTGTATTTTAACCATCTTTATAGTGAGAAACAGTCTCCTAAAGTCAGTATTCATCTATTAAAATGACTACAATGAACATCAACAACATCCTTATTGAGATTGCACTTGTTTCTCCCCTTAATTTCCTTAGTTCTGTTCTGTAGGATCAAACTTGAATTTATCAGCTGGATTCCGGAGCTATATTTGTTTTGTTAATAGCTTCAGTGTCTGCCTTTTTCCCCCTGAGTCCTTTGGTGACGTACACCTTATTTCTTATTGCTCTGTCTTCCATCTTCCTTCAAGTCTTTTGTCTTTATATCTTCATATGTTCTCTGTGTTTGAAATACTTGTCCTATTTTTCCTTTTCCATTCTTTTTTGTTTGTTTTGTTGTTGTTGTTGTTTTTGGTTTTTCGAGACAGGGTTTCTCTGTGTAGCCCTGGCTGTCCTGGAACCTTTTCCATTCTTTAACAGAGAGTAGTAGTGAAGCCTTTCTGAGCTTCTTGAAGTCCAGTTGATTGCTTTACCTTACTGTGCTCTTACAAGACAGAGTGTTTATATTTTACTGTACTTCATTGCTTTTACATCTAGAAACTAGTGTCTTGTATCAGACATGACAGATGAAAGCCTCTTCTGTTTACTTTGTAAGCTAACTGATGACAGTAGTCTCTGGTCAGGCCTAGGTATGTTCCTATCATTGTAAGAGTGTATTAAGTAATCACTAATCATCCATCTTGTTTAACTTACTATTGAAGTACTACTTTAGACTGCTGTTTAGTCTTCATTTCTATACTCAAAATAGGTTACAACATAAACATAAAATATTCATATTGTCTACCAGTACCATGTTGCTATATTAAAAGGTTTATAATTTTTCAAATGTAAAACTAATATGTATATTTCAAATATAACATTTTATATTTATGCTTTAAAAATATTTGTGTTTATGTTTGTTTGTTTTGAGACAAGATCTCACTGTATAACTTCTCTATGGCCTAGAACTCTCAATGTAGATTAAGCTGGCCTTGAACTGACAGAGATCCAACGTCCCCTGTCTCCCAAGTGTTGCCCTTAAAGGCATGTGCCAAGGTAACCAGTTTTGTGTTGCTGTTTTAAAATGCATTTATAATAGAAATAAAATAACAAACGTTTCATTGCCTCGAAAGGACTGAAAACTGATAGTACAGTCACAAAACAATGACCTTGATGACCTTGGTAATATCTTAAGTGACAGAAGCCAGACTCCATTAAATCATTGAAATGTGCTGCTTATTGGTGCTAATACCATATTTTATTGAAAACAGGACTGTATAATATTGACTCTTTTTTGATTTTACCAGCAGTATAATTCAAGAGTTTCTTTTACCCAGATGGTTGATGTTTCATGAAAGTGACTGAAAGATGTATGTCCTCCAGAAACATTAGCATACCACAAAGGGCAAAGGTGTTGCATATTGGGACTCTTTTAGACCCATATTTGTTACTCATTTAATATTGCTAAAGCACAGATTTGATTTGTTCCTGCCAAAATTTGTATCCACATTTTATTGGCAATATAGAAGCCCTTTCATGGCCTAGCATCTTTGTCCCCCTGTATCTTCTACAAATGCCTGCTATCTTGCCTTTCTGCTTCTCTGCTGTGTATGTATCAGCCTGAGGCTTCATTGCAAGTGGGATATCTGCTGGCACCTTCTTGACCTTGGTATCTGTGAACTAACTAAACCTCTTTTTAAAGTAAGTTGCTTGGGTCTCAGTGGTCATTAAAGTATCAGGAAATGTGCTATGACTAAGAAGTTATTACTAAACTATGTGTTCATTTTGCTCTAGGGTGATAGAGGTGTGAGAGAATGTATTTTTTGTCTGTAAGTTTAAAGTGGTTTTATTGATCTGTATAATCAGTGAGCTTAAATTTAGTTGCCTACAGTAAGCCTCTTATGTTGTTTTGAGAGTTATCCGTATCTGCTTTCTTCCCCTAAGATTCAATGGCTAGTCCTGGGAAGGATAACTGCAGAATGAAAAGTTACAAGAACAAAGCCTTAAATCCTCAAGAGATGCGAAGGCGAAGAGAAGAAGAAGGAATACAACTTCGAAAACAAAAAAGGGAAGAACAGGTAGGTATTCTTAGATACTTAGTTTTGCTTAGCAGCAACAAATCCGTCCATCCAGTCACTCACTCAGTATCTCCTGTGGAGATTTGCAACTTTAATTATCATTGCTATATGTTAAAAAATTTAAACACTAAGTGTTTGAGAAAATTGATTTGCTAAATTTATTAAGTTTCTAGAATAATATTTGTAAATTAATTAATTAGAATTCTGTACTGTTTTAGTCACTGACTGGAGAGACTTTTCTCTTGTGTTCATAAATATTTTGTTCCCGCTGCTAAAAATGTTTACTTTGAGAAATTTAGACCACCTCCAGTTTACAGAATAGAATTAATCCACACATTATACATCTGTGGATTTCATAAGGTAATTAGTCATCTTTCCATGTCTCATTCTGTGTTTTCTATGTTTCCTAGTATATGTCTATATTCTATAGCCTCTATTTATACTTTGCATATGCAACATAAATAATATAAAGTCATTTAAGAGTACTTGTCAGAATTTTCCATTCCAATATAGTTTTGGAAATATTTATAACTAAGTAAGTAGTCCTTACAATAACAAATTAAAAGTAATATATGAAAAGGACTAATGAAAAAAGTCCAAAAAGGGCTGTGTAGAAATAGAATAATTATGGTTGTAAGCTCCTGTATTCAGTGTCTTGCAGGATTTAACATCAAAAAAGCAAAAAGAAACAAAAAAATGTATTGACTAAGCAAGTTTGTACAGACTGAGGAGGAGCTGTATTAGTCATCAAAGCACAAGGAGTTTTTGTTACTTGGGTTGTTTTGTCTTTATATTTTTTGAATGATGGAACTGGCAAGTATAGGGCTATTTTTCCTGAATTTTTTCTATTGCTTGTTTTAACTTTGTTTCAGTGTCTTATGTAGCCCAGGCTGACCTAAGATCATTTTTGTAGCTGAGGATGACCTTGAGTTCTTAGGTGCTAGGATTACAGGCACGTGCCACCACACCCAGCTTCCACTCTAGCTTGTTATTTATTCTGTATGATTTGCTTTTTAATCAAGACTTCCCTTTTTTCAGAGTTGTTTTTTTTTTTAAATTTTAATTGTGTGTATATGTGTTTGTCTGTATGAGGGTGTGTGCACATGAGTATGGTTGTGGGACTCTAATTCTGCTTCTCTGCAAGAGCTTCTCTGCTTCTCTGTGTGCACTTTTAACCACTGAATCATACTTCAGCCCATAATGAAGAGTTTCTTCAATGATTAGTAATTCAATACAGAAATTTGCATTTTCAAATCTTATAAAATATATATGTCTGTTTTAATGTTTTGAATTATAAAATTAGTTTCTTTTACTCACATGATAGAAGGAGTCCTATGACAGGTGAATGTTCTTTAAAAACTCTTGTGTATAAAATAATTTTTCTTTGTTGCAGTTGTTCAAACGCAGAAATGTCTCTTTGCCCAGAAATGATGACTGTATGCTAGAGAGTCCCATCCAGGATCCCGATATCAGCTCTACTGTACCCATTCCAGAGGTATGTTTTACAACAATGTATCATGGTTTATAGTATACCTCATAATAGTTCAGAGACAGTGTTATATCAAATAATATGAAGAATATTCATGCAAAATTACTTATGTTAATTTTTTGTTTTAGGAAGACATGATCACGGCAGACATGATTCAGATGATTTTCTCTAATAATGCTGAACAGCAGCTGACTGCAACACAGAAATTCAGAAAACTGCTTTCTAAAGGCAAGAATTATTTTCAGTGTCTTATTTGATCTTACAGATATTTATAGTATAGATTTGTATTTTTTAAAATCTTGAGACATTTTTTCCCCTTTTTTCTTTTTTTCTTTTTTTCTTTTTTTTTTTTTGCAAGAGACAGGTCTTAATTTCTGTTTAATCCATATGATCCTGGTTGTGTACACTTTTCTTTTGTTTTGCTTTTTGTTCTTTGAGAGGGATTCTCTCTATTTAACTTTGGCTGGCATGTAGCTCACTAGGTAACTCAATCTGGTCTCTAACTCAGACAGGTAGACCCACTTGCCTAAGCACCCAGCTAGGATGTGTGTACCTTTAATTCCAGTACTTGAGAGACAGAAGCAGGCAGATCTCTGTGAGCTGAAAGCAGTCTGGTCTACATCATGAGTTTCAAGCCATCTAGGCCTATGTAATAATAATAAGATCATGTCACCAACAAAACAAAATAACCTATTTTAAAGTAAATTATTAAATAATTGTAGAAAATTATAAATTGTAGAAGAATCTAAAGAAGCAAATATAAAAATAATTCTGTTACCAATAAATAAGGCTATAATCCTTATAGAAATAGTTTTTAGACATACTTTTTGTTTGTTCATTTTTGACTTGGACATGAGGTTTTACAGTATAGCTAATGCTGGCTCCAAACTCTTCATCTTAATATTGCACCTTACCAAATGCTGGGAGTTCATATAAGCTACACTGTGCTTGGCTCTTATTTACTGACCATTTGTAATTCATAATGGACAATTTATTTATCCAATTAATTTTAATATTGTTTCAGATGTAGAACTAACAGAATTAGGAATTTGAATTTTAAGGAATTTTTAAACTGTTGAGATTTTACAGATGAGGCCAGTAAGGGTGCTAGGTGGGTAAAGAAGTTTACCACCAAACTCTGTGATCTGAGCTTGATGCCCAGAACCTGTGTGGCTGAAGAAGAGAACTGACTCTCCTCCCAAAAGTTGTCCTCTGTCTTCCACACTTGCACAGTGACATACAGTCCTATGTGAACATGTATACATAACCACATAAAATAAGTGTAAGAACGTTTAATTAAAAAAAAAAAAAAAATCACCGGGCGGTTTAATCCCAGCACTTGGGAGGCAGAGGCAGGTGGATTTCTGAGTTCGAGGCCAGCCTGGTCTACCAAGTTCCAGGACAGTCAGGGCTACACAGAGAAACCCTGTCTCGAAAAACAAGAAAACAAAACAAAACAAAAAAATGAAATAAATTTTACTTTTTAATACTTTAACTTTATTCCATCCTTCATCTTTTAATAGCTCAGCATTTTAAAAAATTTTTATACAATCTTTTTATCTCAATATTTTAGTATGTTTTATAATTGATTTTTATTTTTTGATTCATTTTTTTCATTATATTATCTTTAAAGATTTTTTTGACAAATGTATAGTATCATATCTGATTGATATTTCTGTAGACAATGAGAATTTTAAAGTTGCTTTCATCATTTTTTTAACCACATCTTTATCATTATTAATTTTATTTTGATTCTTTAAAGTAAGAAGGTGGTTTAAGAGAATTTTAAAAATCTGTTATCTATGATTTCATTGTCTGAGTTGAGACTGTTTTAGAAAGAAGACTTTATTTTCTGTTTCTATTGCCAAACTATTCTGTTTCTATTATCCTTTATTAAATCATGAGCAGTTGTTTTTCACGGTTTCTTCTTAGTAGTTGGATTTGTTAGCCTAGATCAGACATAAAACAGGAATTATAAATGTTTTCTTATACTGATTGACATGGACTCTTGCCAGATACATCAGGGCTAGAAGAATATTAGAGCTACTATACTTCTATTTGATCTATCAGTATAGAAAACTGTATAGAGAACAAGGAGTGGATAGAACTATAAGTAAAGCCAGCAGGAAACTTGTAGTTCTTCATCATTAGGTAGTATTCTAACTGGTGGTACTAGGGAGACAATGTATGTCCCTGCCATTAACTTCAGCATGTCCTGGTGTTCACTTCAGGCAATAACCTTTTACTAAAACCTTCTTCTTTGTCTCACCTCTTACAAGTGAGTAGTCACACTTCTTCAATCCCAATTTTACAGAAATTGTTCTGTTTTGTATTATTCTTTATTTTCACTGCTGAAGCATGTATTTCCCCGTGTTGCTTATGTTTAAATTGCCAAAGTGACTATGAACCTTATTTATAACCTTTATAAGCTTTTACAGACTATTTTATTATGTAAGATTAATACCAGTTCATGGAATGTGTTAAGTTAGCTGATAATTCTATTCACTTTAATTGGTTTCTTTTAGATGGAATGATAAAATGTTAAAATGTTCTTTAGCTTTGCCAGGAGAGACTGTATTTGTGTTCTTACCTAAATGAAAGATCTGTGTGTTTGCTGACCTGTAGATACTGATGTAGCTGAAGTTCAGTGCCCATTTCTCATGGACTTCTGACCCCACTTCCTATTCCTTCTCCCATCTCATCACCATTGTCCCAAAAAGAAAAAGCAACTCAGAATTTCTGTCCTCTAAATTAAATCAGAGGAAAGTTTAGAGGTTTTTTTTTTCTTCAGTAGAAGAAACATGGTGAATCTGGTGACTATACTTCCGAAATTCTGACCTTTTGAAAGGTAGTAAGTAAAGGGGGGGATAAACATCTACTGAGGTTCTATAACTAGAGCGGTTGTTTAAGGTGGGGGACGGGAGGAACCTTTTACAAAGTTTATTTTCATTTAGAATCCTCTCTTACGTGACTTGATGAGTACCAGTCAGAGCAAAGAGCAATAGTGATGTGCATGTGGTTCACCTGAGAGGAAGCCTGGGAATGAATGGGAATGGAGGGAAAGAGAAACGTAGGGCCAAGACAAAATATTCTGATCAAGGCCCGAAGTTTAATATTTTGCTTTCACATATAAAGGGGAAGCCCCACCCCCCAGAGTCTCTTCTCGATTCAGCCCAGGGGCTGGGCGAGGAGATAGCAGTCTGGAAGGTGTCAAGACTAGCTCAGCAGGCAGTCCATTCTTCTTAGCTGGGTAGCAGACCAGTGCCAAGGCTGGCAAGGCAATGCCTCCTTCTAAGCCCTGCTGTTGTTTGGTCTATTGTGGTAAATGACTCGCAGGCCTGCTTGGGCCTTGGGGAAGGGCACAGTTCCTCTCTTAATTTTTTAAGATAGCATTGCCAATATCTGGACGGGGCACAATATATCATCCCATCTAGGGTCTAGAGTGACTGGGCGACTGTGCCTGGCTTAGGTTGGTGTTTATATTACTCTTATATTACCCATCATTGAGGAAAACACACAACATAATGATATATGCTTCTGTCTTAGGTTTATAGGAGCTCAAAACACTTTTACCTGTCATTGAATAACCAGCCATCATTGGCTCACTCTTTAGACCCAGACCACATTCAGACCAAAGGACCTGTGGGAATGCACTAGATGCAATTCTTCACAGCGATGTGTAACTGCCATGATGAATAGCTGAGCTTGCTGAGAGCGATCCTGTGTGAGGGCAATCAATCTGCTTAAAATATAAGATTCAAAGGTTAAAAGCAACATGATTATCCAAGCAATGTAGAAAGTAAGGTTGGAAGTGGAAATGTTTCAGTATCTAATCCAACTGCTAAGTAGCAGGGATCAGACACAAGTCTGGCTACCAGGTATATAGTGGATGGCTTTAAGTAATGATAAAAAACACTCTCCAGTAAGAGTGGAGATTATATGTCAAGTTAAATCAGCTGGTTGATAAAGATTTTTAGCCATCTTCATCATTAGAATTATAATTATTAGACTCAAGATCTGTGTCCACTTGACGGACCAGTCTTTCAGGCAGCCATCAGGCTCCATTTCCTTTTTCTGAAAAAATGTAGACTGACCCAAGACCCCAAATTAAAACAGGATCGGGACCACACCAAGTATTAGATAAGGGGTCTCTCCACAAGACCCTGGCAAATGAGCTGGAAGTAACTGGATGCCAGTGACGATCCGCTGCAGATTGACCTTTAGCATCAGTTTGCAGAAAATTTAAAACAAGACAAAAGCAAGGTGTGCTTTTAGTGACCTTGTGGGGTATAATTCCCCGTTTCTAGTTTAAAAAAGTGAATTTTTTAGAATTTTTTGTAAAACCAGGAAGAAGCACCATTAGCTGCTTTTCCCATATTTAGAGAGTTATGAAAATATTATTTTAAAGTTTCATAATCTCTCTTTTACAATTTCTTGTCCTTGAGGATAATAAGGAAACATCAGTAATATTAAATTGTCAACAAACATCTCAAATGCTTGACTGTAGCCAAGTAACTGCAATAGCCAGTTCCATTATCTATCTTAGTCTGATATGGAACACCAAGCACAGGAAAATAATATAGGCAATAACTAATTATGTTTTTAGTTACTTCTCTTGTTAAAGTAGTTGCAACTAGAAAGCCTAAAAGGTGTCAAGTCACATGTACATATTTTAATTTTTTAAAATAAAAAAATGAGTAACATCTATTTGTCAAAATTGACTATTGTCAAAATTAAATATAAGTCTTTAAGGCTTAATACCATTTTGAAAAAATTGAAGATATTGAGAACAAGTTTTTACAATTTAACTTGCACACTTTTTAGAAATGCCAAATTGTTGTCTTAAGCTATTACTCTTTTGATGTTGTAAAGAATAAGATTGTATGGCCAATTATTTTTGAAAGGCCTATAATATGTCTAGTATACAAATCTGTACTGGCATTGTCCTGGGGTTCAGGCAATCCAGAGAGCTTTTAAATGTCTTATAAAGTTAAGAAACAGTACATGTTTCGTAAATTAAGCTGTATTTTTATAAATAAAATTTGAGAATTAGCTATATCTAAAGAAAGTAGCAATTTTAAGCAATTATAAATCATGAGTCATATACTGGCCATGAGTATATAAATTGAAAGCTTGATTCCTCAGCATTTCAAACAGTGCCTACAACACATAATTTAATTATTTGTGTTGAAGCAGGTAAATCTCAAGAAAATAAACATGTTAGATTTAATTACATATACTGTCTTCTCAGTAGATGAGGCATCTGTAAATATAGTAAATACAGCAAACATCTTTTCTATGGGCTGCATGTGTAGTAAATTTTAGGAAATACAAAAGCATAGAGAAAAACTGTAACAAATGATCATCAAATTTGCCTAAAGTGTTTGTCATGTAATAGGCCAAATATCATTATTTTTCAATAACCAATTTAATTGCTATTTGGAATAAGGAATAAACCTTTTATCCAAAATGTTTTTAGGATTTTATCATATAATTTTGTATTAACAAATTATAATTTTATAATTTTATAATAGGTTGTTCAAACTTTATTTGTAGATGAAGAAAGATGAATCCACATTAATGGTTTCTTTTTGTCAAAGGGCTGCTGTGGGCATATGAGTAATAATAACACAAACAGCCAACAGTTTATCATAGTCTATATAATTTATCTGTTGATAACTAACAGCTTACTCTACTTTGAGCAAAGCTATCTCTCCTTTATAGTTAATTGTCAAGGGGAATTAGGACTTGCAACCCCTTAAGAATATCAAACAGAGGTTCAAATCCTCCTATGGTAAGTTTAAGATAAGATTTTAGTCAATTAATATCTCTTAACAACTTTTAAAAATCATTAAATGCAAATCAAATTTAAAAGCAAACCATTTTCTTATTGCATGTACACTTGTAAGCCAAAAGAGATCATCAGATTCCACCACAAATGGTTGTGAGCCACCATGTGGTTGCTGGGAATTCAATTCTTTTATTTTTAATTGTAAGTCTAGCCTTTAACGGCTGAGCCATCTCTCTAGCCCTAACTATCTATTTTTATTAGAATTTTCTGTGCCACAATCTGTTTAGGATATAACTGAGGTCTCAAATATTGAAAAGATACTGCCTTTGAATCTTTTCTGGAGTAACAAGTACTCCAAAAATTTTTAAAGCTCATTATATTGAAGCAAAGGCTTGCAGAAAAACTCCTTTAGAGAAATCCTCTAATAAAGTATCACACAATGAATAATAGATGCTAAAAGATTTAAACTCCTAATTTCTAGTATCAAAGTAACAACAATATACATATAATTATAATATACAATATAATATAATATATAACAATATATATAATATACAATATATGTAACATATACATATATATATTATGTAAAGCAGTTAACCATTTTTTGAGGCAAACATTTCTAATGATATCACTTCATGGGCTCTCAAAAATTACGAATAAATTTATTGGATGCAAACCTCCCACCTTTACCAGAAATGTAAAAGAATGTTATAAAAACATCCTTTAGATCTATAATAATTTTATATGTATTTACTGGAATAGCAGCTGGAGTAGGCAAGTCAGGCTGTATAAATCTTAAGTTTGAACTTTCTTTTGGATTAATTTAATAACCAATCTTTTTTAGCTGAGTGAGAATATCAGATAAAAGCCAAGTTGAAGGCAATCTTGTCCTCTAAATATTGTTACATACGTTAGAGGAGCCAAAAACATCTCATTTTTAACGACTTTGGAAGGAAGCGAACGCAAGGGAACAAAAACAAATTGAACTTTTTTTTTTTTTTTTTGTTAGCAGGTACAGTTATAAGGTCATGGAGGGAAGTAGGCATAATTTTAATCATTATAACTCTTGGCCCACAGACTATTGTAAACTCTTTGGGTCTTAGAATTACCCCTCCTCTCCAGCAAGAAACACCTTTCTAGGAGCTGGTCATAAAAACTCAGGACAAAAGGAATGTTTGGCACCTGAACTTCTGATGAGCTCAGTCTGCATTGTCTTAATTCAAATGTAAATGTTCTTAATCTCAGCCTGTTTTCTGAGGCCTGACTAGGCCTGTACTGTGCTGCAAGGTTTTTTATTTTTATTTTTTATTTTTTTAAACTTTAACTCTATGTGCTGTATCTTTTTTTTTTTTTTTTTTTTTTTTTAATAAACATGGGCAAATCAAAAAAATCTCAAGCTCACGATTGAACTACCAGCTGTAGCCAATGGAATATTGGCAGTTTAACTATATTTTTACACTTTTTTTGTAACATTAGAGTATAATAATTTTGAGAAACAAAACCAATTTTTAACGATGTAAGCAATCTATTTTCTCTAAAATCAACACCAAGTAGATTACCTTTATATTTCAAAGTTTTGCTGCCAATTTTTATATATGAATACATGATATTGCAGCTTTTAATATCTCACTAAAGAGACATTGTTTTTAAATCTTATCTTTATACATCTGGTTTCTGAATAACTCTAATCCTGAGTTACCAATCTTACGTCAACCTTTTGTTAACAAGGTTGTAAATTTTTAATCATACCCAATATCTTATAGGCCCATAAGCTATAACCAATACATGCAGAACATATTTATACCTTAAAACCAATTAGAAACAAAAATGAAATGACAACACATCTTATATATTTAGACCAAAATAATTTCTTGCTTTCTCTAGCTGTAATTTTAAGATAAAAGCACCTTATCACAGAGAGTTTTCTAGGACAGACGACTCTTAGCTTCCTTATTGAATCCAAAAAACTGCTGGTCCCTTTAAAAGCAGCTTATACTAACAATCAACTGTTAGAAAGGCTTTTCTAGCTCAACTGGACTCTAGCTACAGGTGTTAAGAAAACTTTTCAGCTGCTGCTCTGCATAATAAGACTGCCTTTGAAAACTAAGTTAAACTAGACCAAGGGTTGGATCAAGCAATTTTAACAATCTTTTGAACATCAAACATAGAACAACATAAAACATAGACCACCACTCATTCACACAATGAAACAAAAAACACACACATGGACACACGTGGACACATGTGGACACATGTGGACATTGGTGCGCCAAGGACAAACAAAGAAGGCAGAATTATGGATATTACTCAGTGCTCTGTCTTGTTTTAGTTTTCAAGTTGTTTTAAACCCTGCTCCTCTTGCCTGAGGTCGCTCTTGGGCTTGCCAAATATTCTCCAATCCCCAAATCACTGTCACCTCCTAGATGAGCTTGCCTTGGGTCAATGCTCACTCAGATCTAGACCCGTATCCCACTGAAACGCACTTCCTGTAAACACAGCCATAACTTAGCTAGCAGTGCTGTTCCTTGTTTACCAAGTGCTCCGGATACTCTACTTTTTCTTCCATTTTCCGTGGAGCTCCACCAAGACAGTGTTCCTCAGCTGGTCTTCTCTTCTCAGGTTCCACGGGTGGGCGCCATTCTGTAGCTGTCTGCAGCTACGGGAACCAAGTTCACTTGAGAGGAAGCCTGGGAATGAATGAGAATGGAGGGAAAGAGAAACGTGGGGCCAAGACAAAGTATTCTGATCAAGGCCCAAAGTTTAATATTTTGCTTTCACATATAAAGGGGGAGCCTCCCCCCCCCCCCCAGAATCTCATCTCGGTTCAGCCCAGGGGCTGGGCGAGGATATAGCAATCCGGAAGGTGTCAAGGCTAGCTCAGCACGCAGTCCATTCTTCTTAGCTGGGTAGCAGACCGCAGGGCGCCAAGGCTGGCAAGGCAATGCCTCCTTCTAGGTCCTACTGTTGTTTGGTTCTATTGTGGTAAATGACTCGCAGGCCTGCTCGGCCTGGAGGAAGGGCACAATAAGTGACTAATGAATTTAACAAAATAGGTAAATTTTCTATGAAGACAATAGATGACTAGTAGGAACACCAACCCAGAAACTACTGAGCCATTGAAAGCACTTTTTATTGAATCAGAGGTAGAAGAAAGATTTCCTTGTATTTAGTTGGTCAGTACTTGAAATATGTTTGTTTAAATTTTATATGAATTCCAAGAGGATTTGTGATTTTCAAAGTCTGCTTTTTCATGACAAGAATTTGAGATTTTTAGGTAGTCTAATAGCACTTTTATAAGTAATAATCTCTAGACAAAATAAAATTTTGACTGACATAGGAAAGTGAATGATTATTGCTAGGAGGAAACATCCTTAGAAATTGTATTCTCAATTCACTATTCTGTGCTGTAAGGATTTACTGAGAACTTTCTCAGTTGGTATTGTAAATATTGGACCTACATCCTCTCCATCTTGTAAGAATGATCTCTTCAGTTTAGGAAATATATTTTCATTTCCTATCATTGCAATTATTGAAAAGATATAATTTGCTTTGTAAAACGTATTGTGATAATGACAACATTTATCTGCAGTTACATCCAGGTAAGAGGTCAGAGAAACCTAGGGAAAATCTTTCCTATGCCATGTGTGATAGGTACATCAATTGCTTGCCAATTTGTTAAACTGTAGAATCACCTGAAGACAGGCCTTTGATCATGCCTGTGAGGAAGTATCTTAATTAACTGAGATGGGAAGACGTGCCCACTGCTGTTAGCACCACTGCATGACTACAGTCTTGGGCTGTATAAATAAATGAAGAGGGAACTGGTTGTAGGCAGGCATTTGTTGCTCTCTGTGGATTCAGTGGACCCAGTTGGTTCAAGCTCCTGCCAGTGGGACTTCTCTGTTATGATGGTCTGTAACTGATTTCTCCCTTAAGTTTCTTTTGTCAGGATATTTTATCACAACAAACGGATAAGGAAAAGAAAGTAAGATACCATATCGCATGAAACAGAGATGTGTTCATTGTTATCTTTGTGTGTATGTAACAGCCTTTCTTTTTAAATCTTAGAACCCAATCCACCAATAGATCAAGTTATACAGAAACCAGGAGTTGTACAGAGATTTGTGAAATTTCTTGAAAGAAATGAAAATTGTACTTTACAAGTGAGTCTGAAGTTTTCTTAATCATTTTCTAGAAATGACTGACTTTTTCATGAAAATGACTTTCTTGCAATGCTAACTATATTATAAGCATTCATTAAATACATAATAAAGGAAAAGTAGGTACCACTCTTGGCTAAGACATGGCTATAGTGCTAATTTCTGTTACTAGTTTGGTGAATATATTCAGAAAGCATAAACTCACAGCTAATACTAATGAAGTTTTATAGTTGTCAACCTTTATTAACCATTTTCTTTTAGAAAACTCAAAATGTTAATCTCATTATTAAACTTATTTCTTTCTGAGACAGGATCTATTTATGTACCCTTGGCCTTAAACTCACAGAGATCTACCTGCCCCTAGTAATGTAGAGTTAAAGGCATGGGGCACCATATCCAACGTTATTAGTTCTTAAATTACGTCTTAAAACATTTTTAGCATATTCTTTTTAAAAGAATTGTTTTAACTTACAAAAAATATGACCAAACTTAGATTTTTTTCTAAAGTACATTATCTCTCAACCTTGATATGGTTACAGTTTCCCAAATAATTGCCTATTAATGGTAATTTTTTGGAGTTTGGTAACATTTTAATGTTATAAAATACTCTTCCACTCTGATAATGTGTGTGTAGTCTAGAATCAGATTTCAAGGATTGGAGTAGACCTACATCTAACATCTGTGGGGAGCCGACAGAAGGCAGCTATCATTCTTGGAGCCATCTTGAGCCATATACCCTGACCAGAGACTTGATTACAATAGCCTACAACAGCTGAGCATACTCTGATAACATCTTGCTTTAGATACCTGAGGATCTTCCCTTGGGTGTGTGAGACTTAAAGGTGTGATTTAGAGCTGAGACTTAAGGGCGTGACTTAGAGATCAGATTTAGATATAAGACCTAAGGGCGTGACTTAAGGGTGTGACTTAGAAGTGAGACATATAAAAGGCGAGAGGCAGACAGAAGAGTTCAGTACAACTTGGAGTAGGAATTAGGCATTAGGAAGAAAACACTTGGACTAGAGAACTCAGAAGAAGCTAGTTAGTAGGTGTTAGATATTAGGCACTTGGAAGATTATTAGTTATTAGGCACTTGGCACTTGGAGGAAGAACTTGGAGTTAGGTATTAGGCATTAGACATTAGGCACTTAGCACTTGGAAGAAGTAACTTGGAACTTGGAGGCACTAGGGACTAGGAACTAGGGACTAGGAACTCAAGACTTGGGACTTGGACCAGGAAGAGAGACTGAAGAATAAACAGGATTGAATCACACTCTGTCTGATCTCCATTCCTCGAGTCAGTCCTCACTCTCTCTCTTGCTGAACCCCAACCCGAGGACCAGAGCAGCCTGGGGCAGTACGGGCTCTAACAATTTAGCCCCCAAGGCTTTTGGCAGTGCAGGTTCAAACACTGACAGAGAGGTCCAAAACATTCTTGGCCCCCAAACGTGAGGCAGCTCGGGCTGCAACAAACGTAAGTGCTGTAGGCAGTAATGAAAGATTGGAGAAACAGTTACTGAAATTGCAAGTGAGAGTAATGGTGGTCTACTTGTTTGAGCAGTTTAGGAAAGGCCCCTGTTTTAGTCAGATGTAATACATATGAATGTGAAAAAAAAATTAGAATTTCTAATCAGAGTCTCTGAGGAAAAGGCTATTTTATTCAGGTCAGTTATTTTGGATTCTAAGCCATAGGATTTAATTTCTGCTTTATTTAAGCTGTGAGTACAAATTAAAACTCTTAGTCTCTGATAATCTATCATTATGTATCTCTTTACTTTCTGTGGATAAAAGAATAACTGAATATGTATGAATAAATAAAATTATTGAGTGATAACTTGAGAGCCAGGTATTATATAAGATATTATAGGTCTAAAATTAAGACTTTGTTCCTGTTTAGAGAAGTTTTTCAACTATTTTACAGAAGGTAAACATACCAAAAGATAAGAAGTAACAATGTGCTTAGCACTGTAACAGACCTAGAAAAAAGCGCTCTGGGAACATAGAAGACGTAGCAAATTGATTCTGTAGGTGAACTAAGGAATCTTTCATGAAGGTATTTTTGATTTTCCAAAGTGAAAACAGAAAAATTAATTTTAAATTGAGAGCACAAGTATATATACACTGTATGTGGTATGCTCAAAAACATTGGGAACATGAATGCTTATTCAATCCTGATGAAATTCACCAGTGTGGTTTGGAGATAGTTCCATGCTATGGTTGTTACCCAAATGGGTATTAATTTGGCAGTTCAGACTGGCAGTCTAATTTCAAACTATGTTCCTGTGGGACACATTGTTCTGTAAGCAATTTTTGTAAGGCATTCACACATTTTTAAAAACATATGTACTAGTTATGAGACTTTTAAAAACTGGAGGATTTCATATGAATATGCTGATATTTTACATTTTTTAACAAATCAAAAGAGTTGTCATTACTGCCGCATAATGTAGTTGTGTATGTGTGTGTAGATATGTTGCACATGGATGCCAGTGCCCTCACAGGTCAGAGGCATCACATCTGGAGGTACTGGCAGTTTGAGCCCCATATTTTGGTATTGGGAATCAAATCCCCTATAAGAGAATATGTGTTTTTAACCATTGAATGATCATTCTGGCTACTCCTGTCTTACAAATCATAACTGCATTCCAATTTTCAGTATGTTTGTGGCTTTACTGGTCTTCACTGATATATTCATCTAGGGAATAGCAAGGAGAAATTTATAAACTTGTAGTTTTCTATTTATTTATTTATTTATTTAGAATTGGTGAGGGTTATTGTCTCCATTGGTGTTAAATATGAATTATTTCCTCAGGTATTTTTTTCTTCTTAGTCTATCAGAGGTTCTCTTATATGAAAGATAAGCAAACGTCTATCCCTCATCTGTTAATAATAAAACCTCTATGTTGAACAAATACCTAAATATCTGGCATTCTAATATTCATGTTCTTAAGTAAGGTTGGGGGTGACATGATCCCCTGGGAAGTCAGTAAAGTAAGATTGGAGGTGACATGATTCCCTGGGAAGTCAGTAAAGTAAGGTTAGGGGTGACATAATTCCCTGAGAAGTCAGTAAAGTAAGGTTAGGAGTGACATGATCCCCTGGGAAGTCAGTGATTCTTTCATTTCCTTTTGAACAATTTGCTTGTGAACCTTAGGAGTTATATGAGTTACGTTGTATTTATATATTTTTGGCATTATAAGATATATTCCATTTTGGTTTTTGTTCATACAATCTGATAAAGAATCTGTTTGCCTTCTTAATTAAGATTCCCCGTCTATAAACCTTACTTGTCAAGGAGTTTTCAGAATCATAAGTCAGCTTTTTTTTCAGATTTGTTTTACTTTGTTTCTTCTTCTTCCTCCTTTGTGAGAGCTCCTCCATGCTTCCATTCATTTCCCTTTCTTTCCCTAGTTTGAAGCTGCCTGGGCATTAACCAATATAGCGTCTGGAACTTTTCTGCATACCAAGGTAGTGATTGAAACCGGGGCTGTTCCAATTTTTATCAAACTTCTCACTTCAGAACATGAAGATGTACAGGAACAGGTAAGTTTCTAACTTGTGCAGCATGTTGTATATAGAGATTTTAATTTTCTCCTGAAAGTATTACATGTAACTTTGTTCTCTACTTCATTTTTATGCATAGTTTGTCTAACATTTATTTATTAAAACACATTAGTTTCTTCTCAGTCTCTGATTAGAAGTGGGAAAGATAAGCCACTTTTGGCATGATTCTGAGTTTCTAATGAGAATATTCTCAGCACAAGGATCCACTGTGAGGCATGCATAAGAGTGAATACTCTCAAAGTCACTGGGTGGCTCAAGGCTTACATCTGAGATGCTCTGATTTTAATGTAGGGTTGTGTCCTGCATCTGGTCTGCCACAGAGTATTGCCACTTCACTGGTCAGGTGTTGGGCTGAGGCATGGAACAGCTGGAGCTGGTGGGGGGAACCTCGGGCCTGCAACAAGGCTGAGGCCATCTGGTTCTCAGGCTCTTAGATATCTAGGTGCTGCTGGAAGCTGCAGAAGAGCTGAGAATGGAGTGGAGGACCTTGCACTGGACCTAATGTGGGGGCAGGGAGTGGGGGCGGAGAGAGGAGCTCTGGAGTCCTTGGTTTGATGGCTGCAAGCTTGAGCTTGGCTTGGTGGCATCCGTGCCTGGGAGCGCAGAGAGGCCTTCTATGGGAGATTAGATGACCATTCTATAAGCAAAAGCCTTCTTCATGGCTCCCCATGGTGGATACCGATGAAAAGAGACAGTCCATGGTTCTAAGGCATTTATGTCATGGTGGAAAGTGGATGTGTAAAACCATACCTCACTTCTCAGGGTGGGCCTGAGATTAAATACCTTTTGCAGGAAGGAATGTCTGGAAAGGAAAGCTTATTGGCTAAGCCCTTCAGACCTTTAAGCACTTTATTAAAATGGAGATCTGACTTGAGCCTGTGGAGGGGCTTGAGGCATTCATTGCACTTATGTGAAGGATGGCCACAAATCTATGGGGAACTGTGGCTAATGACAGGGACCTGGTACCTGGGAACAGGCAAAGCTCTTACCGTCCCTTCAGGGTCTCCTGGGGCTTTTAGCCTTAGCTCAACCAGGGACCACGATACCTTTCATGGTCCCATAGTTTGAGGCATACATTTTTGTTTCTTCAAAAAGAAAAATATTATGTTACTTTGAATTGAGTCATTGTCTTAGTTAGGGTTTTACTGCTGTGAACAGACACCATGACCAAGGCAAGTCTTATAAGGAACATTTAATTGGGGCTCACTTACAGGTTCAGAGGTTCAGTTCATTATCATCAAGGCAAGAAGCACGGCAGCATCCAGGAAGGCATGATGCAGGAGGAGCTGAGAGTTCTACATCTTCATCTGAAGGCTGTTGGTACTAGACTGACTTCTGGGCAGCTAGGGTGAAGGTCTTAAGCCCACACCCACAGTGACACACCTACGCCAACCAGGTCATACCTACTCTAACAAGGCCACACCTTCAAATAGTGCCAATCCCTGGGTCAAGCATATACAAACCATCACAGTCATTTTAATGGAGTTCAACAGTAAATTTTCAAAGTCTTGTTCTAAGAGGGACCATTTGATAACATGATTAAACCATTTTAGAAAGAAGCTCACGTTTTGAGTACTTTTGTTTTTGCTATCCATGTTAATCTGTTGATCTCCTGTTTCATTCATCATTTAGTTTTGTGAAATTTTGTGTTCACTTATTAATACTGGAAGGTTTTTTTTTTTATGGCATTACTTACTTTTCCAAAAAATTATTGCTAATTATCCAACACAGATTTTTTCATATGTTTCAGTAATTCATTATCTATTCCTTAATTGTACATTTGCTATCTCTAGCTTACTGGCATTAATAATAGAGTTGTAAGCATCACTATGTATTTATGTGCTTTTGTATTACCTGGTTATAGTCTTCACTAGAATGTAAGGGAAAGCTTTTAAATGTCCTTATGTTTTAAAATTTTATAGAATTTCACCTAAAGTTTTTCTTTCCTATTTCCTTGCTTTTGTTTTTTTTTTTCACATGTTCTTGAAATTTGTTGTTGCTTTTTTATAGTAAAAGTCTCTTAACAAAGTGTTTCTGTCTGGTTTAGGATATTGTTTTAAGAGTACTTTTTTATTTTTCTCAGGCTGTTTGGGCACTTGGTAACATTGCTGGTGACAATGCAGAATGCAGGGATTTTGTTTTGAATTGTGAAATACTTCCACCTCTTTTAGAGTAAGTATTTTGTTTCAGTTTATCATAATTAAGTTAATTTTACATTTGGAAAAATAAAAATATATACTTCTACATTTCTGTATAACAGTTAAATTTCCAAATAATATTTTGTAGTTTTTGCCTATGTTGACCAGACCTAAAATTACTTGAAAGCAGGTAAAATGAGGGAAAAAAATTCAAATTGTATTCTTTTTTAAAAATGTCTTTTATGTTCTTTTAATCTGTACTTATTAGTAGTCGTCACTTACTTGATGCCTTCAGTGCTAAAATAATTCTAGCAGGAACATGTACTACTTTATAATATAATAACATTTAAGTGTTCTCATAGTGTGAAATCTTTTGAACATGTACTACTTTATAATATAATAACATTTAAGTGTTCTCATAGTGTGAAATCTTTTTTCTTTAAGATAAAAATGTGTGTATATAATGTGTGTGTTTGGGAATGGGGTGTGTACACTTGACTGCAGGTATTCACCGAGGCCAAAGAGGCTGTCAGATCCCCTGAAACTAGAGTTGCTTGCAGTTGTGATTCTCCTCTGGCTACTTTACTTATAAGATTTATTTTTTTATTTATGTGCATGTGTCTGTGTTGGGAATACATTCAAGTGAGTGCACGTGCCTGAGAAGACCAGAAGTGGGTGTCAGAGCTTCTGGACCTAGAGTTACAGTGGTTGCCTGATACGAATACTGGGAAAGGAACTCTAGTCTTCTGGAAGAACAGCAAGTGTTCTTAAATGCTGAGCTGCCTAGCTGCTTCACATTTAAAAATAAGTTATACTATGACATAATGTCCTTTAAAGAAACAGCAGAAAGATGTTTGAAAAAAATTTTTTATACAGTGTAATTAGCATTCACTGAAAGTACATTTATCTTAGGTGTCAATGACAAGTACTATTAAAGAAAAATTTAATCAAAAAAGAGATGATTGGAAGAAAAAGTAACTCTCACTCTGTGTCATTCTCCATCCTTTTCAGGGTAGGAGTTAAATAGAATAAATGTAAACATTTAGACTGTAGTTTGCAACCCTTTGTTCTAATAGACAACAATGTAGAAATGATTTCTTGGCATGACTTAATACTATTAACTTTAATTAAGAACCAGTTGCAGGCAGGACACTGAACCGTTGCTACAGTTTTCTTGTGGGCCTTCTTGTTTCCCATTGTCCTTTCCATGTGACTTTTCTCTGATCTGATTATTTGATTTAAACATATAAATTAAGCATTTTGGTTCTTTTTATGCTTTTGGTGCTATTTTATATGTTAATTTTCTCCTTGTTAATTTGTCAGATTGGCAGTGGTTTATGAAGGAAATGGTAAGCTTTTGTTAGCCTCTGATCTCTTTTCAGTGTTCTACAAAGGTCTTTGTTGGTAACTGAGCAAACCTAAGTTAATAGAGGACAAAAAACCCAGTCCTAGCTGTGTACTGCTAGATATTCATATAACACATTTTAGAAGGAATGTTTCATTATGAAATTTGACTACAGAAAGTTGAAAATTTTATTGAAAATTTGAGAAGTGTGCCTTGTACAGTGAGGTACACCTGTAATCCCTACATTGGGGAGGTCGAGGCAGGAAGATCAGGGGTTCAAGATCATTCTCTACTATATGAACCCCAGTCTCAGGGGGGAGGAGGAAGGGAAGGGAATCAAAGAAAATATTGACAAGTTGGAAAAGAATTAAAGCAGGCTAGCTACCAGCATTGTCACTTTAAAGGAAGCTGCTAGCTTTGAAATGATGAATTGTCTATTACATTGAAATTTACTCAGCTAATGTTTAAGTAAATATACATTTTTTAGTAATGTCATGTGATCATTTCTTGTTGAAGTTTTATTTATTATGTTGCTAATTAATTTGATTCTTAATAAATATAAATCATTTAGTTCTATAGACTATATGTTAATAAAACTTTATTTAAATATAACTTAACTTTAATTTATAATTTTCTATTGTTGCCCTGTTTTTTTCCACTATGTTTTATATCAGTAGAATTGAGAAGTCTAAAAGATTTGCTGAAAAAAACTTGCCAAATACAGTATATAATATAGACAAAAGAAAACAGTTTTATCATTTTGTTTTAAAGTGAAATATCTGGGCGGTAGTGGCACACGCCTTTAATCCCAGCACTTGGGAGGCAGAGGCAGGCCAGGTCTGGCAGCCTGGTCTACAGAGTGAGTTCCAGAACAGCCAGGGCTACATAGAGAAACCCTGTCTCAAAAAAACAAAAACAAAAACAAAAAAATGTATTTTTTATAGGCTTCATTTGTTTACAGGAAAATCTTGAACAGGTTTAGTTCTTTTTCAAATACAGATAATATAAAACTTACCATTTGATTTGTGATGGTGAGTACTAGTTGTTAACTTCAGAGGATATAGAATAACCTAGGAGACAAACTTCTCTGCATGTTTGTGATGGAGTTTCTAAATTGCTTTAATTGATCTTGGAAAACTCAATTGAGGTGGATGGCGCTATTCCATAGACTGGAATTTTATTCAGTCCTGGGCTGAATAAAAATGATAAATGAGGTGAGTACCAGTATTCACCACCATCTGCTTCCTGTGGATGGTGCATTTACTGTGTACAGTTGCCTCGAGCTCTTACCGCCAGGCCTTCCCCACCATGATGGATGCTACCTTCAAACTGTGGCCTAATATAGACTCTTTCTTAAGATTATTTTCTCTTTTTTAGATAGCATCTTACACTTGATTGTGTGTAGCTTAGCTTGGAATTTTTGTGTGTATCTTGGGATGGCCTCATGGCAATCTTCCTACTTCAGCCTCTTTTTCTGGGATTACAGGATGAATGAGCTGCTATACCTAGCTCATTTTAAGTCTTTCTATTCAGTGGCATCAAGTATATTTCTAGTGTTAAACAATTATCAACACTATGGACTTTCTGAATTTTTTTGTTCAACTCAGACCTAATGTTCATTAAGCAGTCCCATCCCAGTTCAGCATCACAGTCCTTGGAAACTAAACTCTGGTTTATGTCTTTACCTTTTCTGGACATGTCATAAGTTGAATACTCTAAAATGATTTTTGTGTCTGGGTTGTTTCTCTTACTGTATTGTTTTCAGATTCCACTTGTTTCATGTATTAGCATTTCATTTTATGGCTGAATAACATTCCATTTTTGGAAGAAAAGTAATTACAACTCTAAATCTCTAGATTGCATTCTTAACAATAGAAAACATGGGTTGTAATGTAATTTATTTAGGTCTTTTGTAGTTTTAAATATTTAAATATTTTGTAGTTTTTAGTAAGCAAGTCTTACATCTTCTAAGTCAGTCTCCAGTTTACATTGGTTGGACATATGATTGGTTTGATGGTTTAACAGTGGAACATACTTCATAGAAGCTGTCTTTTGACTTTTAGCATTTTCCTGGATTAGCGGTATGTGAGGGATACTCTTGTGATTCCAGGAAGTAGTGGCAAACTTCAGCTTCTAGTTAGCCATAAGATGAGAGCAAACAACTGATCCCATGTAAAGAACTGTGTTGCTATGGTCTTTTGGTAGGTATGTATAACCCTGGGCCTTTCTATGCCTGCTCCAGTTCTGAATAATGACACAGAGACTATATTTATGAGCTTTTGGCCTTATAACTAGGCATTGTTTCCTACTAGCTCATAGACTATTATGAGCTAATTTATTTAGCTTGTAACTAAATCATCCCATTTATACTAAGCTAAGTTCTGCCACATGAGTGATTAGTTACTACTCCTTCCTTCCTGCCCTGCCCTCCCCCTAACTCTACTCCTTTCCAGATTCCTTTTTTTTGGAGTTCCACCTTACTATTCTGTTTTTTGCTATAGTCCATAGGCCTTTTATTTTAATGAATCAGAAGGTGATGGAGAACACTGTTTACAAAATACTAGGGCAGGAGTTGCTGATGAGTACCGAACGCTGACCTGTAATCAGATCTCTGCTGTTTCAGAAATCAGCATGTGAGTAGTACAAGCATAATCTTTACACAGTGCAGACAAATAGTACTCCAGCATCTATGCTTGTTTTCTATCATTGTGACAAATTTTTGTAGGGAAGAAAGGCTGACTTTGGCTCACAATTTTGGAGACTTTAGTACATGATTACTTGGCAGAGTTACTTTGTGTCCCCACAGAGATACATTGCAGGCAAGTGTGATAAAGTGAAACTGTCAACTTTCCTTCAAGTGATCAAGAAACAAAATTAACATGCAGAAAGGGCCAAAGTCCCCAAATCTTGAAGTCATTCCTCCAGTGAGTTAATTTGCTTATACTGTATATCACCTTCAAAAGTTCTACTATCCTTTGTGTCATTAGCATGAAATTTGGGGACTATTTAAGATCCAAACTTAATAGTAGCTTGGATGAATTAGATTTTTTTTTCTTGCAGTGTTTCCAACCTGTGATAGATTTATTCATATTTAACTCCACCATAACCAATGGAACATCTTTTTTTATTGTAAATAAAAGTTTTCTAAATTAAAAAAAATGTATTTATAGGAAATGTATGGGAATTCAGTTAATTTGAGGTGTTGATCTTACACCTAGCAACTTTGTGAATTTACTACTATAACTAGTAGCTTTCTTTTTCCTTTTTGAGATGGGGCCTTACTGTGTGTCTTTGCTTTATAGATTTATTAGATTTCTGTATGAGATTAGATCATATGTATAGAGGTAGTTTCATTTCTGTTCTCCAGTTTGGGTGTTGTCTTAATTAGGGTTTTGTTGCTGTGAAGAGACACCAAGACCAAGGCAACCTGTATACATAAAACATTTAATTGGAGCTGGCTTACACTTCAGAGATTCATGTAGCTTCTGAGATTCAAACCTGGGTCCTCTGCATGAGCAACAACTACTCTTAGTGGGCGACTTTCCAGCCCTTTATAAGAGATGATTTAAAAATTATGTTGTCACCCATATGGCACTTATTAAGTCAGTTACTACTGTGACTCAGCCTCATACTCTGTTTATGCTAAGCCTAAGGACTTCCCAGGTGTTTTCCTGACTGTGTACTCTGACCTGAAGATGTGTATGGCTATTTAGATATCTGATACATGAAGGTTTTCAAATACCTTCAGAGTATTTGAAATTCCTGCAGAGTATTGTACTCCCAGTTTTTCCTTCCATGTTTTCAGTGTCTTTCATTTGCTGTCTATTCTTTGCCCTAGATTTCTGCACTTAATAGACATTTAGCTATTTTTCTACCTCTAGAGCATTCTCAGATGGGCAAAATAAAGACAAACACATACATATCCATTTTTCATAGTCCCCACAAAGTTTGCAACATATGTATAAGCACTTCAAACAAGGTATATGCTCTTGCTCTGCTTCCTCTTGAATAGGGACCCACCAACTGAATAAATTCATCTGCCAGGCTACAGAGATGGCTTTGAGCAAAGGGAAATTAAAATACCAGAAAGTTTCATTGATATATTTCAGTCCTTCCAAGGCTGTAAATTTGACAATTTCTGGAAAAGTTAGTAAGAATAGCATTTGCAAGGCTGTTCTTCTGTTTGCTGGTTTGTTTGTTTTTTCCAACCTAGGTTCTGTATATTTCTAGCAGGTTTATGAAGGCCCTTAGCACCTTGCATAATTGCATGCCTCATTTTGATATATGTGTTCTTTCTGTAAGGTATAAAGAATTATTATGATGTCACCAGGGCCCATTTCTCCCTAAACTTTCTATATACACATACACTATGTTAGGGAATCTCCTATAATTTCATTTAGTATGTGTTTGTAGAGTTTAAAGGACAGCTTGTTGGAGTCAGTTCTCTGCCTCCATTATGTGAATCCTGTGGATGGAGCTCCAGTTGTCAGGTTTGGTGGCAACTTCTATCTGCTAAGTCACTGTCTTGGAAGTCTCCTATTTAGACATAACTAACAAAAACATATAGATAATTATATTAGTTACTTTTGAATTGACATGATGAAACATCATGAACGAAGTATCTTACAAAAGAAAGAGTTTTTAATCAGACTTAGAGTTCATCATGGCAGAGAGAAAGCATGGTGGCTGGAGCAGCAGCTGAGAGGTCATTTCCCATGCACAAGCAGGAGGTGGAGGGAGAGTGAACTGGGGATGATGGAAGGCTTTTAAAAGCTCAAGTCCATTTCCAGTGCTGCACCTCCTCCATCAGGGCCACAATTTCTAATTCTTCCAAATTAGCCACCAGTTGTGGGGAACCTGAGTATTCAAATATGAGCCTGTATGGGCCAGTTTCATTCAAACCATCAGAATAACTATTATATATTCAATATAACACATTGAATGTGTGGGAAGATTGTTAATAACTTCCTAGGGAGCTGAGAGAAGAGACATCTTGTTTCAGATACTCAGTTTCTTAGCATCTATCAGGATTCATTGTAAACCAGTTTACACACACACACACACACACACACACACACACACACACCCCTGTTAAAATAAAATCAATGAATGTCCTTTACCAGTAACTGACCTTCATTGATTTGATAGTCTATTCCCTGCTTTCTGATTTTGTATAATGTAGCATTTTCATATTTTATCAAAAAGTAATTCTGTACATTTCTTCTGATATTATCTTCAATTTGTTAACAACTTAAGTGTTTAGATCTAATATAATACATCTTAAGTTCCCTTTTTTGTTTTATCAGTTTAAATATTAATTATATCAAAGAAAGTTAAGAAAATAGTTGAAATGAAAAAGTGAATATAAAATGACAATTCTTTTTCTTTTCTTGGCAGGTTATTAACAAATTCAAACAGACTTACAACCACCAGAAATGCTGTATGGGCCCTCTCAAATTTATGTAGAGGCAAAAACCCTCCTCCAAATTTTAGTAAGGTATGAGCAAAATATACAAGTTAAGAAATCTGCTCCTATTAATTAGTTTATTATAGATGTTTTTGAAGTTCGAAGGAATTATTTTTACTTTCTCTATGAACTGGACACTATTTAAACCTAAGCAAATTAAAGTTTATAGATTTCTATTCTTCCTTTGCCTCTCAGGTTCCTCTGACCAGAAAGTTCCCACTATAACCAGATATTTATATGTCTTAAAGTTGAGTTAGCAAAGTTATATTTGTAGTCTACTTCTTTTTACTTTAGGACATTGAAGTCACCCCATCCCCATATGATTAAGATCCACTGTCAGGCACTAGAAAATGGCACAGAGACTTTGGGATAAGTCATCTAACATTTCATTGGTTGGTAGTTTCTAAAATACATTTAACAGTGTGACTATAAAGAGGCCTGTGTGCAAATATTTAGGGCAACTTTATTCATAATTATAAAAATAACCTAGAAACTGTACATGTTCCTTAGCGTATGGATGAATTAATTATGGCTTGTTCATTTGGCTTAATACAACTGAGCAGTAAGAAGGAACAAACTACTGATGCATACATTAATCTCAAAAGCATTAAGCTAAATTAAAGGAGTATATAAATGGTTCATTTTATATGACTCTATTTACATGTTTTGAAAAAGAAATCTAAAAGAATAAAAATCATATTGGGGACTGTCTGAGATGAGACTATTGACCACCAAGGGACAGAAGGAAAATTTTTACAATGGTGGAAGTATTTTGTAATATGATTAGATATTGGTTATCCAAATATATATATATTTACAGTGCAAACTGATGTACCAAAAAGAAGTAGACTACTGAAGTGTGTACTTAAAGCAGGTATAATTCTTTTCTATACACTAGCTCAATAAACTTGTATTTTTAAGGCATCTTTTAAAAATACTTAATTTTTGTTTTTTTTTTTTATTTTTTTCCTTTTTTGTCTTTTAGTTCCCTATTTATTTATTTTTTTACATTCCAGATTTTATTTCCCACCTCCCCCATCCACCCTCCAACTGTTCCACATCCAATACCTCCTCCCCAGCCCCCTTTCTCCAGGAGGATGTCTCCCTGCCCCCACCCAACCAGATCTCTAAACTCCCTGGGGCCTCCAGTCTCTTGAGAGTTAGGTGCATCATCTCTGGCTGAACCCAGACCCAGCAGTCCTCTGCTATATATGTGTTGGCCTCATATCATCTGGTGTATGCTGCCTGGTTGGTGGTGGTTCACTGTTTGAGAGATCTCAGGGGTCCAGATTAATTGAGACTGCTGATCCTCCTACAGGGTCACCCTCCTACTCAGCTTCTTCCAGCCTTTCCCTAATTCAACCACAGCGGTCAGCAGCTTCTGGCCATTGGTTGGGTGCAAATACCTGCATCCAACTCTTTCAGCTGCTTGTTGGGTTTTCCAGAGTGAGGTCATGATAGGTCCCTTTTTGTGAGCACTCCATAGCCTCAGTAATAGTGTTAGGCTTTGGGACCTCCCCTTGAGCTGGATCCCACTTTGGGTCTGTTGCTGGACCTTCTTTTCCTCAGGCTCCTCTCCACTTCCATCTCTGTAGTTCTTTTAGACAGGAACAAATATGAGTCAGAGTTTTGACCCCCCTCCCTCACTTGATGTCCTGTCTTTCTGCTGGAGGTGGGCTCTATAAGTTCTCTCTCCCTACTGTCAGGCATTTCATCTAAGGTCCCTCCCACTGAGTCCTGGGAGTCTCTCACCTCCCAGGTCTCTGGTATATTCTAGAGAGTCCCCCCAACCTCTTACCTCTCAAGGTTGCCTGTTTCCATTCTTTCTGCTGGCCCTTAGGGCTTCAGTCCTTTTCCCTCACCCAATACTAGGTTCCTGTCTCTCCCTACCCCCAGTACACTTTGCCTCCCAGGTCCTTCCCTTCATCCCTCCCCACTTGTGATTGCTTTCTTCTCCCTCCGGAGTGGGACTGGGGTGTCCTCACTTGGGCCCTTGTTGACCTTTTTGAGTTCTATGGACTGTACCTTGGGTATTCTGTACCTTTCTTTCTTTCTTTCTTTCTTTCTTTCTTTCTTTCTTTTTCTTTTTTTTCTTTTTTTGGGGGGTGGGGGGTGGGGCTAACATCCACTTATTAGTGAGTACATACCATACATTTCCTTTTGGGTCTGAGTTACCTCAGGATGATATTTTCTAGTTCCCTTCCATTTGCCTGCAAAACTCAGGATGTCCTCATTCTTAAAAGCTGAGTAGTATTCCATTGTGTAAATGAACCACATTTTCTGTATCCATTCTTATGTCATGGGACAGACATCTGGGTTGTTTCCAGCTTCTGGCTATCACAAATAAGACCACTATGAACATAGTGGAACACGTGCCTCTGTGGCATGGTGGGGCATCTTTTGAGTATATTTCCAAGAGTGGTATTGCTGGGCCTTCAGGTAGATCTATTTCCAATTTTCTGAGGAAACTCCAGATTGATTCCCAGAGTGGTTGTACCAGTTTGCAATCCTACAGTGTAGGAGAGTTCCTCTTTCTCCACATCCTCACCAACATGCATTGTCACCTGAGGTTTTGATCTTAGCCATTTTGTTTGGTGTAAGGTGGAATCTCAGGGTCGTTTTGATTTGCATTTCTCTGATCACTAAGAACTTTGATCATTTCTTTAGGGGCTTTTCAGTCATTTGAGATTCCTCTGTTGTGAATTCTCAGTTTAGTTCTATACCCCATTTTTTGATTGGGTCATTTGGTTTCTTTGATGGTTAGCTTCCTGAGTTCTTTATATATTTTGGATATTAGCCCTCTATCAGATGTGGAGTTAGTGAAGATTTTTTTTCCCAATTTGTAGGTTGCCCATTTGTCTTACTGACTATGCCCTTTGCCTTACAGAAGCTGTCCAGTTTCATGAGGTCCTATTTATCAATTCTTGATTTTAGAGCATGAGCCATTGGAGTTCTGTTTAGGAAACTTCTTCTTGTGCCAATGAATTCAAGGCTCTTTCCCACTTTCTCTTCTATTAGATTCAGTGTATCTGGTTTTATGTTGAGGTTCTTGATCCACTTGGACTTGAGCTTCATGTAAGGTGACAAATATTAGATTGTGGATCAAGATACTTTTTTACTTAAAAAAATTTGAATTTTTAATGTGATTGATACCTTATATAATATGTTAAATTTTGTGGTGTGCCAGGTGTTTGGAGGTTCATCTTTAATCCCAGCATTTGTGAGCCAGCCTATAAATTGCAGACCAGCTGTGACTACTTAATGAGGCCCTTTCTCAACAACAAGAAAAACCAAACCAAAGTGTGGGTGTGGTAAATATATTGTAGAAAAACATACAATGCACCTTTTTTCTTAGGAGACATACATAAACTAAAAGAAAGCAGTTAGAGATGAAGTATCATGATGATTTATTTTTGTAATCCACAAGCTAACTCTCCCGCTGAAAAAAGACAAACATGCATATGTATAAACATATACACTTAAAAAGTCATATACATGAATGTTAAAAGAAAGAAAATGTGGCAAAATGTTAACATGTTAGTATTGACTGTGATTTTATTTTTACTTATTTTTGATTTTTTGTTGTGATTTTTGTGCAAAGCCTCTATAGGTTTGAAGTTTTTCAAAGTAATATATTGAGGAAGTCTATTACCCACCCCCTACCCTACCCCCCTCCCCCGTCTCTGGCTCTTTCTCTTCCCCACCCTTCCTCACTCCCTCTCTCATACTATAGAACACAGTACCTTTTATCACCAGGGATATTGCAATAGCTTCCTAGAAAAATCATCTTTCTATTTTTTATTTTTTGTTTGTTTTCTTTGTTTTTTACTCATCTATCTTTTCTTCTCAAGAAAACAACAAGAGTGATCCACAAATTTGAAGCTACACCTCTGTTTCCAGTGACTGCCCCATTTTATTTAAAGAACAAGATAACTTTGTTTAAAACTCTGTTAAGAATTGTCATACAGCAACCCTCTGTTATCTCACTGACTCATGTCCTATTTATATCTCACTTTATCTGCTGGCTGTACTAGACTGTTTGCTCCTACCCAGATTCACACAATATGCTTTGTGTTAGCTCTTCTCTGCTAAACACAACTAAGATGATTCTTAGTATTTTTGACCTTAGGGCTTTCTTCCATTTTTTATTTATTTTTTTTTATTTATTTTTATTTTTTTATTTTTTTGTTTTTTTTGTAGTCTAGGATTCATGTTGTCAATTTTTTTCTTTTTTCTTTTTATTGGATATTATATTTATTTACATTTCAGATGTCATCCCCTTTCCCCATTTCCCCTCCCTCGAATCCCCTATCCTATTCCCCCTTCCTCCTTTTTGCTTTTATACCATTTGAATTACATGCAAATATTTAGGTCAGTTCTAGATTGAGGAACTAGCAATATAATAGTTGCAAATAGTCAAGGAACAAGCAAGACAGTAAACACAAATAGTCAAAGAACCAACAAGGCAATAAACAAATTCCATGAACACTCCCATGATCAGTGTTTCTAAAGGCTTATCAGGATGACCAAAATATCTAAGGCTATTTCCCTGTCCTAGCCCAAAGTCATTTTCACGTCTGAAGCCAATTTCCTTGTTCTAGTCTAAAATTTAGATTCCTGCCTGAAATTACTTCTTTGTTCTAGTCTAATGTCAGATTTTTTTTTTTTGCCTGAAGCCCACTTCCTTGTCCTTGGCCAATGTCATATTTCTGCCAAGCAGCCCATTTCCTTGTTCTTGGCCCATGTCAGATTCTTTCTGAGCAGTACCAAAGGCTCTCTGCCTCTCCCCCTTTTTTATTTTATTAGCAAGACTGAGCCTGTGTTAGGTCATTCTGACAAGAATGTCTTCCTTACCTGTCATGGAATATGCATTATCAAATGCAATGCTCTGAAGATTTATGGTTATGAGTGAATTTTCTGTTGCTGAAACTATGACCAAGACAACTTACAAAGAAAGCACTTACTTGAACTCATGGTTTTTATAGGTTTAGAGTCCATAATATCAGACCAAAGTAGGCAAGTTGCAGGCATGTTGACTAGAGCAGAAACAGAGAGCACACTGGGAGTGGCAAGAGTCTTTTAAAACCTCAAAGCCTGCTCCTACTACCACACCTCCTCAAACAAGGCCACAACCCCTAATCCTTTCCAAAAACATCCAGCTCTCCCAATTGTGGACCAAATCTTCAAACATATGAGTCTTTGAGGGCCATTCCCATTCACGCTAGCACAGGATCCAAATTCTCTTTTTATATAACTTACATGTAATAATAATTAGATTAAAAATTTAAGCTATGAAAAGTTTAAATATTTACTAATTCATTTATAAAAATAAAAACAGAGTGTATGTTAAGTAATACTTATTATAAAAAAACACCTTTCAAAAAAAAGAGTCATTTTTATGAGAGCGTTAGTATTGATTTAAATTTTCTGACCTGAGGATGTGTTTTGTGTGGGTCTGGTGATTGAACTTAGGAACTTTTGTGCTAGACTGCTGATCTACATCCTTAGACTTTTGCAGTTGTTTTGAGACAGGGTCCACTATGTAGCTCAGACTGGTCTTGCACTCACTATGTAAAAACCAGGCTGGCATGAATCTCACAGAGAGAGATCCATCTATTTCTGCCTCTCAGTGCTGGGAATAAATATGTGTACCAAATGCCCAGCTAACTTTTTGGTTTTTTGAATAGGATTTTATTATGTTGCTCAAGATACCTAGAACTTGTTTGTAGTTTTTTTGCTTATGCTTCTATTGGAATTTCAGGTGTTACCACTGTGTCTCATACAGTTTTACAAGTGTCATTTCTTTTTATGTACTAATTTGCTGTGCTGTATGGTCTTAGCTGAAGAATATAATGTCTTTTGATAATCACGAATGAATGTTCTTTTATGCTGTGCCAAAACTTGAGTGGTATCCTTGTTTGAGACAAGGTCTTATTGTGTATGTTGCGTGTAGTATTAAATACTGATACTGTCTTTCCCTGGACTTCAGCCACACTTCTAGCCCTTCCTGAGACTCTTGTTTTTCCTTCCTTTAGCTCTGGGATTGTCTGCTCTGGGAGAGGTCGCACTACCAGCCCACTTCCAAGACCCTTGAATCCCTAGATAAAAGACACACACACAGCTTGCTTTGTTATTTTATAACTTCCCTACTAAACACAATTGCTGGGTGAAGATATGTCAAGCCAAGAAAATCATGCCCTTCTCTCCATCACTACTCCTGCCCTAAACTTAGTGGCTTGATCCACCTAGCCCCTGCCAAACATCCTTGGCCACTCACTAGTAGCAGAGGCCACAGGCTCTAGCTGCCCCTGAGGCTTTACATGATTGTTGCATCCTTCTTCCTCCAAAGCATGGCAGAAAAGGCCCCTTTCCTTCCTTGTGTCTGCCTTTTCCTCCTGGGACCCGGAAGTCCCACCTGTACTGTCCGCCTATCAATTGGCCTCCAACCTTCTTTATTGACAAATCAAGAACCAAGAACCTCCCCTTACATGTATATCCTTTGCTGGGCTAAAAATGTTAAACCAGGCTGCCCTGGAACTCCATAAAGTTACCTGTGGTAAAGGCCTGTGTAACCAAAGCCCATCTGAGTGGTAGTTTCTTAAAGAGTGTTTCTGAATATATTGTTTTTTTTTTTTTTTTCCAGGACAGATTTTGCATTCTTTTGCTAGAAGATAAGGTATAGTGTAGGTAACACAACTAGTTCCAGGAATGAGAATTGGATAGTACAAGGGAGGGTGTCACAATCATGGGTATATTTTACACTAATTCCCCGATTTCTGATTCCTTCATTGCTTTGTTATAACCTACACTCTGCCTAACACCCACTCATTTTCCATATGGCTTACATATTGTTTTCCCTTTGTACTAAAATAAAACCCTAATCATTGCCTTTGAAGGCTAGTCACCTGTTGTAGGATGTAGGGTCTGAACTTTATTCACATGCTATCTCTTTTTTTTAAAACTTTTTTTAAATTATAGTTTTCTTTTTTCTATTTTTTATTGGTTATTTTATTTATTTACATTTCAAATGTTATGTCCCTTTCCTGTTTCCCCTCCACAAAACCCCTATCCCAATCCCATTTTCCCCTGCCAGTATGAGGGAGCTTCCCCACTCACTCACCCACTTCTACCTCATGTCCCTAGCATTCCCCTGCGCTGAGGCATCGAGCCTCCACAGGACCAAGCACCTCTTCTCCCATTGATGCCAGATAGGGCAGTCCTCTGCTACATATTCAGCTGGAGCCATGGGTCCCTCCATGTGTACTCTTTGCTTGGTGGTTTAGTCCCTGGCAGCTCTGGGGGGGGGGGGGTCTGGTTGGTTGATATTATTGTTCTTCCTATGTGATGCAAATCCCCTTAGCCCCTTCAGTCCTAATCCCCTAACTCCTCAGTTGGGGTCTCCATGCTCAGTCCTTGGCTACAAGCATCTGCATCTGTATTGGTCAGGCTCTGACAGAGCCTCTCAAGGGACAGCTATGCCAGGCTCCTGTTAGTAAGCGCTTCTTGGCATCAGCAATAGTGTCTGGGCTTGGTGTTTGCAGATGGGATGGATCTCTAGGTGGGGCAGTATCTGGATGGCCTTTCCTTCAGTCTCTGCTTAACTCTTTGTCCTTGCATTTCCTTTAGAATGGAACAATTCTGTGTTAATATTTTTGAGATGGATGAGTGGCCCCATTCTTCAACCAGGGGCTGTGTGTGCTTAACTTCTGGAAATGGTCTCTACGGTTCTCTCTTCTCTTTCTTGGGTAGTAAAGCTAATATCATCCCCATTGGGTCCTGGGAGCCTCTTGCTTTCCTGGCATTTGTGACTTTCTAGTGACTATACCCAGGTCCCCTTCCTCCACTGCTATACACCTCTGTTCAATTTCCTGACCCTCTGTACATCCCCCTGTCTCCTCCCACACCTGTTCTTACCCTCCCCTCCTTTCCCTCCTCCTCCTCTGTCCCTCCCAGGTCCCTTCCTTCCTCTACTTCCTGTGGTTATTTTTCCCCTTCTAAGTAGGACTGAAACATCTTCACTTTGGTCTTCCTTCTTCTTGAGCTTCATATCATCTGTACATTGTATTGTGGGTATTCTAAGCTTTTTTTTTCTAATATCCACTTATCAGTGAGTACATACCATGTGTGTTCTTTTGTGACTGTGTTACCTCACTCAGGATGATATTTTCTAGTTCCATCTGTTTGCCTGTGTCTCCTGCCTTCTGTTGCACAGGAGGGCTTTGGGGGACATTTTGGTTATGGGGATTAAGTTGGATTTTCTATTATTGGCACCCCTCTCTGTAAGCATTTGGTTTTGGTGTTGGGGGGGGGTCCTTCCTTTGTCAGTTATTTTTTATTTCATTTCATCACTGTTGGCAAGATTTTAGGTATCTGCTAATTTCCTCAAAGATAAATTTATGTTAGTTACTGTTCTTTGTTTCTGATAAGAACTTTGTGGGTTTGTCTTGTTGTTTGTTTTTGAGACAGGGTCACTATGTGACCCTGGCAGCCCTGAGCTCCACCTGCCTCTGCTTCTCAAACGCCATGATAAAAGTTATGTGTCACAACATCTGACCCTAGTATTTTCATTTTTAATTACACATATATTAACTAATGTGAGTTTATTAAACTTAGAAATTTCTATAGTTTTTTTTAACTGTTATTGGGGGATTAATCTCATAATAATCTGTAAGTCCATTTCTAGGGGACCTGATGCCCTGCCCTTTTCTGGCCTCAGAGTACCAGGCACGCAAATGATACACACAGAGAAACATGCAGGCAAACACCCATACACATAAAACATAAGCCACATCAATTTAAAACAAGCTATTTGATGCATTGCTTTTTTTTTTTAAAAGGAAAGAAAGGAAGGAGGGAGGGAGGGAGGGAGGAAGGAAGGAAGGAAGGAAGGAAGGAAGGAAGGAAGGAAGGAAGGAAGCAAGCAAGCAAGCTATTGGCAATAATGGAGGCATGGTTATTGAGAAAGTAAAAAAGAAGCTAATTTTGTTTAATAACTTATGGATTATAATAACATGTACTTCATAAGACGATTTCCATCCCTGAGCTCTACAGTTATCCTTAGAGAATGGATACAGCAGAGATAACCAGTTTCGGAAGATACCATTTATGTTCTAATTCAGTCTTTAGAGGTAGAGGGAAAACTATATCTATCCAGCAGTTCACATATGTAGTTTACATTATCTTATCTATAGTGTTGATTTCCGAGTTTTCAATTATTCTTGGTCTAAAAGTGGCAAATGGGAAATCTAGAATTAAGTAATTCATAAGCTTTAATTATGTTCCTTTCTACACACCATTATGAAACTTTCTGCTCTCCTAGCCCATTAACAAATAATTTTTTGTTCACGCTGTGAAGTGCTTCTCTTTTAAATGAAAATATGAAAGTTTTGAATTAATAAAAGAAAACAAGTATGTTGAGGTTATTAAAATATATGGTAAGGGGAAAAATCATTTATCCATAAAATTATAAAGAACTAAAATGATTCTTTTGTTAAAACTTGAACTTCAGTGCCTGACAATTACTTGGTTAAAGACATTATATTTGTGTCTGTGTGTATAGGAAAACAATATAGACCTATGCATGATTTTAGGCATCCACTGGTGGCTCAGAAAATATTGTCAACAGAGAAGGAATGGGAATATAAGCCACTACTTTGTATCTGAGGAATGAGACTAAGAGATATGTGAAGTTACCAGGACAAAAAATTCAAAATAAATTGGGAAGAGACTCAGTACTGATTATGGGGAGAAGTGAGCTGATATTTGAGTAATTCTTGTATATTAGGCATTTTTCTTTGCTACTATATACATTCTTACACATCCAACAGTTCTTTATTATGTATATTTTACAAGAGAAGACATTTGGATATGCAGATATTAGTTAATTTTTTTTATGCCACAGAAATAAACAAATAGTATGTGAGCTAAGGCTGTCTTGCAGGAAGAGAGGGAAGATCACAGAATTGATATGATTTAATCTTCTATTTCCCAGGCTTAGAAACAGTCACTGAGAGCTGTAAAGTGCCTTGCTCATTGTTCACTTCCCTGTGCTCAGTTGTCTGAATAAGAGGGATTAAACACTCATGGTGCTGGAGGAGATTAAGACATTTCTTCTGTCATGTTCTTAGTTGGTGTTCTCTTTGGTTTATGTTTGCTTGTTTCAGACAGTATTTCATTATGTAGCAAGGTCTGGCCTCAAAGTCTCCAACCCCCTGCCTCGGTCTTCTGAGAACTGGGATTACAGGTGTGCATCTGAACACACTTATTGATTTTTTTTTTTTTTTTTTTTTTTGGTTGAAGATATATGACATTCATTACAGTAAGAAGAACTAGAGTTAGGTCTGGTGGCACATACATACCTGTAATCCTACGTGAGACAGGAGGCTGAAGTTTGAGACCAGGAAAGATAATTTGTTTTAGAGCTCACTAGCATTGCAGGGCACTACGTTTGAGCCTCAGCATCTTAAAATAGAGCTAAGAAAAGAAAATAAACATATACTATTAGTAGTGACTTCTTTCTTAAAACCTTTCAGATCATTGTTTTTACATTTCCTCTGCTACATTTCCTCTATCTTTGCTACTCAAGATTATTCAATTTATTTGTGTACATGTAATAAATTTTAAAAACTAAAACAGTTTATGAACATGAAGCATTTAGGCTTTTTAGTCTTGATATGTGTATGACTTAAATATTAAAAAAATATTGAATACATATTTTATTGTTTTAAAATATTTTATTTTATAACCAATTAATAGCAACTGTAATCATTTTGATACTCATACCTTGCATAATCTTAAAATAATAGGAGAATTCTCTGGTACTACTATTGTATTAGATTTTGGTTTTAATCTAAATTTCTACATTTTGGTAAGGAACTTTGATATTAAATAAGGAAAATAATTAAATATTAACTCATTTTTTCTTTCAGGTTTCACCTTGCTTAAATGTCTTGTCACGGTTGTTGTTTAGCAGTGATCCAGATGTGTTAGCAGATGTGTGCTGGGCCCTTTCTTATCTCTCTGATGGACCCAATGATAAAATTCAAGTAGTCATTGATTCTGGAGTCTGCCGAAGATTGGTGGAACTTCTGATGTAACTATAATTTTTGCTTAGTAGCTGTGTGATTCTGTATTAAGTTTAACAATTGAGATCATGGCCTTAAACGTTTCAAAGTCACTTTCTTTAGGAAGAATTAAAAAGTTACCAACTCTGCCCTTTCTAGAGTAGCTATAATCCTTTAATTTATATCCTGAAATGCAAGAAAATTATTTTATAAATTTATCTCTGTATGAATGAATCCTTTTCTTTTAAAAGAAGCTTAATTCAGTGAGTATTTAAAGAATGTCTTTTGGCACCAAAGGTGACATGTGAAATGTTATTAGGGAGAGAACACAATTCTTGCTCTCCCAGAACCGATAGTTTAGTTTATTATTCATTGCAACGATTAACTTATTTACAAAGCCAGAAAATTCATTTAGTGTCTCCATGAGGTTTTTCTTACTGGCCAGTTATCATTACCTGTGTTTAAAACCATAGCTTTTCCATGCAAAGAAATAAAAAGAAAATTTTGTTTAAAAAGATGTTACAGCTTCTTTATCCTCCAGCCTTCTTTTAAAAGTCTTCCTTTGTTTGTGAAAAAGCCATTAGTAGTAAGCCAGGTCTGATAGCGCATGCCTTTAGTCTCAGCACGTGAGAGGCAGAAGCAGGCAGATCTCTGAGGTTTAAGTACACACAGCAAGTTCCAGACCAGCTAGAGCTACATAGTGAGCCACTGTCTCAAAGAACAACAGACCAAAACCAAAAAGTCATTAGTTGTGCCTCAGTTAAGCAAGTGACATAAAGAACAAAGTTGTGTTAAAGGGTTATCATTCCAATATGAGGACAGTATCAGAGGAAGATAGATAGGGACAGTGGAATGGCCAAGACCCTAGCTTGAGAGTGTTTTCTACTTAGTGGGCAGACAAGCAGCCAGAACAAGGTCTAGAGCCAAAAAAATCATGACCTGGTAGTCTGTCTGTCAGATTATCTATATTTAAGAAAATGTGAACTAAAGCAGCTAACTTCTAGTCAGAAAATATGAAGAGAAAAAGCCTTTAAATTAGAATAAGATCCCTCAGTGTAAACTCATGACTGCCAAAATAAGGAGCAATTTAAGTATGTGTGTGCATATGTGCATTACAGTTCTTGGAGCAAAGACCCCTCTAGAAATATGTTGAGCACATTGAGGGAACAACTCTTGGTTTCTAACCATCACTGTTCATTTAAGGAAAGTCATGTTTTTAGAGAATGGTTGGATTCTGGAGGAGGAAAAATCAGTTGAACACAGAAAATAGTGATTTTGGCAATAATTTACAGTAATGTATTATAAATTAATAAATAGCAACCCCAGAGTCCACATTAAAATAGGTGGGTCGGTCAATAGGTAGATATGGCTGAGAAGATAGTATTATAAAATAACTAGTAAAAACAAGTAATTACTAATTCAAATAATGAGCATATGTATATAGGTATTTATTCTAGTGGTTAAAGAAGGTGGGGTACCCTGAGAACATACATTATATGGACTGAAAAAGTTATATTTAGGTATATGTGTAGACATGTACATATATGCTTGGAATAACAATTTGTGAAAAAAGAGGCTATGAATTTGAAAGATAGAGGGGATAGTATATGAGAGGGTTTGGAGGGAAGTAAAGAAAGGGAGAAATGAAATTATAACATCTAAGATAAAGTAAATAGGCTAAAGAATAGGATTTTTACATGGTCTCAAGTATTTTTGCATCAAATAATAAAAAGGAGAAATTAGGACTAATTAAGAAGAATAGCATGACCTTAATTAGTGATAGAGTTAAGTACTGCAGTAATGGGACAAAGCATATGTCACCCAATAAGATATAATGAGATTATATTAGCATTTATGATACAGGATTAGATTTTTGTGTTGTTTTTAAAATATTAACAGGATGTCAAGTGAAAATTGAGAAGAGTCTGTGAGTGAAGAATATGGAAGTTTTCAGTATTATTTTTGCAACTTTATATAAATTCTAACTTACCTCTTATTTTTATTTTTAGGCACAATGACTATAAAGTTGTATCACCTGCATTAAGAGCAGTTGGTAATATTGTAACTGGTGATGATATTCAAACACAGGTCAGTTCAAAATTTATGACACATTGTTTATATCTTTCATATCACTTGATTGTATGTTCATAAAGGTCTTATTACTATAATTATACAGGCATCTGGCAGTAAGCACAGTTTTCAACTTCAGTTAACTTATTGGGAATGTACTATCATAGAACTCTGTCAGTGCAAAGTATGCTAGGTATTCTGCTTGCAGGATTCAGAATCTTAAATAGGTAAAAGTCATATTGAAATAAAGCAAGATGCCCAGTTAGGTCAGTCAGTAGAGCTTGAAACTCTTAAAGCAAACTAACAAGGAAATACATGTGCTAGGAGCTGATCAACCAGAAAATGCTGTAAAGGTTTAAAAAAGATGACTGTGATGAGAAGCTGTAGTTTCTGTAAACGAGTGGAACTGAACAAGTAGACTGGTACTAAGGTAGATGAGATGAGATTTACAAGTCATAATGAGAGAGGCAGAGACTTTGAGGTATGTTTAAGAACCATTAAACTCAACTAGAATAGAAACTGTGATTTATTATAAATAGGTTATAGGGCTTAAGGTTCAGTTATGAGACCAAAGATTATTATAGCAAGGAAACAGTTCCAGAACTGGTGTTCAATTGTGTGTGAGTGTGCCTGTTTTGGAGAATGGTAAGATGTTAGAATTGACTCCAGATTTAGGTTAGGATTCTATTTAGATACTCACCAAAGCTGTTAAACAAGTAATCAGTAGCAGTTGATAATACCCATTTTTAAGTAGCGCTCTGCATTGGTATACACTGTGCTCACCAGCTAAATTTTCAGTGTACCACTGCTCAAAGCTTCCACCTTCACTAAGTCAATATAAGTGAATATAAGGACAAAGCAGACACTTGTGACTGGTTGGTCTTTGTTTGAGACAGAGTCTGTTAGTAGCTCTGACTGACTTTGAACTCAGAGACTGGGATTAAAGGCATGTACCACATACTTGAATGGATACTTCATTATAAAAGTCAAATTGTGAAACCAGAACAGAACAGATTTATTCTGTACTTGAAAATTTTTCTAATGTTATAGAAATGTATGTTGAGGATGAATATTTAGTCAGTTTTGAAAATGAGGTTAAATCTTCTATCACTAGGTCATTCTTCAAATCATTTTGTTGAAGTTTACATGTATTTCTATGGGTATGACTAGAATCCTAACTGGTTCACAGTCTTGAATTTCAATCTTCTCTACTTCAAAATATTCTTCAAAATACAATCTATGTTGATAAAGCTATAGCTAAGTTACTTTGATTTGTGTATTTGAAGGGCATGTCTCTGGTTCACACTTTAGTGGAAAACAGAACCATTCACTACACTAGCACTAAGTAAGCTTTCTAATAGCAAAGGAGAGAAGTCCCTCTAAACAGTCCCTTGGCCCAGGTGGCCTAGCATAGGTCCTCAGAGGGCTCTGGCTTTTCAGAAAACAGGCCAGGTGTGTAGAATCTCCCTCTAAGCCAAGTTCATTTCCTGGTCCTGACTGCCAGCCACACCATTTTTCCCTCAGCAGTGCAGGGACACTCACTGGCTGCTGTCTAGATATTACTACATGTAACACTACTCAGAGGCCAGTTCTAACCTTGCCAAGGGGTTGCTTGGTCCAGCTTCTTAAGAGACTGCAGAGCAAAGTGTGTTTCTCTTGGTTTGGATTTTGTCTGGTTCATGCCTACTTCAGGGAGAGAACAAGCAGGTGTGCAATGCTGGCCTTAGGATGCAGTTGTCGAATGGTAGACTGCAAGTCCAAGTGTACTCGCTCCGGACTTGGCTCACAGCTATTTGTTGGTGTGTAACTGTCTTTGTAAGGGCGGTTCTGACAGCTGTTGGGATCGCCCCATTTCATGTCAGTACATACATGTCAGCTGTGAAAGCAACAGCAACAGGAGACATGCTCTTGACAGACATATATGGCCACTTCCAATTAAAGCAAGCCACTGCTTCCTGCTACCTGCATGTAGCCCACTGTGACACTCAGACCATCCTTGGTCATTTACTCACTTGTGGTCTGAGAATCTCAGTGAGAGCTGCCTGCTGTCATTGACGGAAGCAAACATAGCTACCTCTCAACCTAGCTCCTCACAGGCACCCCACCCCTCTCTGCATGCAGCTGTCCTTGCTAACCCTCAATGTTATTTTACACTGTGTAAATTCTCATGGCTCTGTCTTGTGTAGGTTGTATATGTCATGTCCCTGTTTTTTATAAGTATGGTGCAATCAGTAAGGATTCCTGTAGTACTGCTTTAAAAATGCTGCTCAGAGGGTGGCCTCCATTGTAGGACACCTGTACACTCTGATGCACTAAGTCAATAAAGCCACAACTGAACCTGAAAAAAAAAGTTGAGAGGAATTTATTTCTTGTTTTTCAGATTAATTTCTGTTTTTTTGATTAACTTCTAAGTAATTCATAAGATTTTTACATTTATATTAAAATAGTTTTTGTTTTCTGTCTTATCTATTTTAGGTCATTTTGAATTGTTCTGCATTGCCTTGCCTTTTACATTTGTTGGGTAGTCCAAAGGAGTCAATTAGAAAGGAAGCCTGCTGGACCATTTCTAACATCACTGCAGGAAACAGAGTGCAGATCCAGGTAAGCACCTTTCAGAGTTGAAATGACAAAAGGCAAGTCTAAAGTGTATTTAGTATTCTAGTGACGAATAGCAATATTTATGAAAATATCTGAAACATAAAGTTAGTCTTGAGAAATGGATATTTCTGCTGAATATAGTACACACATCTGTAATCCAGCACTTGAGAAACTAAAGCAAGGTAGTAGTATAATTTTGAGGCCAAAATGGGATATTTAGGGACACTTTATCTGGGAAAAAAATACTAAAAAGGTGTTGCATCAGGTTTAAAATGAGAGACTAAGGCAGAATGATGATTTTTGAGGCCAGAATGAGCTGTATGGAGAGACCCTGTCTGGGCAGGGTGGCTTGCTCAGCATTACATGTTAGGAACCATCTTCCTGTTGGCTTTACATAATTACTAGGATCTGTCACGTTTCTTAAGCCAGAGAGTACTTAGACATCTTGGTTAGTTGCATGCTTACAGTTTATCGCTCTAATATTTATATTTTACTGATAAATTCTCCATTCTTCAGAAAGTTCTTTTTAAAAGCTCATGTCTTTTTACAAAAGAAAACAGCTAAAATGTACTGACAGATTAAAAACCTCTCCCTTTTAAGATTAAAAACAATTGTGTGTGTGTGTGTGTGTGTGTGTGTGTGTGTGTGTGTGTGTGTGTGCCTGTGTGGGTTATGTAAAGCACAACATGAACAGGTGCCTGTGGAGGCAAGGTTGCCAGATCCCTGGAACTGGAGGGGCAGGTGATTGAGCCCCCTAATGTTGCCTAACATTATACCTAATGAGCCAAACCCAGATCCTCAGTAAAGAGCAACAAGTATTTGCAGCTGCTGGGCCATCCTTCAGCCTCTCACTTGTTAACGCTTCTGCATTTCAGTGCTCCATGGGGCAATAGTTAGGAAACAGCATTTGCACTGATTTTGCTGCATCATTTTTCTTCTTAGGCTGTCATAGATGCAAGTATTTTTCCTGTTTTGATTGAGGTCCTTCAGAAAGCAGAATTTCGTACCAGAAAAGAAGCAGCATGGGCTATAACTAATGCCACATCAGGAGGCACTCCAGAGCAAATAAGGTACATTCAGATTTCTAAATATTGTCTTTTAAATGTGAGTCAGACAGTTTGAAATAAAACATACTTCTTAATTTAATGGTAAGACTAATATTTTTATGTTTGTTTGATATGTATTAATATGAAATGACAGCATTTGGTATACTTTTCATTTGGTTTCTTTGATTATTTTTGCTTAAATGATAACCCCATCCTAACTCCATCCTTCTTGGCATAGATTAGAAATTCAAATGGGAACAATTTGTTGACTTTCAGAATGTACTGTCATGAGCATTAGATTTGTTTTAAGCATTAAAATCACAAAATTAACTTTATTATGTAGAAGTAACAAATATGAATATCAATGTGTTTAAAGTAAAATTAAAATATGCATTTGTTTAATGGTGTCCTTTCCTTATTGGCTGTTGTCTTTCCAGTAGATAGTATAATACTTTTATACACTACTTTTCCTTTTCCTTATAATCTGTACCTTTATTATGTATATTACCAATTCATAGTTAGTACATGGCTTTAAGTAAGCCTGATCAAGTTCTGATCTAGTTATCATCCTTCAGTAAAAGTTGTGATAGGATCAGTCTTGACAGAGTCACTTAACCTTTCTAGTCCAGTTTCTTTTTTCTTTTCTCGCCCCCCCGCCCCATCTTTCTCTCTCTCTCTCTCTGTTTTTGCTAATGAATTCAGTAACAGTATCTAATGTGCAATGAACACTTGATGTGCTCAGCACAGTGCTTAATGAGCATTAGGTTCTCAACCAGAATAAGGTCCCAGCACCATTTGTAGTGATAGTCCTTTTCAGGTATTGATTCCTGTCTCCTCGGGTCATGTATCTTCAGACTTTTTGACTTCTATAGCAAAGATACACTTTGTATCTCAACTACACTTGATTTCTTACATAATCGTCTCATTCTTAAGAATCTTACAACAAAAGTTGAATCCACTATTTATGAAATATTTTCTAATGAGTATGTGACTGTTAAAAAGTTTATAAAATAGGCCAAGTTATTGCACTATTTTATAAACCAAAGGATGTAAATCCACCAATATTAGATCACTGTTTGTTTCTGGTTTCTAGAGACAAGTTCTGACTGTTCTCTGCCTCTTTCAGTGCCATAAATTTTTTATAAAAGTATATACATTTATATATGTACATATATGTTTCTGTAAGTATGTCTGTATGTATACATGCATGTCTGTATGTCTCTGTGTGTATGTGTATGTATGTATCCCTCCTGTTTAATGGGACTAAAGGAGTGTGCCACCATATCCTTTTTAAAAAATATTTTAAAATAAATCATCTGAAATTCTATTATGTTCACGAGTATTTTTCTTAATCACCTTTCTTTTTTGTAACTTATTTTGGTTATTTCCTTGTCTAGCCTCCTAAACGCTGGGGTTGCAAATATGCCACTGTGCCTTGTCTTTCATTTACCTTCATGTTCACTGTCAATCTCAGATCTGTATGTAGAGACATCATCTGTGTCTGCTTCCTTTCTGCTCCTGTGGTATTTTAATTAGTATTTCCATTATATTTGTGTCATAAATATAAGCAGTAATAAAACATTGTTGTTGCTTTGTTCTGATTTATTTTTTTATTACTACTTTTATTTTCATGTGTGTTAAGCTTAAAGAAACCACACAATATAGAAAGAAAATGTCTTCATTTCAGATTAGGTTCAGCGTGCATACCACAGTACTTATGCTTACTATTCCAGTTATTGTTCTGGTAGCTAAATTATTTCAGTTACAGATTGTTTTATATTTTTTATTTTATTTAACCTCACACCTATGAGATAACTATTTATTAAAAATATTTTTGCTCATTATAATTTGGAAGGTGGTATAAATGCATACCTTCTTTCTCTCATTTTCTTATTTTGAGTTCCAAGAATGAACCCCATATCATCCTTGCTCAGCAAGTGCTGAGCCATCTGCACCATACTCCTTTTTTAGAGGAGCAGAAACTTTTGTTAAATACTTTGTGTTGGAAACTGAGGCAGAAAACAGTTGCTCAAAGTTGCATAACTAATTAAAAATGGAATTAGGATTTTAAACCATGCAGTTTTGCTTCATAGCCCTTTGTAATTCATATGAGCTCTTTGTCAAGTGAGGAAAAAAATCAATTTATATAAGAGGAAATGGAAAAGTAGGTAATAATAATGTACTGGGAAATTAATGGTATATTTCTGAGAGAGTACTTCTTAACATTTATGTATTAGAGTAGCCTGTTTTCTTCTTTGTGATCTTTTGTAATTCTGAAAAATACTGTATATTTCAGAGATTGTCTGTGATTGCTGTTGTAAGATTTAATTTGAGTGTTCTCTTTCCTTCTTCATTTGTACCTTTCCATCAAATAAACCAAGAGGGAGGGAAGGAAGGACACTGGGTGGGGAGGGAGGGAGGGCACGCACTTAAAAAGAGTAGGTAGAACCCACTATTCTTTTTCTTTTTTTAAAAAGATTACTGATTCATTTAATGTATATGAGTACACTGTTGCTGTCTTCTGACACACCAGAAGAGGGCATCAGATCTCATTATAGATGATTGTGAGCCACCATGTGGTTGCTGGGAATTGAACTAAGGACCTCTGGAAGAGCAGTCAGTGCTTTTAACAGCTGAGCCATCTCTCCAGCCTGAACTCACTATTCTTAACTCTCCTTTGCAAAATCATCTAAGTGCTTGTCTGCCTGTGTGTACATTTTGTAGTATTTGCAATCCCACTATTGCTAATTATGTGAAACCAGAGAAGCTTGACAGATTTTAGTGTAAATAAAAAACTTCTGAGTTTAAGCCAGGTATGGTGACTCCAAACCCCAACACTCAGGCGGTAGAGGCAGTCAGATATGTGAGTTCAAGCCAGCCTAGGCTACATAGTGATTTCCAGGCCAGCAAGGGCTAATGGCGAGACTCTAACTCAAAAAAGAACAGCAAAAAGTATGAAACACTTTCATGATTGGTAATATAACATTTTATTCTGGTTTTATTATAATATACAACATATAATATAAAATACTAATATAGTATTAAATCCTTCCTTCTCTAATTCTCTGTTTTAAATTTCTGTGAAGGTATTTGGTAACCTTGGGCTGCATTAAACCACTTTGTGACCTTTTGACTGTCATGGACTCCAAAATAGTTCAAGTGGCTTTGAATGGACTTGAAAATATATTGCGTCTTGGAGAACAAGAATCTAAGCAGAATGGAGTTAGCATCAATCCCTACTGTGCTCTCATTGAAGAAGCATATGGTAAGCAGGCACTTAGAAGTTTGTAATTATAATTAATTCTTAATTATCTGCCCTAGGTGGCCTCTCCCCAATTTGCACCTCCACCCTTCCCCATTTTATTATTTTATTTTATTTTATTTTATTTTATTTTATTTTATTTTATTTTATTTTATTTTATTTTGTTTTTCGAGACAGGTTTTCTCTTTATAGCCCTGGCTGTCCTAGAACTCACTCTGTAGACCAAGCTGGCCTTGAACTCAGAAATCCACCTGCCTCTACCTCCCAAGTGCTGGGATTGAAGGCATGTGCCACCACTGCCCAGCCCTTCCCCATTTTATAAGTTATTTTCATTATAAAAGCTAGTCCCTAGTCCCCTATATTCGTAATTCTTAATGAATAAGATGTGAGTGTGAAGTCAGTGATTTGTGCAAAAAATAAATTTCAAGAAGTGTCCCAGTCTTTGTGGAGTGAGTAGATGCTATTGGTTTGGTGTTCTCATGTAGTATATACTGAAGCTCTAATAATAATTTTATTTCTTGTATGTATTCTTTCTGTGATAGGCTTGGATAAAATAGAGTTTCTGCAAAGTCATGAAAACCAGGAAATTTACCAGAAGGCTTTTGAGCTAATTGAGCATTATTTTGGTGTAGAAGATGATGATCCCAGTATTGTACCTCAGGTGGATGAAAACCAGCAACAGTTTGTATTTCAGCAGCAGGAGGCACCAATGGAAGGGTTTCAACTCTAACAGGTGGTGGGGAAAATGACTGACAGAAATGAGTGACTTCTGATAGCTCTTCAACATGACTAGTACTGGTAGAAAGGTTTTTATACAATACAGGAAAGAGAAAATCAAATGCACTTTTAAAAGCAAATATGAAAGTTTCCATTCAGATGCACTGTTACTTTATAGATTTTTCTGTTTGTTGTTTTGGTTATTTGTTTTGATGTAGCTGTATTTGTCTTCTGTTGTTTAGATTTTTGTATCTATTTGTGAATATACATTATGCAAATTTCATTCAAGCTTGAAAAGGAGAACTTGGTGAATATTACATAATGGTTCTGAACTTTTCAGGGGTTCTTGAAGACTGCAACAATAGCAGTGCTGTGAATATTGATAATTGCATTTTGTCAATAAGACTGACAATGCCCCATCTTTACTAAATCTACCTCTGTGTTGAAGCAAATGTAAAAACAAAAAGCTTCAGAAGCATGAAATCATGTAAGAGCCGAATTAGATTGTGATAATCCTTATTATTTATTACTTTAGATTATAAACCACTGTGCTGTAGGTTATACTTCACAAACAATTGCAACAGAAAACTTTAAAAAAGGTTTTATGGAACTGATGTATTGATGGATAAAATATGGCAGTTATGAAGAGAGAAGCTGCTCATGTTGAACACAGTACAAACCTATAAAACAGTTGTCTGTGTTGTTCATTTACAATACTATTATTCTAGTATGTCTTATATTTTATCCAGAGATGCTACCCTCTTTGTAATTTTCACTCTTCTTTTTAGAGAAGACCGTGATAGACAGGTGATGATGAATCTAACGTAGTGCTGCATACCTAAAACTGTAATTATTTCCTCTGATTTTTCAGAAGATCTCGAAACATTTTATTCTTTGTATAATAATGGACGAGTACTTGATTGGTAAAAGTATCCTGAAGAAATCACCTTCTTATGTATTAAATATTGTTAAATGCATTTAACGTTTCAATTAAATGAGTGATGCTAATGAAGACTGCTAAGGATTATTTAATGTGTAGAAGTCTATATTAGGAATAATGCACAACAGGTCATACTGCTGCTGATTATGAACTAAGAGGTAGATGACCTCTGCATCAGATTGGTCAGTCTCATTTATGCTTTAGAAGTTAACAGCAAAAAATCTCTTTGAAATATGAAAGTCTAAAGGTTTTGATAGAAAATTTATATTTATTTACATATGTGTGTGTTATTCCCATAGAACTGTGCTTGGTAGAATTTTCTAAGTAGATGTGGTATTGTTGAACTCATTTTTTTTATTTATGATTGTATACAGGTTATGTATATATTCAGTTATATACTTAAGAATACTTATGTAAAACCTAAATTACAACTCTTGTAAGATGGGAACTAAAACAATTTTGATATGATTCATAGTTTATTCTGTAAAGAAAGATTCATTTGTGGTAGCATTTGTAATGTTTCTGCTGGGAATCGGAGGCATGTGATATAAGGAAGTGTATATAGGAGTACTTTTACATAGTAGGACACTCTGTAAACTGTGTATCATGAATCTAAGCTTTTGGCAAGACACTTAAACCCCACAACATGAAATCTAGGTTTAAATGGTTTCCATAGTGCTGACTGCATCTGTCAGTCCTTTTATACCATTAAGTAGAGGATTGTGTCTTCTCTTTTTTATTATAATGGAAGTTTTAGAGTTAAGTATAAAAACTTTTCCTTTTACATTATGTACATTCAAAGAAACAAGGTAGTGATGTACAAATTACCAAATTGATGGGTGAATTTAACAAATAAACACTGTTTTATGGTGCCAGTGTTTTTAAGTATAAGATGACAGGGTATTTGACTATTTATAATCAGTTGTTGATCAGCATAATTCAAGCTTAGCCAGCTGTGCCTGCTTTGAGGATGCAGTAGTCACTGTAGCAAGCCTCTAAGCCAAAGCTTCCAAAAAATAGTTGTTATAGAAGAAATTATATGTGTGTGTGTATATAATATGTGTATATATTATATATGTGTGTACATATATGTGTGTATGCATGCACATATATGCAGATATATATACATATACATATGTGTATATATATATGGTTGCAGGCACATAGGACCTATCAAAGGTGATTTTAGAACTTACCAGTGGGACAAATGTTGAATTTCTAAGTGCAGAGCTTGGTCATACTTTGAATATTTAAGGACAAATTTAATTTCTTGGATTAGATTTGAATGGAAAGGTCCATTTTAAAGCCTAATTCCTTTTGTTGGACTAAGAGTAAAAGCCAGCTCTGTAAGAGTATCATTTAAAATGTTCCAACGTTTGTTTTCATCATCATTGTCCCTTGTGACACAACTCAATAAGTTGCTTTTCTAAGATTTGTGACACGTGATAGATACTGTGCCAAATAAAATAAATGTATGACATTAATGCAAGCACCAAGAAAAATCCCTGAGTCTATTTAACTAAATTTAATTGAATTTACTTGAACTTGAATTTCTACTGATTGAACTATGCAATCACACTTATTGTTTTATAAATACTTCATGCACTGGTCTAGGTTTTTTTGCGTGTGTGTGTGTGTGTGTGTGTGTGTGTGTGTGTGTGTGTGTGTATGTGTGCGCGTGTGTATATTGTTTTCCTCTGTTGTAAGTTTTAATCTGAAAGATTTTTCTAACTTAATTTTTAGTGTTCTTAACTTCTAGTGTTATTTGTCACTGGTAGCATCAAAACAGGGTATTTTTATTTTTGTTTTTAAAATAAATCTGCTGGCACAAAAATAGCTTCTCATTTGGTTTCTGTAACCTATTTACAGTGAAAGATGGACTCACAGGGTGAAGAACTAAAAAAGCATTTACCTCTGCTTTGGTAGATTTTTTTTCTTCTTTATAAAGGAGTATTATAGAAAAAAAAAACATAAAAATGTCTTTGTGGGTTTTGTTAGTGTTGTAAATTCAGCAATCTACTGGTTGCTTAATTGTGATACTGTGAAGTAAAATGAACTGTTCTTTTCAGTACATAGCAAGTACTGCTGCTTTCTGAAATGTGGCAGACATTGCTGTTAGGAGCCAATGTATTAGGACGCTAAAATACTGTTGTCTCCCTGATAGGAAAGCGAGATGGGATGAGACAAGATGAGACCAGATGAGGCGAGATGAGGCGATTCTCACATAACTAAATAAACAGACATTTGAGCATTATGCAAGATTATGTGTGAAATGTTACGCTCTACTAACCACAATAAAATAATATTTTACAATTGCATTTACATGTGTTTATTTCCGTTATTGCTAAGATTGTATATTTTCCAATGGAATAAAAACAGATGCCATCATCAGCTAACAGTCTGTTGGTTTTATAAAAGAAGAATCATAAAGAATAGTTAATTCAGAACTAGGTAGGAAAAGAGGAAAGAGAGGACCTCTTGATTTAGAAACCCTCACCCTAACTGAAGCAAAAAGGAAGATACTAGATGTAAACTCAGTTACATCAGTAACTGCAGGAATTTTAGTAAGTTGAAGGTGTTCAACTCATTAAGCAGTGGTGCCTCGTAAGTATAGTAGGTAGCAGTACTAGATGCTTTTCTGTGCGCTTGTATGATAAAGCACCAGGCAGACTTACAGAAGCAAGGCACACACTTTCAGAGGGATCAGAGTTGTCAACATCAGTATTTTGAAGCCTCAAGGTTCACCCCCCAGTGACACATTTCCTCCAGCAAGGGTCACCTCCTCTAGTTCTCGAACAACCACCAACTTGGGAGCAGGCATTTAAATGCCAAAATTATGGGGGGAGGCATCTCATTTTAATCACCTCAGTAGTATATATCTCACAAAGACTATTTAATATGGAGAAATTGTTTAGCAAAGTTAGCAAGTCCCATATGGTAGATTTTTGCTTTTTAGAAATTTGCACACTTTTCTCCAGACTGACCTTACTAATTTTACTCCCACTGGTAGAATGTCAGAGTTCTTTTGTGCAAATTCTCACCAACACTTGCTGTTTTGTTTTCTGCTTAATGAGGGTCATTCTAGTGAAGGAGATAGTACTAGTTTTGCTTTGATCTGTGCCTCTCTGATGGCTAAAGAAGGTGAGCCTTTGTGGTCCATATTCCAGAGCAATGAAGTCAATATAGCAAATAGCTGACTGCAGTCAGACTTACTACAGCACTGACTTCCTGACAGCCAAGATGGAATCAACCTATGTGCTTTGTTCTTGAGCTGATTAATAGCCTACAATTAAGTTATAGGGGAAAAGTTTTTTTGTTTGTTTGTTTTGTTTTTTTTTTAACAAGCTTGTTTAAACTTTGGAAACAGCCCTTTTGCTGCTGAAGCAACTTCTGGCTATCAGCATTTCTGATAGCCTGTGAATTACAAGGGATATATCATTGAGCTGATGTCTGACTCAGCCACAGAGAGTTATAAGGATTGTTTTTGATGATTTGTCTTTTCAGGTGGTCATTGTGATTTTCTTGGGCAGTAATTACACTGCTCAACTTAGCTGAAAACCAAAGGGAAACTGCTGCCTGTGTGAAACAAACTGTTCTCTTTAGCCCAGCCTACCATACGCTGTTGTGGCTTGTCTTGGCTCCTTACTAAGATTTCAAGGGTTCCCTGTCTGGCTGTCCATCTTATATGCCCTAGGAAGGGAATGAATCGGTCATAAAATCTCTTTGATTTTGCACATCATTGCCTACAGTATTTACTTCCTGTTCACATTTTTCTGTGGTCTTTATGCTAGAGTGCAAATTGAGTCCTTGCTCCTTCATTTTGGCAGGAAGCAGAAAGTGCACCAGTCCACCATATTCTCTCAAGGATCTGGAAGGTAGTCTCTATCAACTTGTCACTTAGAACACTTCTTTTCCTTGCATCTTGTTTTTCTTTCATCTCATTTATTCTAAGATAATTTGGTTATATTGATTTGTATGGCTTCATTTATTTATTCTGCCCTTAATTTCACACATTGCAGAAAAGCTGGAGTCAGGTGCAGTATGCACATGATGGAATGGCATTTACTACCATCATGTTCATTAGTACAGCACAGAAGTAACCATTAGCTCATCTCTGTAGGAGGTGTTACTGGGCAGGCTGTCTCACGGGCTGTAAACATCTGGGGGGAAGAATGCTATTTGCTAGTGTTTGTGCACATTGATCAGTCCTCTATAAACACTGGCACTAGGAACACAGGAAGAAGGCTTTGCCAACTGGAGCCTGGCCCATGTTGGGAACAGCTTTGCTTATTTCCCGTGGGTCCAAGCCCCTGGGTCTTCATCATGGCCATGTTCATGTCAACAATACATTCACTCAAGACTTAACTCACTTAGAGCTTCCTTCCCTGTTTGCTATGTAAAAGTACATATGATAAGTATATTTTTACTAGTTTTAAACAGGTTTTAGTAAAGGTTTACTAAAAAATTAAGACCCTAATGTTTTTGTTACCAAGAATGAAACTATAGCAAATATTCTGTAAATCGTTTATTTTGTGGTTAATACTAGTGGCACCTGAGTGAGTACTGACATCATTAGCCAAAAGCATCATTTAGACTTGGACTGTGCAGCCAGTGCAGCTTCTTCACGCCACTTAGCTTTCTTTGCCAGATTCCAACTTGTTAAGGATTCATGCCGTTCCACAGCCTAAAAACACAACACAATACGATACGACTTTTTAGAACTTACACTGCAAAGTGAAAAGGAGAAAAAATACCTTAAGCAACTCACAGATAATATCCAAGAAAAATGGCTCTGTGCAAATCACTAGACTTAGAGTCAACTGGGGAATTAAAATCAGGAACCTGCTGCCTCCTCTCCTGGTTCAAATAGACTTGTGTGTTGGATAGAAACATCAAAAGTATTTTCAAACACTGAAGCTGAAAAGGGAGATCCTCTGGTACTAGAAATGGATGTAACTCAAGACTTGCACTGGTAAGAGGATGGGAGGGAGATGTCAGGATGGAATGGAATGGTTTCAGCCACAGGGCATTTGGGAAAACAAGCCATCACAGCTGTAGTCTGGAACGTTAACTCTACAAAGGATTTGAATGCACAATTGAGGTCTTCACTATGGAGCTGAGTTGGGAATGAGAAGCTGAAGGAGCAGGAAAGATGTGAAGTCCTTCTCCAGCCTGAGAAACTGGGAAGAAGAGGACCATTTATGTGGCAAAAACAAGCAAAACAAAAAACAAAAACCCTAGTGTTCATCTTATAGAAGAGAATATAGTTCCCATAAAAGATTTCTAGAACCCAAAGCATAACCAGTTTGGCAGGCAGATGTCAGGGATAGGATAGAAACAAGATGGTATATTTCTTTGTTCATTTTTGAGTATTCATCCCAGTGAGTGTTGCTCTGAAGTTTCCCCATCTGGAGAACATTCTAAAGGTAGGTCAATCCCAAGCTGTTAGGATAACATTGCTAAGTTTAATGACAGGTTTTCTCTGCCTAAGATTAGGGGACTCAGACAGTTGAAAACCTGAAGAATAAAGCAAGAATTGAGGATATCATGTCATTTCCTCTAATGGTGTGGCCACTGGGCTAAGTGGTAATAAAGGGGTTCAGAGGGGAGTGAAAGGTAATACCCAGAGGGCAAAGAGATGAATGTAACCACATTGTGTCAATGTATGAAACTTAACACCAAACCAATGCAAGCAGCAAAGCCTATTGAATATCTGCCAGAAAGAAGAAAGAGTCATAGGATCAAGTAGAATGACGATTGCTTAAATATGCTAAGAAGGAAGAATACTGAGAGCAAGCTATGCATGTCAGAAGGCTGCACTATCAGCTTCCAGAGCTGTACCAGTCGGGTCATGGTGACAAAATGAAGCATATCTAGATACAGCTCCTAGGTGGAGGCTCATAGAGAGCCTGCCAGTATTATTGGAGCTGCTCATGGTACAAAGGTGGTCCCAAGGATCCAGCGATGGGAAGGTTTAGAGGCAGAGTGTAGAATGTGAAATGGTCAGCTCCTTCTCTTTAGAGGTATTAAACAGAAAGATGGAAGATGGTGAGGAACAGCTCACACTCAACCTACAGTCATTTCCAACCTGCACACTTCTGTCTCCCAAGTTTGTGGAACTGCTACTTAAACTGTTTTCATTTAGAGAACGGACTAGTCTAGTTTACTTTTACACAGCAGAGTTCTTATGCAAATTTTAAGCTATTTGTTATTTTACAAATGTGAAAAAAACTTTTGCCTATCTTGGCACATAATTTTTGAGGCTAAATTATCATGGCTAGATTTGTGTCTTCTATGATACATGTATGTGGGTGGTACCAGTATATACAATTGCTCAATTCAGAACAAGGTCCACAGCATTTCTAAAAACAAGTTTTGTTTCTCTCTCAACCCCTGTAGGGTTAGGCATTGAACCATGAGCCTCACAGAAGTTAGAGAGTGGCCTGCCCCTAAGCCTTGTCCACAGCCCACTGCCACTGGGTGTTAGAGTTTTTAAGGCCTCACTTACCCTTTTGGCAGACACAATTACAGCAAAGCAGGCAGCAATTGTGAGTCCGATCATTATGTAACAAGCTTTCACTCGAGCCTTGTTTCTTGAAACAGCTATCATTTCAGGCCTAAACAGACATGTGGAGCCTGTTAACTACTTTTAATATTTATTCATATTAAAGCAATACAGCTTTCTGACTGAGCATGATAAATAATGGTTGATTGCTTGAATAGCACAAATATTTCCCCAAATGCAAACCATGGCTGTAAAAGACCACCAAATGCTAGCCCATTTGTTTTAGCAATTTCAAATTAGCACACATTTGTTCAGATTTCAATCTTAAACTAAAGGTAGCCACTGTGAAACCAGTATAGTATATTTAGCTTCTAATTGATCAAAACAGAACTACTAGCAATGTATTAGACAATGATTTCTTATTTCTTAGCTTAGATAAAAGAAGTAAAGCCATTTAGGACAGCTTATATTTAAATACATTTCTCATACTTTCTTTCAAGAGCTTCTCAGCTTCTTGCCCCTTCCTATCTTGTCATCCTAAGAGACCAGTTACAGGCAAGTGTAGTACAATACCTTAGGTTTTTGCAATCTTATAAAACTGTTACAGTGGAAAGCAAGCTTTGGATGCTTTTATATTGAAACAAAATTTTAGTGATTTGCAATGATAGTTGTCAGCTTATCAGTATGCATAAGGCTCTTGATAATATCAAGTGGCATTCTTATTCAATATAAAATTTATATGCAATGCAGTAACATTTTAAAAAATCACAAGGGTGTTAAATTTCTCTTGAAAATTAAAACTTTAACTCTTTCACTATTTAAAAAATTCACAAAAATATAATAGCATGTTTTATTTATATTTTAGGCAAAATTAAGTTTAAATGTCCGTTGCAAACAGGTTCAGTTGGTGTCCAGGGAGAACTTCTTTGTTCAGCTTATTAGCTTATTAGCTTCTTTCCCAGATGAAATCTAAAATATCTTATTATTTTAAGCTCATCTGGCTTTGATTTTGAATATGAAATTAGCTTAACAAAAACAAAAGAAAGAGCATGGTTACTATAAATAGAGTTAGTGTGATGGCAAAAACTGCAGATTTTGTCCTGTCAGTTATTTGTTTATTAAAATCTACAAAAGAAAGCTTACAATGCAAGTTTAACATCTTAATAGGAATGTCCCTCCTAAATAGCAAACCTTTAAAAAATTATGGAAGATAAAACAAAAGATACAGATACTTGGAGCTCAGAATTACAGTGCTTCTTATAAATGCCTTCTTCATTGGTAAAATGCTCCGACTATATCTATTCACTGTGATCCTGAGGAAATTAAATTATCTCTGTGAAATGCATTTTTCCTTCATCCATCTGTTGATGTAATCAATATAGGTTAAAAAGGAATAGATAGGTTCTCTTGGAAATTAATTTGCAACATTGCAGATTCTTTACATTCTTAATTAGTTATAATGCTAGATATCAAAATTTAAGCCAGCTTAGAGTGGAATTTTGTTTCTTGTCCTTTCTATATCTTTATTTGACTCCACCATCATCATCATTACCATCAATCATTATTTGGGAGATTTGAGACAGGGTTTTTATTTGTAGCCTTGGCTGTCCTAGAACTCACTCTTTTGACCAGGCTAGCGTTGAACTCACAGAGATCCACCGCCCTGCTTTCCTTGTGCTGGGATTAAAGGTGTTCCTCACCACTGCCTGGCCTAAAATATTAAATTTTAACAAGCAAAATTTATGCTATTAATTTTTCTTAAACTGATTTGTATTTTCAACAGTTTTGAGTCTATAAATGTGATAGAGTATGAAATTAGCTTAAAATAATTAGAAAATATCTTTCAAGTTGAATAACTGTGGAAAGATTTCAAAATGTCCCTTTTTATTTTTTTAACAGTTGCTCAAAGAACAAGGAAATGTTTCAGAATGAATACTTAGGCGTGCATTTTTGCAGCATGTGTTTTCCTTTTTCCATTTACTTGATTTGGAAGTAAATTCCATTTGTGATGAGACCAACCATGCTGAAGCTGCTTAGCTTCCCAGGACCAGGAAACTGTACCAGATGCATTCTCCAGTATCCCAAAAGTCATACAAGGACTCTTTCCTGGTATCAAACAGTAAGGAGACCCTCTGTGTTTCTTTTCTTCCCAGACACACCACTGATACGGTGATTGAAGATACAGTTTATCATGGGGGTAAGGCCTGATGCATGTTGCTGAAACCTCAGTTAACTTAATTTAGTAATAACCTCAAAGACATGCTTAGCAATGTCTCTTCGGCAATTCTATATCCTGCCAAGTTCCTATTAACCATCACAGTACTCACTGTTCAGAGCTCTCCAGGAACCCACATATCTGCAAGACTAGGAATTGACCAATAAACTCCCGGGTTTTCAATTCAACTTCTGCACTCTGTCTATAATGCCAGCTACCCACTGTCTAGTCGTACACCTTGATCTTATCCGCATTAGGGGAGTGTTGTAAATTCCCTATGTCAGTGTTAGTTGGAAGAACTGTGTAGTTCTATGGCTGCTTTACTCCTGGCCAGCAAAGCACAGTTTGGACCCTATGTCCCAGCTCAGGCTGCAAGTCTCCCGCGGGCGAAACTCAGGCAAGGACCCACGTCACACTTACGGTACTAGGTGTGGGATCTCCTCTATAGATTTGAAACGCCCGGTCCACAGCAGGATTTTCTTGTCGAATTTCGAAGGTTTATACTGGGCGGGAATCCTGTGAACTTTCTCTACAGGGAAAGCAACAGGAAGATCAAGAAGATCATTGCATCCACAAGCTGGAATCCTCTTCAGTCCCTTCCTTCCCAGTCCTGCCCTTCTCTTACCTGGGGGCTCAAAGCCGCTGGAATTCTGCCCGCTGGAGCTACAGGGGTGACATGCGGCCCGGGGACCCCATCCTGGCCAGCGCGAGATGGTTTGAGGAGCACGGTGGATGGTGAACCCCAAGCCTAGGCGCAGAACGCTCCCACGGACCCAGCGCATCTTACACACCCGCTGGAGTCCACAGCCACCCTCTGGAGAGCTCGGGGCCTCCTCCCGGTCCAGGATGTTGAGCTGCGTGCGCACTGTCTACTTGCTGTTCCCGCCCCAGCACAGGACACAGGACAATTCTCCTGGGGGTAGGCTGGGTCCCAGAGAAAATTTCTGGGCGGGGCGCAGACCTTGAGGCAGATCCTTGAGGCAACTCAGCGAATCATTTAAAAACATTTCTTGGTATTGAGTAGATATGGTTCTCATCAGGATTTCAGCTTTGGTCTTATTAGAGAATAAAACTAAATCTTTTACTGTCTTTTGAACGCAGGAAGTGTAACCCTTTACCAAGCAGGGTCAGGAATACTATAAACAAACTAAAGATTCTCCGATTCTCCATGAGGGAGTTCTGTGAAACCAGTCCTACTCTTTCACTCTGTAATGTATTGCCTTTCCAGGAAAAAAAAAAAAGCCCTCAGTTCCTACAACTGTTTCTCTCTACTTTTCATTTCTTAGTCCAATACCTGAATGGGTGTGGGAAGCAATTGTGGAAGTCAGAGGTTAACTCTCAGAGTTGATTCTCACTTTCTACCCTTTGGATTCTGGGGAGTGAACCCAGGTCCTCAGGCTTGGCAGCAAATGCCTTTAGCAACTGAGCCATATTACAGGCCCCCAAGGTGTGCAGGTCTCCTGTTTCCTTCTACCCTCTCTCTGCTCCTGAAAGGGGGAGAATATGTTCTTTACCACTAAACAGGACTAAACGTTCAGAAACAGCCCTCTGTGTTGAAGAAGTCCTCACTGGACTCCGCCAGCATCAAGACTCATGAAGTGGAATTGTTCTCGGGGACACAGAATCAACTGTGCCAATTTCTGCTTCCTGTCTTTCAGCTTCCTTCCACAGTTCATACCTGCCGCTGGTTCACCAGCTTGTTTTCCTTCTAACTAGGCTGATACCCTGCAAAAAGGCCTTCTCTGCAATCGCTGGTTCCTCTTAAACTAAAGAGCTCACACGATTAGTTCTCTAACCATCTATGGAATAGTGAGTGTGGGCAGAACATAGCTTAAGCCTTCACAGCTGACTTCCTGTATAAGGTAAGACTTGCACAATCATGGACTTGTCTCCATCTCATTTGTAAAAACATCATTTTTACCTTTTGTTCATTTAATGCTCAGGCTACTCTAGCACTCCCTCATATGAGCCAGATATTTCTCAGAGCTGGGATAGAGCAGTGATGTTAGGTGAGGAGTAGTGGGGTTTAAAAAAATACAGTGAAAAGACAGTCAGCTAGAGTAGGGTTTGGGTCTGAGGCTAGGGGCATTGGGAATGCTGAGGTCTTACTCTCTAAATAAATACTTTAGAAAATGTGGTTTCTTTCCGCCTTCTAGTCCTGAATACTGGACTACACTAGTCCCTGAGTACAGTGAATTTTAATTTAGGAAATTCCTTGTGTACAGTCGTTAGTTCTCTGACTAGAAGGACTGGTTATGTTCCCAGTGTATAGGGAAAAATAGGCACTTAGTAGATGTTATGTAGGTATTGAATAATGAGTGGATGGATTCAAAACTTCAAAAGTAGAAAAATCTTTGTGCTGGTTAGTTTTAGAGTCACTTGAGGAAAGGGAACCTCAACTGAGAAATTGTCTTCATAAGATTTTGCTGTAGACAAAGTTGATTGATAAATGACTGATCTAGGAGGGTCCAACCCACTGTGGGCAGTGCCACCCCTGGGCAGGTCTTGGGATAAGAAGCAACCTGAGGAAGCTGTGGAGAGCAAGCTGGTAAGCAGCACTCCTTGACTTCAGTTTCTGTCTTCAGGTTCCTGCTATGAGTTCCTGTCTTGGCTTCTGTTGGTGACAGGCCAAACAAACCATTTCTTCTGATCCTGGTGTTTATCACAACAACAGAGAAGCAAACTAGAACAGACTTCTCCCAGGATAGTTTTAGAAAAGGATTGAAATACTTTTAATCTACATCCCTTTCTATTTTCTATCTGCAAGTTCTGGTTATATTGCTTAGCTCATAGCAGCCTAAAAATAGGTATTTATGGAACCAAACTGAATAAAATCCTTACATGAGAAAGTACATTGCCACAAATATATGATGGTTCCTTCATTATACTATTTGACAATTTTTCTGTCATTCCAACACTTTTTTTTAAAAAAAAAAATAATAATTTTACATTACCAGGGGAAGCATCCATAAAGCTAGAGAAACATCTATCACTGAGAAACATCATTGATAGTTTGAAGTATTAAACTAGTTAAATATGGTCATTTTCCTGGAGTGACCTGGTGCCATACACCCAAGCTTCCCTAGTAATACAGACCTACAGGGGACCAAACAAAGGAATAAGGGCTCAAGTCATGAAAGAAAGAACAATTTGCATCCTGTTCTTTACCCCTGACAAGTTAAGCTATAACTTTGGGGCAGAACTCTACATAAATTACTTACAGCTGCTTAAAAAAATGTTTTTCTCAACTCTATAATTAGAAAATAGTTGAATCATTTTATTAGAAGAAAAATGATTATATTTCTTTATTTCTTGTCTGTCAACACAGGATATTTATTCACTAAACAAATATTTATTGTGTGTTTCCTATGTGTTGGGTGCTGCTCTGGGCTCTGATACAGTAACATATAGCCAACCAAAGCCTGACTATGACAAAGGGAGTTCATCCACAGTAGTTTCAGTTGACCCATTCTGTCTTTCTGTTGTTATTAAAGCCAAAGTTCCTGTCACTTATTTGAAAAGAATATTTCAGGATTGTGCCTTCAAGACTTGTTTTTCATTAATATAGCTTATATTTCTGGTTCTATGTCTGCCTTGATTGCTTCCTAAAACATACTACTGTGCCCAGGAATAGATTTGGTGTGGGTGACTTTTTCTTTCTTTCCCTTTTAATATTGAAAGCCGCATGGTCTGTCTTACTTTAAGGCAAGAGATGCAAAGATTGAGCTATGGAGTTGCCCTGGGGATCTGCCAGTCTGTCTGAGATGAAGTTCCTTTGCCAGGAAATGTTCCTCTCCCAAGGGAAGTGTTAGGAGGACCTTAACTAACTTGTTTTTTGACCTTTTACTAGTCTTTCAGTGGGAAAAGTCCAAAATGATGCTTTCCCTGCAGACTCATGTCACAATGGTCTCTATTGCTAGAGTAAGCTTGCCAACTACATATAGTCCTTGTGAGGCTTGATTACCTACCATTCAACACACCATCACATAGGACACCACCAATAGAGAAAAGGCAACAGCAACGTGAGGATGTTCTATTTGTGTGTGTGTGTGTGTGTGTGTGTGTGTGTGTGTGTGTGTGTGGTATTTTTTAGGTTAATTTTTTTATTGGATATTTTATTTACATTTCAGATGTCATTCCCTTTCCCCATTTCCCCTTACTCAGAACCCTCCTATCCCATCCCCCCTCACCCTACTTCTATGAGGATGTGCCCCCACCTACCCACCCACTCTCTCCTCCCCACCCTCGAATTCCTCCACAATAAGGCAGCCAGCCTTCATTGGACCAAGGACTTCCTCTCCCACCTATGCCCAACAAGGCTATCCTCCCCTACATATACAGCTGGAGGCATGGGTCCATCCCTTTGTGCTCCCAGGCTGGTGGTTTAGGCCCTGGGAGCTCTGGTTGGTTGGTATTGTTGCTCTCCCCATGGGACCACAAACCCCTGATACTCTATTTTTTTAAAAAAAAAATTTATTTATTTCATTTATATGAGTACACTGTTGCTGTCTTCAGACACCAGAAGAAGGTATTGGATCCCATTATAGATGGTTGTGAGATGTGGTTGCTGGGAATTGAACTCAGGACCTCTGGAAGAGCAGTCAGAGCTCTTAACAGCTGAGCCAACTCTCCAGCCACTGAGACTCTATTTTTATCAGGGAAAATTTTGAAGTTATTCTCACATTCTGAACAATGAGGAGGAAGAGGAGAGATCTCAATGGGATGGTAGAGATTTGCCGAGGGTTCTGCAATCACTTCCTAAGGGAATATTTGTATACAGGTTGCTCAAGGCTAAAAGACTTCAGTACTTAAGGATGGAAAAAGTGTTAATAAGACCTGAGTTCTTACAGCCACAGTTGAAGGCATTGAAACCTTGTTTTGGTCAGACAGCTCTCTAAAACTCCGTGCCAACACACTCCCTTCTTGCCCCCTTTTTTATTCCTGTATGCATGCATATTCTTATTCACAGCCTGCAAAAGCAGCCCTGAAAAAAATTACAACAAAGGTAAGCAGGACTCTTTCAGAGTGTATATTGTTGGTAGTCTGCACAGTCAGATTCAAATTCTCTGTCCCTCTTTCTCATATCTCTAGACACATAAACATGTCAGTAACCACAGTAGTTATATCTATTTTATTGTTATTTTGCTTCATTTGGTAGATTTATTTATTTTATGTGATGAGTGTTTTTCCTACATGTATGTATGCACACCATATGTTTGCCTGATGCCCACTGAGGTCAGAAGACAGTGAAAGGTTCTTTGGAACTAGATTTAAGGATAGCTGTAAGCTACCATGTGGGTGCTGGAAACCAAACCTGGGTTCTCCAAAAGAGCATCAAGAAACTTAACTGTGTAGCCATCATTTATGTCTGTCACTAAAAGCTTTAGGGATCTAAATGGATCATTGTAGACAGAGATTGCCACATTGAAAAGTAATTATATGACTACATACAACCCAATATGTGCACGAGAGTCTTGAGGGCCATTAAACTACATTACAGTCAGATTGAGGCATGGCCACTTCAGATGGACACACTCTTCTTCTTCTCTGATATCTGAAAGCTATTTATACAGACTATATTTCTTCATGAATATGCATTGCAAGTAAGAAATTTACACAAGTAGTTCTGTGTTTCTTTTTACCTTTGACATTTCTTTTTTTGTTTTTGGAAAATTTGTATATATTATGATCATATATTTTCCCTCACACAATTCCTCCCATATGCTCCTCACAGACTTACCCAACCAACTTTACACTGTCTTTATTTCTTTCTCTCAAAACAAAACCAAACAACCAAAAAAAAAAAAAAAAAAAAAAAAGAGCAAGGGAAAAATAAACACACTCATACAAATAAAAATAAAATAAATAACAAAATAACAAAACAACCAATAACAAAACAAATAACTCAAATAACAAATAACAAGCAAACCAATAGCCAACAAAAGGCAAACAGACAATAAAGAAATAACAAAGCAAAATGAAACAAAAAATCCCATGAAAATACCACTGAATTTGTCCTGTGTTGGTCAACTACTCCTGGGCATGGGGCCATACCTGAATTGTGGTTCATATACCCACTGGAGAAAACTAATTTTCTCTTAGCCAGCAGATATCAATTTGAGATTGCTTATTAGTTAGGGGTAAGTAAGATTCTACTTATATCTACTTCTCCTTCTCAGTGCTGTGACCCCATCTGGCTTGAAGCTGTTCAGGGCATATGTGTGCTGCCACAGTCTGGGAGAACTCTGTGAGTTCGAGTGTGCATTAGTGCTGTTGTATAAAGGGGCACTGTTTCCTTGGAATCTACCATCCCTCTGGATCTTACAATCTTTCCATCTCCTCTTCTGAATAGCTCCCTGATCCCTGAAGGAAAGGATTTGGTGAGAATGTTCCATTTAGGATGAAGTCTCAAGTCTCTCACTCTCGGTATATTGTCCGGTTTGGTCTCTGTGTTCATTTCTATCTAAGATAAAAGTGAAGCTTCTCTGTGTGGGCTGAGTTGGGCCCTGATCCATGACTATAGCAATATGTCATTGAGAGCTGTTTTATTGCTATGTTCCTTTAACAGAATGATAACCGTAAGTTTCCTTCTAGCTCTGTGATCTATCTAGTTTCAGGGTTTGGACTACCATAGCATTGCTTCCTTCTCAAGGAATGGGCCTTAAATCCAACTGAAAACAGGTTGCTTATTCCCATAACATTTGTAACACTACTGCACCAGTATATCCTGCAGATGGGTCATTGTCATCGGTTTATATAATCAAGCCTATTTTTCTCTATGTATATTCCCCAGATCTACACTCAGAATTTTTAATCACGCTGGAACTTGAACACAAATCTCTGTACTCACTAGACAAGCTAACACTAAGCTACATTCTCAGACTGGGACTCATATTTAGAGCAGTGGAACACATACAACTCAGCCCACTCAGCCATGCTGTCATGAGCACCGGAAACATACACGACATGTGTATTCCAGCCACCCAAGCCAGAAATAAAGATGGTAATTGGTGGATTTTGTATATCACTATCAGCAGTGTAAAATAATTAAATGTAGCCAAGTATGGAGGTACATACTTGTAATCCAAGAACTTGGGAATTGGAAGCAGGAGAATGCCAAGTTTTTGGTCATTCTGGGACATACAGTGAGTTACAAAACACCTTGGGGTTGTAGCATGTAGTTTTGTCTACATTGCTTGAAGTTCCTGGTAAGTCAGAGCTATCTTGGATCCAAAATTAGAACACACACACACACACACACACACACACACACACACCAATTAATCTTGAAATGCCTTGGCTAACTCAATGACTGGGCACCTCTAAACCTTTCCCTGCTACCCCAGGCCCAATCAGGGAAGTGGCCAAAGGCTACTTACCTGGAAACTCACATGGCTGGTTGGCTTCATCTCCTCCACTGTTATGTCCCTTCTCTTCTTCAGTCCTTCTGGTTCTCTCTGTGTCCTAACCACACAACTCTCAGTGTCCCACCCCATGCTCAGCCTTTGGCAACTTTATTTGTAGATCAAGAAACCAATTGGGGGCGAGGACCTTCAGCATCAGTAAACACAGATTCCCAATCAAAGCATCAGAGCCACCTCCCTACATGGGGTGCATAGTGAGACTTCATCTCAGAAAAAATAAAATAACATACAGCACAAATGTTATTCTTTATGGGATTCTAATTTGTGTGCTTTGATGAACGTTTGAAAGTTAAATGCTTCCCCAGTTCTTTATTCATACCGTTTTAGGTTTGGAAGATGCTATGCAGACTGTAAGGAGAGAAAGCTCATCAACACTCTTACCCAGCTGTGAACACTACAAACCACAATAGCAACCTAGTAGGCAAGATGCACTCATTGGTGCACTAGTGGCATAAATATTATGGGGATAACCAACCACACCTTGTGTAGATTTGAAGTCCATTCCACAGAAGTGTTATGCTTGGTATTGTAAACTGAATCAAAAACACATGGCTGGGAAGATGATAGATCCTACAGGGAAATTTACTGCCATTGTTTAGCTAAATTGACATGACACCAACTGCCTTCAAACTACTGATTTCTATAGACTGATTATCTATAGACAGATGCTATGTCTCAGTTAGAGAAGCTTCTCATTCAAATGAACAGTAGTGAATGTAGAGAAGCATGGCTATTTACAATGCTGAGAGCATGTGATAAACGAGCACACAGCTTTTAATGAGATATTTATACCATATGCTCTAGGACTCCAAGAACACTATGAATGAGGGACCAGTAAGCACATAAGAGCTCAAGACAAGGAGAAGAACTTTTGAAATGTTGAGGGTCTGACACAACCATTGCCATCATGATCTCACAGCAGCCACAGTGACCTGCATAAGACAAGTACAGTCATCAGTCAACTATAGAACTGAATGGAGCACATGGGATCCTCCCTGCTGAATCACTGGGTACTGATAGATCACAGGGCAGGGGAGGCTATTACTATCTTCACTTATGGACCTACTGGTGAGCTGACCAAGCTCCAGGACTTAGTTTCAAATCCATGGTCACACAGATGATTTGGGGGTAAACTCTGTGGGACACAAAATAAGCAAAATGTCATGCATATGGACTTGTAGGGAGGAAAAGGGATGGGAGAGAGATAAGAGAAGGTGGAGGGAGAGTAATCAGAAGTCATTATATACATATATGAAATTGTCAAAGAACAAATCTAATAATATAAAAATAAAAGTAAAATGAAATATAGGTAGATATAAAATTATAAATATTCAGTAAACAATCAATCCATCCTTATCTTAAAATTAACTGCTTATTGATTAGTAGTGCTCTGTTTAGTGATCTGTTTTTTATATATTTTTCTTCTTTCCTTCAGCCTAATAAAAACTTAAAGCATGGGCTAGAGACATGGCTCAGTGGTTAAGAGCATTGACTATTCTTCCAGAGGTCATGAGTTCAATTCCCAGCAACCACATGGTGGCTCACAACCATCTGTAATGTGATAAAATGCCCTCTTCTGGTGTGTGTCTGAAGACAGCTACAGCGTATTCATATAAATATAAATAAATAAATCTAGAAAAGTAAAGAAGAGAAAAGAAAAGGAAAAAAAAGAAAGAAAAACCTGCCTTCGGGTCTGGGCCTGAACACTGAGCAGATCTTGGGCAGTAGCTCTGCCCCCAATCTGACAGAACCAAGAAGAAGCAGGGCTCCCAGGAGCTCTAACCCAGGCAGTATCTTAGGTAAGCTGACAGCAACACCTGCCCCAAACAAGGAGTAACTGGGACCCAGTTGGACCCAAGAAGTCACTTCCAGCCTTGAGTACTGGTTTCTTCCGGTCTGGACCTGAGCACTGAGCAGATCCTGGGAGGCAGCTCTGCCCCCAATTTTACAAAACCCAGAGGAAGTAGGCCTCCCAGGAGCTCTAACCTGGGCAGTATCTTAGGTAAGCAGACAGCAAATCTGCCCCAAACTGGGATTAACTGGGACCCACTAGGACCCAGGAAGTCACTCCTAGCCAGGAGCACTGGTACTTTCCTGTCTGCACCTGAGCACTGAGTAGATTTTGGGCCCCAGCTCTTACCCAAGTAGTAACACCCACCCCACACAGTTCTGATACAACCAAGATTATAGGAAAGACAGGCTCCAGTCAGACACAGGGCAGGTAGCACTAAGGAGATCCAGATGGCAAAAGGCAAGTGCAAGAATATAACCATCAGCAACCCAGGGTACTTGGCATCATTAGAACCTAGTTCTCCCACACTAAAAAGGCTGGAATTCCCCATATCAACAGGAAAGTAAGATTTAGATTTAAAATTACTTCTAATGATGATTATAGAGGACTTTAAGAAGAACATAAAGAACACTCTCAAAGAAATTGAGGAGAACACAGGTAAACAGGTAGAAGCCCTTAAAGAGGAAGCACAAAAATCCCTTAAAGAATTACAAGAGAACACAACCAAACAGGTGAAGGAATTGACCAAAACCATCCAGGACCAAAAAAAAAAAAAAAAAAAAAAATAGAAACAATGAAGAAATCACAAAGGGAGACTACTCTGGAGACAGAAAACTAGGAAAGAAATCAGGAGTCACAGACGCAAGCATCACCAACAGAATACAAGAGATAGAAGAGAGAATCTCAAGTACAGAAGATACAATAGAAAAATATTGACACAACTGTCAAAGAAAACGCAAAATGCCAAAAGTTCTTAACCCAAAACATCCAGGAAATCCAGGACACAATGAGAAGACCAAACCTAAAAATAATAGATATAGATGAGAGTGAAGATTCTCAACTTAAAGGGCCAATAAATATCTTCAACAAAATTATAGAAGAAAACTTCCCTAATCTAAAGAACGAGATGCCCATAAACATACAAGAAGCCTATAGAACGTCAAATAGACTAGACAAGAAAAGAAATACCTCCCATCACTTAATAATCAAAACACCAAGTGCCCAAAACAAAGAAAGAATATTAAATGCAGTAAGAGAAAAAGGCCAAGTAACATTACAAAGGCAGACCTATCAGAATTACACCGGACTTCTCACCAGATACTATAAAAGCTAGAAGATCCTGAAAAGATGTCATACAGACCCTAAGAGAACACAAATGCCAGCCCAGAATACTATACCAAGCAAAACTCTCAATTACCATAGATGGAGAAACCAAGATATTCCACAACAAAACCAAACCTACACAATATCTTTCCACAAACCCAGCATTACAAAGGATAATAGCAGGAAAGCTTCAATACAAGGAGGGAAATTATACCCTAGAAAGAGCAAGAAAGTAATCCTCTTCCAACAAATTCAAAAGAAGATAGCCACATAAAGATAATTTCACCTCTAATAACAAAAATAACAAGAAGCAACAATCACTGTTCCTTAACATCTCTTAACATCAATGGACTCAATCCCCCAATTAAAACACATAGGACTGGATACATAAACAGGGCCCATCATTTTGCTGCATACAGGAAACCCACCTCAGTGACAAAGACAGACTGTACCTTAGAGGAAAAGGCTGGAAAACAATTTTTCAAGCAAATGGTCCTAAGAAACAAGCTGGAGTAGCCATTATAATATCTCCAGCCTGAGAACACAAAGGGAGGGACTCATGGCTCCACTTGTACAGGTAGTTGAGGGTGGCCTTGCCAGGCATCAGTGGAAGTGGAGGGCCTTGGTTACTGAAAGTTTGGATTCCCTAGCGTTGGGAAATTTAAGAATAGGGAGGCGAAAATGGGAGAATGGTAGGAGCACACCTTCATTGGAATTACCAGAATTATATGTATTAGACATGACAGAGGCAGGCCGCCAGAAGACTAGATTCCAGAATTCAAACAAAAAATTATCTTGATACTAAAATTTGTCTTGAGAATTGTATATTGCAGAATACAATACAGCAGGCTGAGCATACCTGCTCAAACCTCTTATGTTCTGGAATTCCAACTGGATGCAGTGAAGACACAGCATCAGAGGCTTATCAATTTACTCTTCCCCCTGCCTCTCTTCTAATACCTCAATGCTCATAATCAGCTTGAAGAAGTTAATGAAGAGTCTGCGCCCCTATTCCCTGGGCTTGGGGACTGAGGTGGTTAATATTGGGCTGTCTTTCTAGGGAAAAGTAGTGGTTTTGTTGGAACAGGGAGGATTAGCTAGGATTTATTGCATAGCCATAACCTACTGGTAGAGATATGTATAATTGTTATTAAGATAAAGTTATAATTTCTTAAATGGTACAAAATTTACTTTGATTTCAAATTTCAAATTTGGTACGAGCTTCTTATTGATATAAAAGTGAGATCAATATTGTTACTTTCATAGCCATTGTGCCTATATAACACATTTAGGAATACAAGGCTTAGACATAGTCCTTCTTTAACTTTTTTAACTGATTTGAGATGGTTAGACTATGAGTCAAGGGCCTATAGCATATTCATGTCTTTGAGTTTATTGTTAGAGTATTTTCTATATTTTATTTAGAAATAGCTGAGAGGAGTTAACAGACAACAGTCCAGATTACCTTACGTGGATAGTTGGTTTTCAAAACATCAGAAGTCCACAGAATTGATGTTACAAACATTTCTGTATTAATGTTCATTTTGATTAAAGACCTGACTGCTCCTGACAGCTTCCTGTCTTGGATTCTAAGAAGAAATTGAGCATCTTTGGAGTTATTCCAAATGTGGTGAGATAGCCACTAGGCAAGAATTGCCTCTTTCTATCTACAGACAAAGGACAGAAAAGGACACACTTGCAGAATAGTTGACTAATTATATCTGCCAAGACACAGTAATCAGCCCTTATTAATTCTGCATCACTAGGTCTGTCAGATGATCCTGGGCCAGAAGGCTGAAGATCGGATGCTCCAACTTTTTGTAGTATAGGGACTGCCCAGGTGTTCAGCAGTCTCTATAAACTGGCTAAGTTTTAGAAGCTATGCTTTATGCTTCCTACAATTTTAGTTAACTCAGTCATTCTGGATTTCTGACAGGGTTGAAAACTTATAGTCTCATAGCCAATCCTGGCTATTTACTTTGAGAGAAAAGATTTGAGTGGATGGTTTTCAGCTGACATTCATTATAAAGCCAAGAAAAAAAAGCCAGGTTCAGAACTAAAGTCTCTTAGGAGAGATGACAGAGGTTCTGGTTAGTTGACAAAATGATGGACTGGGTATTAGATCTATCTTGTACCTTACTGACACAAATTGGTATAGTTATGCTCTAATTGTATTTTGAGAGAAAAGTTTTATTTTAACAGGAAGCGTGATATATAGGAGAAGCTAAGGTGGGAGGAGTATGGAGAGGAAGAGGAGGACTAAGGAGAGGATGAGGAGAAGGAGAGAAGTATCTAGGTTTTGACTAAGAGAAAAAGGGGGGGGGGACATGGAGGCAGATGTTCACATGTCTCTGCCAATCAAAGATAGTTGATATACCTAGGTTGGGTATTGGGTTACACTTCTGATTGATATTGAGCACTAACAAATTTATAAAGCCTTTGGCTAACATTAAAAAAAATTGTATAAAAACAAAAAGGAGAAGGGGGCATGAGATAGGGGTTTTCTAGGGAGGCGAAATGGGGAAAGGGCATAGCATCTGAAATGTAAATAAAATATTCAATTATAAAAAATGAGACAAGTGTAAAAATAAAAAAAGGAAAAAGAAAAAGAAAAAAAAACCTTAAAGCATGCTTATTTGTTTATCAAGAATCCAGTGCGCCAGGCAAAGGTGGCGCACAACTTTAATCCCAGCACTTTGAAGGCAGAGGCAGGTGAATTTCTGAGTTCGAGGCCAGCCTGGTCTACAGAGTGAGTTCCAGGGCAACCAGGGCTACACAGAGAAACCCTGACTCAAAACAAAACAAAACAAAACAAACAACAACAACAACAACAAATAATCCAGTGCAAACAACATGCTTCAATGTCTCTGTTCTTGAACTTGGTTGTGTCTCTTTCTCCTGTCTTCATTACTAAATAATCCTGGAAGAGAGAAATTTGTATCAGCGAGACAGTGATACAGCTTTCCCCACTCACCTGTGAAGCACCTTCAGCATGTTTGGGCTTCTTGCTAAGTAAGTCTATTTCTCATTAATCACTTTCTAGGCAAAGACTGAGGTTGACTTTTTCTGGAATCTTCCTGAAGTTTCTAGAAGACAGGAGGCTATGACCATGGTCAGCATGGAGCACCTGAAGCTTTGCTGTAGTAGGAAGCCACATTTAGATGATGCAAAGGTTTCCAACAGAGACTGGGTGAGACTTTACATTTAGGTTTTTTTTTTTTATTGGATATTTTATTTACATTTCAGAAGTTATCCCCTTTCCCCATTCCTCCCCCCCCAGGAACCCCCTATCCAATCCTTTCTACTCCTGCTTCTATGAGGGTGTGCCCCCACCCACCCACTCCTACCTTCCCACCCTCGAATTCCCCCACATTGGGGCATTCAGCCTTCACAGGATCAAGGACCTCCTCTCCCACCTATGCCCGACAAGGCCATCCTCTCCTACATACACGACTGGAGCCATGGGTTCCTCCCAGGCTGGTGGTTTAGACCCTGGGAGCTCTGGTTGGTTGGTATTGCTGCTCTTCCCATGGGGCCTCAAACCCTTTCAGCTCCTTCAGTTTTCTCTCTAACTCCTCCATTGGGAACCCCTTGATCAGTTCAATGGTTACCTGTGAGCATTTGCCTCTGTATATTTCAGGCTCTGGCAGACCTCTAAGGAGATAGCTATAACAGGCTCCTGTCAGTATGCACTTTCTGGCATCACATCAGTGTCTACCTTTGGTGACTGCACATGGGATGAATAACCCAGGTGGAATAGTCTCCAGATGATCCCTCCTTCAGTTTCTGTCCCACACTTTGTCACCATATTTGGTCCCATGAGTATTTTGTTACTCCTTTTAAGAAGGACTGAAGCACCCACACTTTAGTCTTTCTTCTTCATGAGCTTCATGTGGTCTGAGTTGTATCTTAGGTATTTCAAGCTTTGGGGTGAATATCCACTTATCAGTGAGTGCATACCATGTGTGCTCTTTTGTGATTGGGTTACCTCACTCAGGATGATATTTTCTAGTTCCATCCATTTCCCTAAGAATTTCACAAATTCATTGTTTTTAATAGCTGAGTAATACTCCACTGTGTTAGCGTACCACATTTTCTGTATCCATTCCTCTGTCGAAGAACATCTGGGTTCTTTCCAGCTTCTGACTATTATAAATAAGGCTACTATGAACATAGTGGAGCATATGTCCTTGTTGTATGTTGGAGCATCTTCTGGGTATATATGCCCAGGAATGGTATAGCTGGGTCCTCAGGAAATGCTATGTCCCATTTTCTGAGGAACTGCTAGATTGATTTCCAGAGTGGTTGTACCAGCTTGTAATTCCACCAACAATGGAGGAGTGTTCCTCTTTCTTCACATCTGCACCAGCATCTGCTATCACCTGAGTTTTTGATCTTAGCCATTCTGACTGGTGTGAGGTGGTATCACAGGGTTGATTTGATTTGCATTTCCCTGATGACTAAGGATGTTGAACATTTCTTTAAGTGCTTCTCGGCCATCTGAGATTCTTCAGTTGAGAATTCTTTGTTTAGCTCTGTACCCCATTTTTAATAGGGTTATTTGGTTGTCTGGAGTCTAATTTCTTGAGTTCTTTGTATATATTGGATATTAATCCTCTATCAGATGTAGAATTGGTAAAGATCTTTTCCCAATCTGTAGGTTGCCATTTTGTCCTATTGACAGTGTCCTTTGGCTTACCAAAGCTTTGCAATTTTATGAGGTCAATTCTTGATCTTAGAGCATAAGCCATTGGTGTTCTGTTCAGGAACTTTCCCCCTGTGCCTAGGTATTCGAGGTTCTTCCCCACCTTCTCTTCTATTAGTTTCAGTGTATCTGGTTTTATATGAAGGTCCTTTATTCACTTGGACTTGAGCTTTGTACAAGGGGATAAAAATGGATTGGTTTGCATTCTTCTACATGCTGACCTCCAGTTGATCCAGCACCTTTTGTTGAAAATGCTGTCTTTTTTTCCATTAGACAGTTTTCGCTCCTTTGTCAAAGATCAAGTGACCATAGGTGTGTGGGTTCATTTCTGGGTCTTCAATTCTATTTCATTGATCTTCCTGCCTGTCTCTGTACCGATACCAAGCAGTTTTATCACTACTGCTCTGTAGTACAGTTTGAGGTCAGGGATGGTGATTCTCCAGAAGTTCTTTTATTGTTGAGAATAGTTTTTCCTATCCTGGGTTTTTTGTTATTCCAAAAGAATTTGCAAATTGCTCTTTCTATCTCTATGAAGCATTGAGTTGGAATTTTGATGAGGATTGCATTGAATCTGTAGATTGCTTTTGGCAAGATGGCCATTTTTACTGTATTAATCCTGCCATTCCATGAGCATGGAAGAAGTCAAAATACCGCTATTTGCAAATGACATGATAGTATACTTAAGTGACCCCAAAACTTCCACGAAAGAACTCCTAAACCTAATAAATAACTTCAGCAAAGTGGCTGGATATAAAATCAACTCAAACAAATCAGTAGCCTTCCTTTACTTGAAAAATAAACAGGCCGAGAAAGAATTTAGGAAAATGATACCCTTCGCGATAGTCACAAATAATATAAACTACCTTGGTGTGAATCTAACCAAGCAAGTGAAAGATCTTTATGACAAGAACTTCAAGTCTCTGGAGAAAGAAATTGAAGAAGATCTCAGAAGACTGAAAGGTCTTACATTTAGGTTTTAATTTCTGTTATATTTTAGAGTATAAATACTCCCGTATCTATGAACATTTGAAGTAGGTTCTAAATTAACACATAGAGGTAAGCTGGAAGAGAAAAATGATGGGTATTGTTCATTATAATTGTCAGTAAGACATGACACAATTGTAAAAATTTCCAAACACTCTGAGTTGAATTTTATTGTTTGCGCAAGGGGTGAATATTATAAGTTTGGAATGAGTTAGCAAATGGTATAAAATACTTAATGAAGATTCTGTGCATATGCACTACATTTACATTTGACAGAAGTGTAGTTTATGCAATTATTGTACCCTACGGACATAAAGTAAAAGATGAGATATTATTATTTTGCAAAACATTAAAATTGTATTTTTTGCTCTAAAACTCTAGAAACAATTCTTTGCTTCTAAGAATATATTTACGTTACCACTTCTAATTACTTATATAATTAAGTGAATAAAATAAATATTTTATGTCTATGCTTTTATTCATCAGTATTGTTATATTGAAACATAAATATTAGCACTTATCATGAAATTATTTTTAAAGTATCCATTGAGGGTCTCAATTTTTTTATACCAAACAGTAAAAATACAATTATCCACTAGGTGGAGCAATATCCTCAAATTGTTTTACAAACTAGCCCTTAAGGGAAATCTTGGACCGTGAAGATGACATCTTTCTATTCTTAAGTAGGTCACAGTCTATATTCCGAAGTTCATATACGTACATTTACTCTTCCCCGTTCATTAGTGAAAAATTCTAAGCACAGTCTTCTCTTGTGTCAGAGAAAAAGTGAGACTTTTCTGTTTTGTTCAAATCTAAAGTACACGGAATCAATTCATGAATTTAAGGTCACTACCCCATACCCCGTGGGAGTAGCTTGAAGGCTTTCTGTCCACAGCTTCCTACTTCAGCACGCTTTGTTTTCTTTCTTTTTTTCATAATTTTTCTAAGTTCTAGAAGTTGAAATGGGCTTTTAAAGCATAACCTTTTCTTGTTTTCTTTATTTTATTATTTTTTTTGTTGTTGTTTTGAGACAAGGTTTTTTTCCCTGTATAGCCCTGGCTGTCTTGGAATTTACTTTGCAGACCAGGCTGGCCTCGAACTTTGAAATCCTCCTGCCTCTGTCTCCCAAGTGCTGGGATTAAAGGCGTGAGCCACCACTCCCTCGCTTGGTTTTCTTTTTAAAAAGTGCCTGTCCAGGCATGAACTCACACTCTGCCTCAGCTCCCCGCTGCTAAGGTTATAATATGTCACTATATTATATTAAATTATATATAAATAATCTATAATTAATATTTTATATTAATATAGTGACATGTATCACTATGCTATATTTATCTTATTTCCTGTGACAACTTAGTGTGGAGTTTATTCATAAAATGAGATTATTTATTACTGCATTTCTGTTGTGAACAGTTAAGTTGTTTTTAAATCTACCTACTATAATTATTTATAGAGTTTTCTATTAGGCTTGAGTTCTGCTATTTGGTTTAATTCAATGTTTAAATAGTCATATTTTCCAATAAGTAGTTCTTGAGTTTAATTTCAATCACCCACTAAAATCATCCGAAGGGATGAGGCGATACAGTTTAACTCAGGTACAACTAATTGGGTTTAAGGACATTGTTCAACAGAAAGAAAATGTTTAAACAAGATAATGTTCTTTCATACTTTAATTTTTGTGATTTAGTGTGGGTGTGGGGGGATTGTACATATTAATATATGTGTGTACATGTGGGATCTAGAAAGCAACTTCGAGTGCTTTTTCATTGCCACTGTTGTCCCCGTCCCTTTGTGATGCAGGGTAAGTAGGCTAGGCTGCCTGGGCAGTGAGCTTCATGGGTCTGTCTACTCTGCCTCTCTCTCCAGCACTGAGGTTACAGGTGCTTGCCACTGCCATAGTCTCACAAAACCATAGCAAGAGTCATGGTAACCCAGGAAGGGGAAATCTCATTAGACCCCACTTTAGGCAAAGAACTACTGAGGACTAAGAACTAGAAGTGGCTGAGAAGAAGAGAAATAGACTCTTCAGGAAGATGCTTCCTAGCTGGTTATTCATTACCAAATGGTCAACCCCAAATCATATATGTAAAACCAAATGTAAGTAAAAGCAGCTGCTTGTGTTGATATATTTATGCATTTATTTATATACGTAACCATAATAAAGAAGAAGAGATCTGTAATTTGAGAGGAATCAAGGAGGTAGTAAGGAAGGAGCAGAGGGGAAGGGATAGAGAGAGTGGAATTATACTTCAGTTTCTCAAAATTGCAAATAATAATTCTTTTTTAAAAGAAAAAGAAATTCCAGGCATGATTTGTCATACCTCACTTGGAGTTTATATCAAAATCCATCTCCTCTTGGCTTTACTCTATTAGGAGCGTGGGGTCTCTGTGACCCTATTTAATCACACACTTGCATGCATGAACTCTGCTGCTTCTGCACTCATTGCTGCATCAGCATCTGATCTCCTAATCTCTGATGTCCTGTCTAGAAGGACTCACCGTTCCTGGCATGTTCTCAGCCGTCATCAGGATTCCTATTTTAGAACATTCTATGGTGTTTGTTTTATTGTTATTATTATTACTTAAGCATTTCTTTGATGTTTATTGTATCTGCACTAAGTAATACAGGGACTTGCTGAAAGTAGGATTTATTAACATTTTTATCCTTAAACAAAATGTATTTGTTGTGTAAAAATGGAAATAATAAAGCATAGCAAACAAAAGTCTACCTGGCCATGCAATGTTTAAAGAGAAATGTTATGGATGTATGTTTTTCAGTTCTCTATCTATCTATCTATCTATCTATCTATCTATCTATCAAGTTATAAAAGAATTATCCTACTCAGTAAATTATTCTTTCTTCATATAATGTATGCAGGAACTTTAAATACCTATTCCTGTAAATTTAAAAAGTTTTTAAAAATGGTCTTTTATTGATAAGGTGTACCATAATTTATTTAATTGTATATATTTAAATTTTTCTTTTTTATTGGATATTTTATTTACATTTCAGATGCCATCCCCTTTCCCCAATTCCCCTCCCTAAAAAAAACCCTATTCCATGCCCCCTTTTCCTTTTTGCTTTTATACAATTTTTAAAAAAATGTTAATCAAAGATTTTATAAATTTGGTAATGCTCAATCAAAAGTGTAACCCAATACCCAACCTAGATATATCAATTATCTTTCACTGGTGGAGACACGTGAACATCTGCCTCCATGTCCCCCTCTCTCTTTCTCTCTCTCATCACCTAGCTTCTCCTCTCCTTCTTCTCCTTCTCTCCTTACTCCTTGTCTTCCTCTCACCTTAGCTCCTCCTACATATCACTGTTCCTGTTAAAATAAAACTTTTCTCTCAAAACACAATTAGAACATAATTATACCAAATTGTACCAGTGAAGTACAAGATAGTCCTAATATCCAGTCCATCATTGTTAATTCTGTTGATTAAACAGAACCTCTGTCATAAAGTGTACCATAATTTATTTAATTGTATATGTTTAAAATTTTCAAAACTTTCTATTGTCTGAGGATTTTGTAAAGAACACCTTATAAATACATCTCTGTATAGGAAAGAACCTGTTTCTAGAGGTTCAAAGTTGTAACTGTGGGATTTCTGAATCAGCGGATTTCTCCAGATAGGCTTAGTAAATGAATTGTCTGCCTCATCCTTCCATTTATATTGTATGATAATTCCTATGTCCACACTTAGGCACTGGTCATGCTAAGCACACCTGTTCATGTTTTTCCCGCTCATGTGTGAGCGTGTTGCAATGCACTCCTTCCTTTTTGTCATCCATCCATCCTCCTCTTCTTCTTTTGTCTTACTGGAGAAACAGGTTTGTGATGCGAGAGGAACCTTTTCACTTGGTTGTCTGTAAGATGATTTATTCTTTCTGTCTCTCCTTTTCCTTCACGTTTAAACAGTGTAGGGCAAGGACATGCAGGAAGTGTTCGTATAAAATTCCAGAAATCTTTTGCTGAACTGCACCATGTGTGAGTTGCTGTTCTAGTAGCAGGTCACGTGTGTGAATTCATTTCAATTTGTGTGAGCGTAAGCAGGACACTCGACCCTGCTGTTCCTCAACTTCCTCCTTAGGGTTACCCCACAAGATTGTTGTGAAAACAAAGGCTATAGTGGTGATGACAGTAATAATATTTTGAATAGTGAGATACAGCTTTCAAAGTACTTCAATGTGCATTTTTGTTAAAAATGTTTAGATCTACTTTTTATTTTATGTACATAAGCATTTTGGTTTCATGTATGGATGTGCACCACATGCATATCTAGTGTCTATGGCGATTGGAAGAGGGGATCAGATTTTTTGAGACTAGAGTTAGGGATAATTGTGTGCCCTTATGCTGGGGAGGCTGCTGCTGCACCCAGGCCCTCAGCAAGAACAAGCGAGCTTAACCACAGAACTGTCTCTCTTGCCCTGTGTGTTATCTTTTAATCTTTATAATAAGCTCATATGATAGGAAAACACATATTTTTTAGTTTTTAAAATTGTAATTACATATCTTTTCATGTGTGTACACGCCATTATATGCATGTGTGTGGATATCAGAGAACAACTTAAAGGAGGGAGGCACTTTTCTCTTTTTACCATGTGGGTCTCAGGGAATCAAACTTAGGTTATCAGGCTTGATTGCAAGTTCCTTTAATAGTGAAATCGTTTTATCTACACCTAGACAAGTAGTTTTATTGGCCTGCTTTCTTTCTTTGTTTCTCTGTTTGTTTGTTTGTTTGTTTGCTTGCTTGTTTCCTTCCTCCCTTTTACTTCTTTCCTTCCTTTCTTTTGCTTTTTTTTTTTAAGGTAACAGTGCTGTTGAAACTTTGTAGAAAAATTGAGAAGAATTTCTTTGAGACATTAAAGGGGCTATTTTAATATAATGCCAAGGGAAAAAATTAAAACTGTTTTCCTGGCAAGGAACTGCTGTGGACATATTTTTCCTTCTGATATCTCCAGGAGATATCTGATATCTGATATCTGATATCTGATATCAGGAGAGAAAATCAGGCTGGCAAACAACTCTTCTCTTTCACATTTCTTACCCAAATTCTTTATATGTGATTTTAGAGAACAATTTAATCATGAGAAAATAGAAGATTCTGTGTGACTTCCAAGTGTATATTTATATAAATTGTGTTAATATATAGCGATTCAGCCTCCCAAGACCTGCTGACAATAGGTTAGAGTTTTCTTCCCTCTCTTCCCAGATATTTATTATAAACACGGAACTGGGACCTTACAAAAACCTGTTCTCGGTGATTCAGACACTGGTTCAATCTTATTACCGCCAAGCACAACTCAACTGTATTTTATAGGAAAACAAGAAAAGAATGTTCCAGTGTCTCAGAACAGTTTTCTAACTTTCTTGATATCCTTGAGAAGTAAATGGCAAGTTATGTGTGTGTGTGTTTGTGTATGTGTATGTGTGTGTTTGTGTATGTATTTGGGTGTGTGTATGTTTGTGAGTGTGTGTGTCTGTGCTTGTGTGTGTTTGTGCATGTGTGTGCACATGTGTGTTTGTAATTGTCTGTCTGTGTCTGTTCTTGTGTTTGTGTATGTGTTTCTCTCTCTCTCTCTCTCTCTCTGCGTGTGTGTGTGTGTGTGTGTGTGTGTGTGTGTGTGTGTGTGTGTGTTTAATTTTGAAATGCTGCTTGAAAGAAAAGAAGAAAGCCCTGATATTCACAGAAGCAGGAGCTGAATTCCAAAGCTTAGGCCTCTTTTAGCTAATGACTTAAAACAAACAAACAAGACAAAGAAACTTCCACATTGTCTGTGTTCTTCACAAGCAGCACAAGCAGAAAGAAAAGATCTAGCCTTTAAGTTCACTCTGGATAAAAACATTAGGGATAATTCTCTGATGTTACCACATTCTTTGTGATATCAGATAAACACTACTATATGTATTTTTCTTGTAAGAATCAAATACATTGTTAATTTAACCAACATAGTACACTTTCCCATGAAAGGAAACGTTGTGATTGTGTACTGGATGCTGCATTTCACTGGATGGAGGTATAAAAGATATAAAAGGTATAAAAGGTATAAAAGGTATAAAAGTAAGCACGATAATAACTACTTTATAACAGAATAGATCTATTTCGGTGTGAATTCAGAAACAGTAATTGGGAGCCTAATAACTGCAGAAATACAGGTCATGAAATCAGATGCAGGACTATTCTTGTCCTGAAGTACTCATGATGGATCTGGAGCTATAGAATTTAGACTCAGGGAAATATAGAATAATTTTATCCAGGGCTTCATGATCCAAATTGGAAAGTGGAATGAATCATATGCAACACAAGAGCTTCAGTACTGACTCTAGTCTCAGACTCTGCAAATTCCAGGGTGGGGAAGGTGGAAACACTTAGCTTTGGTCACAGATGAATCACAGTTTTCAAATAGTTCTCTATCTTTCAATCAATCTATCCATCTATCATCTGTCTTCCAATCCATCTACCTGTCCATCCATCCATCCATCCATCCATCCATCCATCCCTCTGTTTTCTATCTATCTATCTATCTATCTATCTATCTATCTATCTATCTATCTATCTTGTATCATCATCTATCATGTATCATCATCTATCATCTATCTATAATGTTTCATCTATGTATCTATCTATCATGTATCATCTATCTATCTATCTATCTATCTATCTATCTATCTATCTATCCGAAATATGACAATAATGCATATTTGTCACCCTGAACACAACTCAACTCCAAATGATTGAAAGATCTCAACATAATGACAGATACATGGTAGAAGAATGAGGACTAGCTTTGGACTCATTGGCACAAGAAAAGATTTTCTGAATAGAACACCATTAGTACAGGTACTAAGATCAACAAATAATAAATGAGACCTCAGGAAACTGAAAAGCTAGCATGACAAAGGACACTATAATTTGGACAAAGTGTCAGCCTGCAGAATGGGTAAAGATCTTTACCAATCACATACCTTAAAGAGGGTTAATATCAAACTGTATAAAATCTTTAAAAATTGTATACCAAAAAAGAAATAATCCAATTAAAAATGAGGAACAGAACTAAATAGAGAGTTTTTAAAAGATAAAACACAAATGTCTGAGAAACACTTTTTAAAAATGTTCAACACCTTTAGTCATCAAGGGAATTCAAATCAGAATTACTTTGAGATTTCATCTTGCACCAGTCAGAATGTTCAAGATCAATAAAACAAATGGCAACTCATGCTGGTGAGGACATGGAGGAAGGAGAACACTTACCATTGTTGATGGAAGTGCAAACTTAGACAGTGACTATGGAAATCAGTGTGATTGTTCCTTAGGAAGCTGGGAATAGATCTACCCTCTGTTTCAGTATTGGGCAAATACTAAAGAATTCTACCCTACTATAGAGATCCTTGCTCATTTATTTTTGATTTATTGATGCCCTATTCGAGTAGGCAGAAATTAGATACATTTCCAATGTCCATCAATAGATAGATAGTGAAAATATGATACATTTATACAATTATATATTACCATGCTACTAAAAAAAAATCAAAATAATAAAATACACATATAAATGGGCAGAGCTAGAAAAAAATTATCCCGAGGCCACGTAGACTCACCAAAGATGAATATGACATATATTCTTTCACATGTGAATGTAGCTTTTAAACCTTCAATAGCCATGCTACACTCTGTATAACCAGGTATAGTGTAAAGAACTAGGGGAGACGGAGGATCTCTCAAGAATGGAGAAATAGAACAGACACTTATGGAGAGTCAGGGACAGACTGGAACAGATGGGTTATATAGGGGAGGGAGATAAAGAAAAAGAAAACGAGGAAAAACTAATACTGAGGATCATTTGAGGTGTCATTTTGAAACCTACTACTGTCAGAATTTCTTTTGAAATATAAACATATGAATGAAATCTAAACAGAAATAGCAGAGGGGCAACATTCCAACAAGTCATCTTTTGCCAATAAGTAAAACTTCCAGTGTCAGGAATAGGTTACATCTAATTGAGTTGTTGGCCAAAAGATTGTTATGGAAACACTCAAACAACTTGGGCTATTAATTGTTATTCACAAACTGATGATTATCAATTTCTATTATTGAAGACAAAACTTACATATCTCATTGAACATGAAAAAGTTGGACTAGAGTTTTTATTCCTACTAACTAGCATTTATAGAACTGGAAAGTACTCTGTATTTTATCAGAGAAGAAAGGGAACTAACAACCCAACTGTAAACCCTGTGATCTATAATGGTGTGGGCATGAGTAGTTTTAGAATTTGGTATGCATCAGCTTGCTGTGCTTGAGTGCTGCTTGCATCATGATCACTGTTGCAGTATAGTCAAGTAGGAACTTTCTATGCTGGTTACATTTATTTTTTGTCAACTTTTCACAACCTACAGTCACTTGGAATGAAGGAATCTCAACTGAGGGATTGCCATGATCAGATTGATCTGTGGACATGTCTATGAGAGCTTATTTTGGTTGATGATTGATGTGGGGAGGGGGCAGGGGAGCACTTAGCCCATTGTGGCTGGCATCATAACTGGGCAGGTTGTCCTAGGCTCAAATAGAAACAACCAGCTGAGTACCAGTCAGTGAGCAATCCAGTAAGCTATGGTTTTCTGCTTAAGTTCCTGCTTCAGTATTTCTGCCTCAGAACTTTCTTGTATAATGAACTGTGACCTGAAAGTGTAAATTGAAAGAAATCTTTTCATGATGGAAGCTTCTTATATCTTTAGTCACTATTTTACTTTTGCTAGTACTCTGAGCCCTGTGTAGTCAACTGCTGTTTGACCTAAGTGTGTGGAGTTCCTATGAGGATACTGTAGTGTAAGAGGAGTATGCAAAGATGTCATTTAGTAACTCTGCAGTTTGAGATTTTAATTACACTGAACTTTGCTCAGGAGAGCCTTATCAAACCTGAGCTGACTTGTGATTTTCTAACAAGAAAAACTATGAATGTAACAGAAATTATACCCCACACTATGTTAGTAATAAAATATTTTACTATCTATGTCCCTGTGGACAGGATAAGAGGATAATTATATGAATTATTATGACGCTGGATTCTAATTGCACTGAATTCTAAATCAGTTGACTTTGACAAATGGTAAAATATTCATTTGCATAATGATTTTGGCTTTACCAGGATGGTCTGTAAAGAGCTACCAAACTGCTGGCTGGTTGGAGTTCTGGGCACTTTTTTTGTGCATTTTTCTTGGTTTAATTTCACCTTAAAAACATAATTTGGTATTACTTTTATAATAAAAAGGAAGAAATATTTTATTTCAAAAGGAAATTAAAAGACTTATTTATTGTATAACCACTTGACTCTAAGAGCTTCAAATAATAGGACCTAGGTGGAGTTACCCACCTTGGCTGCACATACAACCTGCTACAGGAACTTAGAAGAATAAACTGCTCGCTGACCTTGCCTTGAGACATCTCAGGCTGTGACAAAGGATGAGTCCCTCTACCCGTCTCCAACTAAAACAAAAAAGGTTTCGGTGGGGCTTTCCCTTTAAA
>JANHMN010000019.1:49981146-49997212 GCA_030674055.1 Rhabdomys pumilio | reverse complement strand
TCCAGCCCCACTTTCAGATGAACCCAGTTGATGTGTGGCCACAGGTGAAACTGTTTTCATATCAGCCAAATCAGCCAGTGAAGCCACAAACAGGATAGTTGTTTCTTAGCATTTTTCTGTGCATCAGAAGACATTATCCCTTTGCCTTAGGAGTTGGTATCACCATATTGGTCTTTAAAATTCTTATTATGTACATCCATTGGTATTTTGTCTGCATGTATGTTGGTGCACCATTTACATATCTAGTGTCTGAGGAGACCAGAGTTATGTCAGGTCTCCCTAAGTCTAGACTTACAGACCATTGTGAGTCACCATGTAGGTGCTAGGAACTGAGCCCATCCTTTGGAAGACCAGCCAGTGCTCTTAACCACTGAGCCATCTCTCCAGTCCAAGCCACCATATTGTATATGAATATATTCAGGATGAGTAATAAACTAGACACAGACATTATCATTCTATCTAAAAACATCTATTGCTTAGCAAGGAGGTAAAATTTATTTGTGAATGTAATCAGCAGTTATAAAATTTCTTTACTAGGAGAGTGTTATGTAAAACCCCCAAAGGGAGATTCCCACTCAAGTCTCAGGACGATGGCACCCAAGGACTCACGAGAGACTGGCTTGATGCAAACACATGAGGCAGTTTAATATCAGAGCTCTGGGTCAGCATGTATCTCACTCAGGAGACAGGAGCTGACCCCAAGGCTCAAAGGATTAGGGCTTTTATAGCCAAGGGGTGGGGGAAGTGGGAGATTTTCATGAGAGTACACATGATTGGTTGCTTTACATATTTGAACATTGACAGGCTGTGCAGGCCAAGTGTGCCCAAAACGGGGAAGGGTGGAAGAATACCAGATGGCCCATTACTCATTTGGACAAATTTCTGTTCTTTTAAGGATGTCCTTGCATACTCTTTATCTTTCATGGCCAGCCAGTTCCTTGGATGATTCAACAGGCCTTTGTCTTGTAACTCCACATCCTCTGTAACTAATTAACTAGGCCTAAACCTGCTGACAGGCATTTTTAACTATTTAGGCTAGGGAAAAGGAATCACATGGCCCTGCTATTCTTATCAGTTTGGGCCTATTTCAAATTTTTTTTCAGTTACTATCAGAACTACTTTTGAAGGACTGATTGACATGATACATTTTGTGAGTCAGGAGGGAATCCTGAGCAGGGTCTTCCAGTATCTGAGATATGAAGTTCTAAGAGGTGACACTGAGTCTTGGAAGTGCTCATGCACATGATGGCATTGAAGGGACAACCAGGAGCCCAGACCTTTCCTCCCTACAAAGTAATGCAAATTCTAGAGTGTAAACTTCTGACACATAGAACTTACCAGTTATTTAGTGCTTTTTACAATTCTTATGCTTGGTTTATGCTTGGTATGTATAGGCAATCAGCAGGTACTAGCTGTATAAATTAAGACAACCCAACTAAATGCAATGATACACAATAAACACTACAACAAAGGTGGAAATCAGTTTTATTAGGAAAGGAAATAGTTTCATTCTTTCTGGTGGATTTAGCTATATTTCAGATAGTCACAGGTAAAGAAGACAGAGACAGGAGCCCAGGCTTTGAGGCATGAAGCGGCATCATGGGGACTGTCACTAATGTGTTTTTATTCTAAGATTACTGCATCTAGAATCAAAGAGCAGAAGCTGCTGCTGAACTTGGAGATCCCAGACCTCAGGATAAGGTCCTTTGACTTTGACTATTACACACTTTGAAAGACTTGAGGAACATGAAAATCTCCCCATCTCCCTTCCCATGGAAATAGAACTAGTGTAAATAAGCACAGTTTATGACAAGATCTTCTTTGTTAATAGTAAAATATCTGAGATCAGAGCCAAATCAGTGGCTGTTGCAACAATTTATGAAAGAGGAGATGAAGGATATGATTAAGGAAGTGATGACAGCAGATGGTTTGTACAGCAGGTTGGTGTATATCTCTGTATGTGGTGTCCCACCCCCTCTCTCTCTCTGTATGTGAGGTTGGGGTGGTTGAGACTAGGTTACACTCAACAGTCCTAGATGGCTTGAAATTCACTATGTAGACTTGTTTGGCATGAAACTCACACATATATACCTGTCTCTCTACTGAGTGCTGGGGTTAAAGTCATGTGCCATTATGACTGACCTGTTGCATGGGATAATTTTGCATGGGCCCGCTGAAGGTACCTCCCCTCTCAGAATTATATTTTGTAGCATTGCTCACTGTGGGTGCTAGACACTGAATTTTGGTTGTTTGCAAGAACAACAACTTCTTAACTACTGACTCATCTCTTCAGCTCTGTTTTTGTTTTGTTTAAGACAAGGTCTCAAATCTGTTTATTCAGTTAACCATTTGTTTAGATTTATTTATTTATTCATTTATTCATTCATATATTTATTTGTGGGTGTTTTGCTTGCATGTAGATATGTATGCCACGATCTTGCCCAGTATCTTAAGAGGACAGAAGAGAGTATTGGATCCTCAGGGCTAGCGTTACAGCTGTTTGTGAGCCAGATGTGAATGCTAGAGGTCAAACCCAGGACTTCTGAAAGAGTAACAGGAGCTCTTAATCCCTGAGTCAACTCTTCAGCCCTGTTTAATCTGCTCTATAAAAGATAAAAATAGTACAAATATCCTAATTGTTACTACTAGCATTGACTATTGTCCTCCAAGCTCAAAGTCTTCCTTCTGTGCAAGTGCTTGATAATATCTTTAAATTGTTACTGCCATGGCTGGCTGGGAACAGAGCCCCAGGGACCCCATCCCCCACAGCTCACACCCCAGTTGCAGCTCGACACCCCAGGTATTCAGACACATTCATTTTTACAGGTGAGGCCTTAAACCCTACCCCAAGACCCAGCGTACTGGAACCTCTGTGACCTGGGAATCAGAATCCCTGCACAGCTGGAGACCCACACCCCTTCTGGTTCCCAAAACAGGCCTCAAAAGATAGAAGATTGAAATAATTTCATGCACTTTATCAAGTCATCACTGACTAAGGCTGGTCTTCAATACCAACAAAAACAACAGAAAGCCCACACAAATATGGAAGCTGAACAACTCTCTACTCAATAACTTGGTCAGGGAAAAAATAAAGAAATTAAAAACTTTTTAGAATTTAATGAAAATGAAGGCACAACATATCTAAGCTTATGGGACACAATGAAAGCAGTGCTAAGAGGAAAAACCTCATAGCTCTGAGGGCCTCCATAAAGAAATTGGAGAGATCATACACTAGCACCTTAACAACTCATCTGAAAGCTCTAGAACAAAAAGAAGCAAATACATCCAAGAGGAGTAGATGGCAGGAAATTATCAAACTCAGGCCTGAAATCAACTAAGTAGAAACAAAGCAAAGTATACAAAGAATCAACAAAATCAGGAGCTGGTTCTTTGAGAAAATCAACAAGATAGATAAACACTTAGGCAGACCAACCAGAGGGCACAGAGACAGTATCCAAATTAACAAAGTCAGGAATGAAAAGGGAGACACAACAACAGAAAAGGAAGAAATTAAAAAAAAATCATCAGAGGCTGTACTAAACAAAATGGGAAAACCTGGAGAAAATGGATAATTTTTTATACAGATACCAGGTACCAAAGTTAAATCAGGATCAGATAAACCATCTAAACAGCCCCATAACCCCCGAGAAAATAGAAGCAGTCATTAAAAGTCTCCCCACCAAAAAAGCCCAGGAGCAGATGGTTTTAGTGCAGAATTCTCAATACCTTTCAAGCTATTCCATGAAATGGAAATAAAAGGAACACTACCCAATTCTTTCTATGAAGCCACAGTTACACTGATACCTAAACCACAAAAAGACCCAACAAAGAAAGAGAACATCAGACCAATTTCCATCATGAATATCGATGCAAAAATACTCAATAAAAGTATCACAATCCAAATCCAAAAACACATCAAAAAATGGTCATCCACCATGATCAAGAAGGCTTTATCCTAGGAATACAGGGATAGTTTAATATATGAAAACCTATCAATGTAATACACTATATAAAAAAACTCAAAGAAAATAAACCACATGATCATCTTATTAGATGCAAAAATAAGCCTTTGACAAAATACAACACCCATTCATGTTAAAAGTCTTGGAGAGAGCAGGAACTCAAGATGCATACCTAAATATAATAGAAGCAATACACAGCCAACCAATAGCCAACATCAAACTAAATAAAGAGATACTCAAAGCAATCTCATTAAAATCGGGACCAGCTGCCCACTCTCTCTCTATCTATTCAACATAGTACTCAAAGTTCTAGCCAGAGCAATTAAACAACAAAAAGAGATCAAAGGGATACAAATTGGAAGGGAAGAAGTGAAGATATCACTATTTGCCGATGATATGATAGTATACATAAGTGACCCCACAAATTCTACCAGAGAGCTCCTACAGTTGATAAACAACTTCAGCCAAGTGGCTGGATATAAAATTAACTCAAACAAATCAGTAGCCTTCCTCTACTTGAAGGGTAAACAGGCTGAGAAAGAAATTAGGGAAATGACATACTTCACAATAGTCACAAATAATATAAAATATCTTGGTGTGACTCTAACCAAGCAACTGAAGATCTGTATAACAAAAACTTAAAATTCCCAAAGAAAGGAATCAAAGAAGACTTCAGAAGATGAAAGTGTCTCCCATGTTCATGGATTGGCAGGATTAATATAGTAAAAATGGCCATCTTACCAAAAGCAATCTACAGATTCAATGCAATCCCCATCAAAATTCCAACTCAATTCTTCATAGAGATAGAGCAATTCTCAAACTCATTTGGAATAACAAATATCCCAGGATAGCGAAAACTATTCTCAGCAATAAAAAAAAAATTTCTGGAGGAACCACCATCCTTGATCTCAATCTACATTATAGAACAATAATGATAAAAACTGAGTGATATTGGTACAGAAACAGGCAAGTAGATCAATAAAATAGAGTTGAAGACCCAGAAATGAACCCACACACCTATGGTCACTTTATATTTGATAAAGAAGCCAAAACCATCCAATGGAAAAAAGACAGCATTTTCAACAAATGTTACTGGTTCAACTGGAAGTCTGCACATACAAGAATGCAAATCTACCCATTCCTATCACCTTGCACAAAGCTCAAGTCCTGGGGTATCAAGGACCTCCACATAAAAGCAGATATGCTGAATCTAATAGAAGAGAAAGTGGGGAAGAGTCTCAAATACTTGGGCACAGGGGAAAACTTCCTAAACACCACCAATGGCTTATGCATATAATTGAAAAGGTTCTGTAAAGCAAAGGACACCCTCAATAGGGAAAACAGCAACCGACAGATTGGAAAAAGATCTTTACCAACCTTACATCAAATAGAGGGCTAATTTCCAAAACATACAAAGAACTCAAGAATATGGACTCCAGAGAACCAAATAACCCTAATAAAAAGTGGAGTACAGAGCTAAATAGAGAATTCTCAACCAAGGAATCTCAAATGACTGAGAAACATGTAAATAAATGTTCAACACACTTAGTCATCAGGGAAATGCAAATCAAAACAACCCTGAGATTTCACCTCACACCAGTCAGAGTGGCTAAGATCAAACATGCAGGTGATAGCAGATGTTGGTGAGGATGTGGAGAAAGAGGAACACTCATCCATTGCTCGTGGGACTGAAAGCTAGTAAAACCACATTGGAAATCAGTCTGGTGGTTCCTGAGAAAATTGAAACTAGTTCTACCCTAAAACTCAGCTATACCACTCCTGGGCATATACCCAAAAGATGCTCCAACATATAACAAGGACACATGCTCCACTATGTTCATAGCAGCCTTATTCATAATAGCCAGAAGCTGGAAACAACCCAAATGTCCTTAAACAGAAGAATGGATACAGAAAATGTGGTACATTTACACAATGGAGTACTACACAGTGATTAAAAACAATGACTTCATGAAATTTGCAGGCAAATGGATGGAACTAGAAAATATCATCCTGCGTGAGATAACCCAGACACAAAGAACACACATTGTACTCACTAATTACTGGATACTATGCCAAATGCTCACACTGCGCATGATACAACCTACAGACCACATGGAATGTAGAAGCAAGGAAAATCGGAGGTGGATGCTTCAGTCCTGCATTGAGTGGGGAACAGGACGATTATGGGAGGTGGAAGGAGAGGGGTCAAGGGAGGAAAAAAGGATGGGGTGGAAATAAGGGTGGCAATATCAGAAACTGGAGGAGATGTAAGAGATGTACAGAGGCTCAGGAAATAGGTAACAAGGGAAAATGAGAAACTGGGGATAGACACTGGAAAGTCCCAGACACCAGAAAAACATGAGGTTCCCAGGACCCAACAGGATTGACTTTAGCTGTAATGGGCAGAGAAGGGAGACTACATCTAGTAGATAGGCATGGACGCTGGTTGAAGGATAGGGCCATCCACCTATTTCAAAGTTTTTTTAAACCCAAAAATGTTCCTGTCCAAAGGAAAAACAAGGACAAAAAATGGAACAGAGATGGAAGGAAGGGCCAACTGGAGATGGCCTCACTTGGGGATACATCATGTCTGCAGACATCAAACTCAACATTGTTGCCATAGTCAAGAGGCACTTGCTGACAGGAACCTAGTGTGGTGGCTCCATGGGAAGTCCAGCCAGCAACTGACCAATGCAGATGCTGATGCTTGGAACCACCATCAGAAGGAGCTCAGTGAACCTGGTAGGAGAGCTGGCAGTAGGAGACTGGAGGAGTGGAGGGGGATTGCAACCTCATTAGAAAAACAATATAGGCTGGTCTGACCACCCAGTTCTCCCAAAGTTTAGACCACCAACCAAAAAGTGTACCTGGAGGAATCCATGGCTTCAGATACATATGAAGCAGAGGATGACCTTGCCTGAGACCAATGGGAGGAAAGGCCCTTGGTCCCAGGAAGGCTTGATATCCCAGAGTAGGGGGATGCTGGAGCGGTGAGGCAGGAGTGTGTGGGTGGGTGAGGGAGCACTCTCATACAGAGAAAGGGGAGGAGGGGAGGAGAAAGTGCAGACGTAGGATGCAGGTATTGCTGGAGGGGTAACTGAGAAATGGGATATCATGGGATGGGGGTTTGGTGGAGGAGGTAACCAGGAAGTGGGATATCATTTGAGATGTAAAGAAATGGAATGATTAATAAAAAACAAAACCAAAAAAAGAAAAACAAAAATGGTTTCTGCCACTTCAAGTTCAGCATTTTCCCTCCCACACTTCCTCTTGAATCTCATATTGTAAGACTCTAGCGAGCCTTAGCTTACTGGGGACCCCTTGAGTGAACCACACAGAGCTGATGCAAAAAGCAAGAGGATTTTATTGTTCCAATGCATTGGGGTTGTCCTGTACCTGAAGGAGAGGTAGCGACACTGGGCAGCCCATTTGGCCAGTTTTTATACAGTATTCAGGGATAGAATAGAGAGACAGCAACTTGGCACAATATGATTGACAGAACAGTGTGACTTTTAAACTGATTGGTCTTTAGGGAATAAGGTGGCAAAAACTTCCCTTGTCTGTGGGTGGCCAATGTTCTGTCCTGTGTAATGTGTCCGCTCTTGAAGGTCAGTTCCCCACCCTGTGGTCTGAGGAATGTTAATTAGCCTCTCCCTCTGGAGGGGCAAGTGTCTCACGACCTTTCTAGCATTCCTGAGCTGACCTCTTCAATATCTTCCAATAAATGCAATTAGAACCTTGTAACTCATCCTTCACCAATGGTTAGAAATAAATGACCATTTCCTTTCCAGCTTGAGAATTTATATGTAGCCTCCTACCCACTTTCTGGTACTGATCCTGATTGCTCTCAATAAGATTATCTTTCACTTAGTCTCAGAAGGAGCTTTTTAATGAAGAATTTTGAGCCAGTGATCACTCAGCCAGACACTGTGAGAGCCACTACAACCAGCAAGATAAAAATGAATGCAGTTTAGCAGAGTCCCAGGCAATCATTCTGGAGCCCCAGCTCCAGACCTGACTGACATGCAGAAGAGGATTTCTCTGCAGTCCCTGTACATGTGATCTTGCTATCTTTCTGCAGTTCTTGCTCCCCCCTTTTTATTCCTTCTTTGATTACTTAACTTACTCCTATTCATATTTTTACTCTGTACTGTCACAGTTCACATTACAAATGGATGATCTTTATAGTAATTGAAGATATATGAATGTCTTCCCTTGGAATTTGAACTCATTGAGACTACAAATGATCCTTTGTGACTAACTCTACCTTTTTGTTAATATACTACCCAATGCACAGTAACTGCTCTAAAGCTTGTTCAATTGCAGTAGATGATCACAATAGTGGAGACAGAAGTACAACCCATACAGAGAGGTGTGAGATGAAAAACTGAGAAGTGTTATGCATTAAGTTTGAATTGCCTGAGAAGAAGGCTGGTCAAGAAAAAGGCTGAAGGAAGTAATAGAAAATAAAGGGAGAATAATACTGAAACTATTTTTATTAGCAGATGGTTAAACAGAGTGAGTTAAACAGTGTTCTAGCAGATGGTAGAAAAAAAATCCAGAAAACAAAAAATCCAAACCAACCAAACAACAAAAAAATCACAAGATGTATTTGCTGGGTAAATAAATACACAATTTGCAGCAAACACTAGAAACATCTCATTGGGGTTCACAGCATCTCCTGAGAACTCAATCATATACTTGAACTTCTTTTATGATGCAAAGTTTTAGAAACTTTCATAGTCTTTTCCATGCCTGTGTAAGTAAGCACTTGTGCTGGAAGATGGTTGTGGTTCTGACAAGCTGTAATCTTGTTACCAGAACTTGGATTGGTTGTTGCAGTATCATGGCTGGTGGAGTCCAGGGAAACATGACTCAAGGCAAGGCTATCCACACTGTGAGCAGAGTAGTTGTAAACCATCTGGAGGAAGGCTGATTTAGTGTTAGTCTTCTGCTTGCAAAGAATAACGTAGCACTTGGGGAAGAATGTACAGCAGAGAATCCCATAATTGGATATCAGAATGACTATAATTTCCACAGCAGGCAAATATTTGCCGAATGTGGTAGTATAGACAGGGATGAATGTGATCCAAGCTATGAAGTAAATCAGCATCCCAAAGGTCAGGAACTTAGCTTCATTGTAATTCTCAGGAAGTTTCCTCCCCTTGAATGCAAATACAAAGCAAACAAAGGCCAGAACTGAGATGTAGCCTAGCATGGTGCCAAATGCCAGTGCTGATCCCTCCTCACATTCTAGGATAATGACTCTAGGCAAGGAGTTGTTCTCTTCCACAGTAGGTGCTGCCAGGACCAGCCAAAGAGTGCAAATGACCACTTGAATACCAGTGCACGTAAGGACGATGGGGACTGGCCTATAGAAGCACTTCAGGAACGTCTTCAGGTTGGGGTCAAAACTGAAAGCTAGCAAAATTTTCAGGGACTTCGTCAAAATACAAGAGACACAAAGAGTAAAGCTCACACCAAACAGGGTCTGCCTGGTCTTGCACGCGAAGTCTTGTGGTTCTCCAATAAAAAAGCCTGTGCTGGCAAAGTTAAGGGCATGACAGATGAGCATCACATAGCAGACCACTAATCCCCCAGATGACTTCACGACAGGTGTCTTCACGTTTTTTGTAAATATTATGCCGATGGCCAAGACAAAGGCTATTCCAAGTAGGGAGAGGGCAATGAGGAGGAGAGCCAAGGAGTCATCCCAGTCAAGATACTCCACTTCCTTTTCGAAGCACATAGTGCTCTTTACTGGGGCCCAGTGAGTTTCGTTGTTGCACAAAAGGCAATGATCCATATCTAAGAAGGCAGAGAGATCAGTTACATTCCAAACATTTAAACTAGGTGGCTGTTTACAATACTGTATAAAAAAGCAAGCTTAGGGAAGGTCATATTAGTTACTTATTCAAATTAAACCTACACAAAACCCAGATAAAGTGGGAGAGGAAGGTAAATGGAAGAGATGAGGAAGATGGGAAGGGTAGTAAAGGAAGTCAAAAGGTTAGTTCGGGCAAGGTTCTTCAGGAAATCTATATACTCTAGAGAGACACCAGTCTCTTAGGAACTTGCTATTGCTGGCACCCATTTAGGGACCTTGTTCCTAAACGTGGTTTTGGAATTACACATAGTTCAAGGCCTTTTCCTCCCTCTACCACTATGATTCTTGTAACCCTGTCCAAGCTAACTATACTGTGTAAGACTATTCCTGAATCTGTCTCTCCAGGACAAAAGCAAACACAGGGGTGGGATGTAGCTCAGTGGTAGAACTGTGTGCTACAAAGAGGCTGGGGCTGTAGCTCAGTGGTAGAGCATCGGCCTAGTACACACAAGGCCCAAGATTTGATACCCAGAATGGAAAAGAAGGAAATTTATAAAAGCAAACGTTAAAATTAGGATTAATAGACAGAAAAGAAATGATTTAGAGGCGTCATTGTGGATGTGGTGGTGACTGTCGTCACCTGTCGTGTTACTGTAGTGGTTTTCTGGGCAGCTCACACATTCATAGCAACAGCTGTGTTGGCTTCCTGTGGCTTTCTTCATTTGACCAGGACTGCATTCCTTGGAGCATTTAGATAGAATTTGCTGCAGTGGAAAAAAAAAAAAAAAAAAAAAAAAGAAATTCAAATAATTTAAAAAGAGAATTATTCTAGCCATTCTTCACTAAGTAGCATTTTTCATCTTTTTCATAGTATTCAAGTTTTTGGGTTATCTTAAGCAGGAACAAGCTTAAAATATGCAAGTTTTTTTGGATAAGAAAACTACTTATAACTTCTCTTTCTTTCCTTCCTTTTTTCTATTTTTCTTTTTTCTTTTTCCTTTCCTTTTCTCTTCTCTCTCTCTCTCTCTCTCTCTCTCTCTCTCTCTCTCTTAACATGATCTCACAGTGTAGCCGTGGCTGGTACAAACCTCACTATATAGAACAGGCTGGCTTTGAATTCACAGAGACTCACTAGCCTCTGCCTCCAGAGTCCTAGGATTAAAAGCATTCACCACCATGCCTGGTAACACTTACTGTTTCTATAAGCAAATCATGAAAATTAGCTCTTTCAGAGAGCTTCTAGCAGAGGGGAAAGCACATATGTCTAAAGCTAAAAAACAAAGTGCGGGTCTGGGAATTTCTGATTCCAGGCTGAAATTCTGCAAGAAAAATAGGAATTTTGTATTTGTTTAAAAAAAAATTAAAAATTTTTATGTGCCTCTGCCTCTGTGTGTGTTTGTGTGTGAGTCTCTGTGTTTGTGTGTGTCTCTCTGTGTATGAGTCTTTCTCTTTTTCTTTCATTTTCTCTTTCACTTTGTCTCTCTGTTTCTGTCTCCCTCCCTCTCCCCATCTGCGCTCGTGTGTGTGTGTGTGTGTGTGTGTGTGTGTGTGTGTGTGTGTGTGTGTCTGTGTGTCATAAGAGGGTGTTGCATGCCTTGGAACTGGAGTTACATGTAGTTGTGAGTCACTAATATAGGTTCTCAGAATAAACTTGGTCTTCTGCAAAAGCAGTTAAGTGCTCTTAACTACTGAATCATCTCTCTAGCCCATTGACATTTGTACTTTTAGAAGAAAGTTCTTAAGAATGGAAACCTTTGAAAAACAAAGCAATGGGCTATTTAGAATGTAAAATTATTAGAATATTATTTTCAAAAATCCAAAATATATAAGTAATATTTTTAAAATATTTTATTTTGGTAGCATTCGATGTGGTATTTTAATATATCACACAATGTATACCAATCAACTCTATATACTCTTTGCTTACCTGCAACTTTTTATTTAAAGAATTATTTATTTATTTTATATATGTGTGTATACTGTCACTATCTTCAGACACACCAGAAGAGAGCATCAGATTCCATTGCAAATGGTTGTGAGCCACCATGTGGTTACTGGGAATTGAACTCAGGACCTCTGGAAGAGCAATCTTAGCCTTTGAGTCATCTCTCCAGCCTGATCACCTGCAACTTTTAACAATTAATACTTTATATTCAGCTTTGCTATTTAAGTTTTCAAATATGAGACAGAACATGGTGTTTGCTTTTCTATGCTTACTTCTCTTAACATAATATTCAAAGTTCTTTTTATTTTGTTACAAATAACAAGATTTCATTCTTCTCTAAAGCTGAATAATCTAGTGTGTGTGTGTGTGTGTGTGTTGCATTTGCTTAGAGATAATAGTTAAATCATTGTGAAAATTTAGATTATAATTATGTATTGTTAGGAGAAGCAAAAATGCAGCTTTCCTTCTTAGGAACACACTACTTTTTCTCCCTCCATATGAAGAGATTGGAAATGCATGTATGTAAAACTTTGAAATAAAAATTGATGTATAGTTATTTGAGGTTTCAGACAGTGACAAGTGACACTCCAAGTAGCCTGTACATTGACAAGTACATCATGGAATCTGACCAATAACTGACCAAGGTATTCTTGGCTTTTATAATAGCCTAGATATGTATAAACATCTCCACCAGGAAGGAAAACTTGTTCTCCCATTGGTAGCAGTCTAAACCTTCACTCTTGAGCCTAAAGTTTCACTCCTCTGCCTCAGAACAAATGCCTCACAGGCTCACAGGTTCTGTCATATGGAAAATGGAGATAATTTTCCTAACAACTGAAAAAGAGGGATTCTTGGAAAAATAAAAGAGAATTCCCTTTTTATTCAATGAGAAAGGGAGGCAGAGTGTGGTTTAAAAGCCCAGTGTGAGCAGTGCTTAGCCTAAGGCAGGCTTCTCAGAGGGTGATAGACAAAACTGTGGTAACAAAGAAGAAAAGGAAAGTTTGAGGGCACAAAGAATGGCTGTATTTCTTTCTCCTAAGGAACTGGTCTCCTACTTTACTAATCTATCTACCAGGAGAAATGTTATTGAAAAAACTAGTTTCTAACATACTGCATTCATTCTTGCACTCACTAAATATTTTCTGAGTGATTGTTAGTGTGCTAAGCATGAATCTAATTGGGGCCATGGCAGAGAATGAAACAGAATCCTTCCCCTCAAAGGTCTTCAGTTCTAGTTAACCAAGTTGACAATGAACAAGATAAAAATAAGCAAAATGGACAAAAAAAAAGAGATGATGACAACTGAGGAGAAAAAAAACCAGGAAAGTGAACAAAAATAGATAGCTTGATGATACCATGTTTCCTCTCTCCCACCTTCCCCCTCTTTCTCATTTCCTCCCCCCTCTTTTTCTTCTTCCTTCCTTTCTCTCTCTTACTCCTTCTGGGTAGCAAACACAGTGATAACATATGTATGACAACCGAGCTACATCTGAGCTTAAACTTAGACATGATTTTTTTTTTCTTTTTTTGAGGCAGGATCTCACTGTTAAACTGGGCTCATGATTCTACTGTCAGCTTCTCAAATACTGGGATTACAGGCACTCACCACCATCCTGGTTCAGGTGTGACAATTTAAAATAGAATGCAGCAGGTGCAGAGTACTTGCATTAACAGAAAGGAAGGCACATGTGACAGAGACTGGGGACTGTGGAATTACAGGTAAATGGAAATTAAGGGGGAGATGGAAGAGAAGAGGTATTGGGGACAGAGAACACTTTTTTAAAAACACTAGCTTTTACCTGGAGAGAAGTACAATGCCCTGGAAGAGTTGTGAGCACAGAGCTGCATTTCCCAGGATGATGTCTTAGGAACAGACTGAAAGGGTTTGAGTGTAGGTGGAGCAGTTACAAAGCTAACACACTGACTTGGGTGAGAACTGGCTGTAGCTTGCAGTGGAGGGACAGTGGGACACCCAGTGGGTAAAATGGTAAACAGACTTCAGACTCACTTTGAAAATTAAACTTTCCGTGGGTCTGTGGTGTGACAAGTATGTTGTGTGACACACCGGGGATAGGGATCCCATCAGGCTGCCTCAGGGACAATTGACAAAGGAGAGTTGCCATTTTCTGAGATTCAGGAAAGAGTATCAAGAGCTTTGTTCTGGAGACAGTCAGTGAGGACAACCATCAGGTAGGTATCCACGTGGAGATGCAGAGATGTCAGCTAGGCAGTCGGCACTTATTTGAGTTAAATGATAAAATCAAGAAGCCACCAGCCTCCTACAAAATGACAGTATTTAAAGACAGGAAGGAGCCTGATAAGGTCATCAAACAGACAAAAAAAAAAAAAAAAAAAAGAGCAGAACTGAGCTGAGCATAGGCACTCCAGTGTTCAGAGGGACTGGAAAGATAAGAACCCAACAAAGGAGACAGAAAAAACGGTTGCTAGAGACACAGAGGAAATCAGGGGAGTGTCAAGTCTAGGAAGTGGTGTGGAGAAAAGAGTAAGTGGCTGTTAAATGAATTATAATGATATTTGGACTATGTGTAAGTGAGCTACAGAACAATTTTGATAGATTATAGGCAGCTTAAAATAGAATGGAAGGAAAGAACTTGGGGGAAGTCAAGATATTTAATGTTTTCAAAGAGTTTTGTTGTAAAGAAAAATAGAGGCTTGGGTAGCAAATGGAAGAGGATGTGTGAAATCTGTGCCACTGTTGCCCTTTGAATACCAGTGAACACAAGTTTATACCACTATGTGGGCAGCACAGAAGAGAGAATCATGGAAGATGCAAGAGACTGCGAATCCTGAATCAGCAGAGCAAATCCTTAAACAAGTGAAGGGAGTGGGGACCACTGGTCAAATGGAAGTGAAGCCTGAGGAAGGAGCGGGCAGTCAATTCACAGAACCAGATGAAAGCACGGTCTGCTACAGGAAGCTCTGTAGTTCTTTTTCCAATTGCTTCACTGTACAAGAGAAAGTACGATCAACCGAAGATGATGGAACGAAGTCAGAGAAGAATATAAAATGTCCAACTAGCAAGAAAAGAGACTTAATGCTGTTAGAAAATAGTCTGATTGGTTGCCCAGCAACACCGAAGTTCCACTGGACACCAGAGATCATAAATTCAATGTAAAACTAGTGAACAATATAAGGTTCATATTCTCACCTCTCCTTCCCCAACTACGTCTACTGAGGGAACGCACACAGAATTGAGCACAGAGTGAGTTGAATTTTGCCAATACTGAGAAGAGAGAACACTGAAGACAGAGGAGGGAAAAGAGACTCTATGCAAGAGTGTTATGCTACCTGGTCACAGAAGGTGCGACAGTAGGCAGGCTCTGCTGGACAGCAGGACTTTCCCAGGTGATAGACTAGTTGACCTCAATTCAGAGAAAGAGCCTAGAACAAAAAATCACCTTAAGTTTCCTGAATTCACGTTTTGTTTCTTGGTTTGTGATGATGAAGACATCATTTTGCAGGTCATATTCTGCCATCTTTGTGACAGTCATGAGGCCGTTCGTCTCCTTCCAGAGCACCACATCATAACCAGTATTTAAATCTCCGTGCTCATCAAAGTGAAATGAATTCCTTCCGTCAGTGAATGTCACATTTTTCAACACGGTGAGTAGCTGTGAAAGGTAAAAGTGTGGGTGAACAGTGGACAGGAGCGTTTTCAGTGCATCCTTTCTCCCCATAACATTGCATCTCCAAGAGTATTACTTAAAACGAGAAGAAAAAAAGACACTTAATTCCTGTTTTGGGATGCTTGCATATATAGAACAGTTTAAGAAAGAGCCCCACCTCCTGGTCTAGATTTGATCTCTGCAGAAGTTTTCCTATGCAAAATTGTAAAACCAGATCAGTTTTTAGAGGTCTATGAGAATTCTCAGTTTTCCAGTCTATGAGACTGAAATCTGAGCACCTGCATGCATCCATGTGGCAAACTTTCAGAATGGCTTCTTTGGAGAAGGCGGGGGCTTGTGGCTCCTTCTCCCGTTATTATTGTACTAGTGATGATAAAATACATCCTGCTGTCTTTCCTCTGATGGTCTTAAGTCTGTCCTAGTGATGAACAGGCAATCAAGTGACCTCTAGATTTTATTTCTAATTAAGTTACAAAATGATTTAATTCTGGAAGAAAAAAATGTGACTAAAAATTACCTGCCTTGCTTCCCAGTTTGTATAGTGGCAGCCACATTGAGCTTGTGTTGTGGAGAAAGAATGTTGGAGTTGAAATGTTCAAAACTAAGTGAGTGTTGATGACTTATCACAGTGCAGGCCCGTGTGTGTGTGTGTGTGTGTGTGTGTGTGTGTGTGTGTGTGTGTGTG
>JANHMN010000019.1:49913960-49981136 GCA_030674055.1 Rhabdomys pumilio | reverse complement strand
TGTGTGTGTGTGTGTGTGTGTGTGTGTGTGTGTGTGTGTGTGTGTGTTTGAGTGCTCTCTCTCTCTCTCTCATCATTCATCACAGCCCCACTGGTTGCCCAAGTATATGGTTCTATTTGGCTTTGATGGTTTAAAAATCTATTGGAGAGGGAGAAATTATTCTGAGTAGAATTACTCTAGTCAATGCATTTTTCATTAATTTTAAGTGTTTTATTTTTGTCAATATATAATCCAGACATTTTGGTCTCCTTGCTCTTCTCCTCTCTGTTTTCTGACCTCTGTTCGTGGGGCCAGTGAACTCGCCTCAAGCAGCTTCCTAATAAATTTACATTTAATATAATCTAATCTGGCTTGAATTGGCTCATCTTACCAGTGGAGGCATAACTTATCAACTAGGGAACACTTCTACGTCTCCTAAATTCCTGAAATCCAGCATCTCCAACATAGGATGTCCCCAGCAGACATCCATATTTCTCCGTATTTGCATTTTAACACACACATTAGCTGCTCAGAATGAGAATGATGTGTGACATGTTTTTGTGTTTTTATTTTTTTTAGACATCTAATCTATTCAAAATGTTCTTCATCATGCTCTCAAATATTTGTAGCAGTCAAAATGCTCTTTCTACTGTGGAAAATAGGTCATCATTCTGCAGCCTAAAAAGTATTTAACTGGCAAGTCTGATCCCTAGGCATAGTTTGCAGCTTCTCTATATCAGGAGCAGAAACATCATCTGTCTTCTATTTTTCTATCTGTTTCTAGAATAACAAGTTCTCAAGGGAAGTTAAAAAAGCAGTTTCAGACTCCTAGTGTTTAATAAAATAAGATATTTAGGTTATATTTTCCCAAATAATTTTTTTCCAAAATGTTTGAGCTATATTTATGATTTAAAATACTTTCCTGAATCTTTGTTAAATCAATAGTTCTGTTTGCCAATGATTATTTTCTTTATGATTCTTCCTATATTTTCACTTGTATCCTTTAGGTTCAATGCCTGGTCTTTGTAGGGGGCGGCTCTGATGTTAAGGTCCTGTTCCCCAGTTGATTCTTGATTTGTCAGTAACAAAAGCCATAGGCCAATTGCTGGGCAGAAGAGACAGGCAGGACTTCCAGGTCCCTGGAGGCAGGGAGATGTAAGGGAGGATAACTGAGTTTTGCCAAGATTTGGAGACAGGAGAACTGGGCAACCATGTAAGTGGAATGGCCACATGGGCTGCTCCTACAGGCGAGTGGTCAGGCAGAAGATAGTGGCACCCAGCAATTGTGTCCTAAGGCAAGTTGAAAAGGAACAGTCTGTGTCTGTGTCTTTTATCTGAGGATTCAAGGGAAGCTGGAAGGGAGCAGGTAGTGTGATTCTCCATTTCTCTCTTCTAGTCTCTAGTCCTAAAATTCATCTCAGTTATTTCACTGTGATATTCTCCTTCTTAAAACAAGAAGTGCTTTTCTGTAGTGCATTGTGTGTAAAGTATTGTCACATAGAGAAAACACCATATTCAATGTGGTATAAGGGAGAAAAGTGATCTAAAAAACAAGGGTAACTTAGAGATCTGCCCCTCAAATCCCTCATTAGAGTTTTATAGTAAAAAGGAAGTGTTTTCTAGTAGATATTTAAAAATTACTAGAAATATGTGCATATTATTTAGAAGAGTTTTAATTTTAATGAAGACCCTAATCACTAATCGCTTATATCTTCACTAGAATTTTGGCTTTATATTTAGTAACATGTGCCTGAGCAATGAGCAATATGTACTCCACATGTACAATGATTATGTATCCATTAAAAATAAAATTAAGTACAACTTCAAAAGGAGAAATTTAAGTACACGGCTCAAGGGCTGAGGATGCAGCTCAGAGAGAGGGTGTTCTCTGGTACTTATAAGGCCTTGAGATCAAACTCCAGAACCCCAGAGAAAAACAATACAACAACAACAATGAAGTAAGAACTAGCAAAAAAAACATGAAAATTATTCATCTAAATGTGTAAGCAGGTTATTTCAGTCATCAGTGCTTATAGGTGCTGTAGGTGATTAAAACATGCATGACGGGGCTAGGATGGAGCTCCTGGTATTACATGATTAGCTTTCATGAGGCCATTGGTTCAATTCTAAGCAGCAACAATAAAAGTGATGATGATAAAAATATAAATGTCAGACACCCGCCCGGTCTGCTTCTGAGGGCACCAGATCCCTCCTGACCCATCCTTGAGGGTGCAAGGAACCCAGAGCAGTAGGTAAGAAGACCCGCTCACTGCCCTAGGCCCAGAGCTGAGGGCAGGGAGCACTCAGATTCCAGAAGAACCCCAAACCCCGCCTCTGCGGAATAGCACACCCCTTCCACCTCTCTCCCGGACTACTGAACCCAGAGTGGCAGAGGACCAAAGCAACTCAGAGCGGCATACAACATATCACGAGACATAATAGAGGAGCCACAGCACTCAGAGCAGTGGACACATTAGCCTGAGACATCCTAGAAGAGACATTACACCCAGAACAGTGGATACCTAACTGGACTGCTACCTAGGAGACACCATATTCTGAGTTATCCTAGAGCTATCATCGTACTCAGAGCAGTTAGAAAAGATCACAGAGATATTGGGACCCCAAGGAGACCAGAAACAAGCAAGATAACTGGAAAGGGAGGCCTCAATCAGAGACAGGAAGTACAGGGAGCACTAGCATTAACCAAATGGCAAAAGGCAAGCGCAAGAATGTAAGCAACAGAATCCAAAGTTACATGGAAACATCAGAACCCAGTTCCCCCATTATAGCAAGCCCTGAACACCCCATCACACCAGAAAAGCAAGACTCAGAATTAAAATCTCTTCTCACGATGATGCTAGAGGACTTTAAGAAGGACATAAATAACACTCTCAAAGAAATTAAGGAGAACACAGACAGACAGATGGAAGCCCTTAAAGAGGAAACACAAAAGTCCCTTAGGGAATTGGAAGAAAAAATAACCAAACAGCAGAAGGAATCAAACAAAACCTCCCAAGATTTAAAAACGGAAGTAGAAACAATAAAGAAATTACAAAGGGAGACTACCCCGGAGATAGAAAACCTAAAAAAAAGATCAGGAGTCATAGACACAAGTATCACCAACAGAATACAAGAGATAGAAGAGAGAATCTCATGTGCAGAAGATACCATGGAAAACATTGACACAACTGTCAAAGAAAATGCAAAATGCAAAAAGCTACTAACCCAAAACATACAGGAAATCCAGGACACAATGAGAAGACCAAACCTAAGGATGATAGGTATAGATGAGGGGGAAGACTCCCAACTTAAAAGGCCAGTAAATATCTTCAACAAAATTATAGAGGAAAACTTTCCTAACCTACAGAAAGAGATGTCCATAAATATACAAGAAGCCTACAGAACTCCAAATACCTTAGACCAGAAGAGAAATACCTCCCGTCACATAATAATCAAAACATCAAATGTACAAAACAAAGAAAAAATACTAAAAGCGGTAAGGGAAAAAGGTAAAGTTACATATAAAGGACGACCTATAAGAATTACACCAGACTTCTCACCAGAGACTATAAAAGCCAGAAGATCCTGGATGGATATCATACAGACCCTAAGAGAACAAAAATGGCAGCCCAGACTACTATACCCAGCAAAACTTTCAATCAATATTGATGGAGAAATCAAAATATTCCATGATAAAATCAAATTTGCACAATATCTTAACACAAATCCAGCACTCCAAAGGATAATTGGGGGAAAACTCCAACACAAGGAGGGAAACTATAACCTAGAAAAAGCAAGAAAGTAATCTTCCAACAACCCTAAAAGAAGACCCCTACACAAACATAACTCCAACGCCAATAATAACAAAAATAACAGGAAACAACATTCATTATTCCTTAATATCTCTTAATATCAATGGACTCAACTCTCCAATAAAAAGACATAGACTATCAGATTGGATACATAAACACAACCCAGAATTTTGCTACATACAGGAAACGCACCTCTGTGAAAAAGACAACCACTACCTCAGAGTAAAAGGATGGAATACAATCTTACAAGCAAATGGTCCCAAGAAACAAGCTGGAGTAGCCATTCTAATATCAAATAAAATCAATTTTCAACCAATAGCAATCAAAAAAGATAAAGAAGGAGACTTCATATTCATCAAAGGAAAAGTGTACCAAGAGGAACTTGCAATTCTGAACATCTATGCTCCAAATGCAAGGGCACCCACATACTTAAAAGAAACTTTACTAAAACTTAAAGCATACATTACACCCCACACAATAATAGTCAGAGATTTCAACACCCCACTCTCAGCTATGGACAGATCATGGAAACAGAAACTAAATCGAGACACAATGAAATTAACAGAAGTTATGAACCAATTGGACTTAACTGACATCTATAGAACATTTCATCCTAAAACAAAAGAATATACCTTTTTCTCAGCACCTCATGGTACCTTCTCCAAAACAGACCATATAATTGGTCACAAAACAGGCCTCAACAGATACAAAAAGATTGAAATAATCCCCTGTACCCTATCAGACCACCATGGACTAAGACTCTTCTTTGACATGGACAAAAACAACAGAAAGCCCACATACACATGGAAACTGAACAATGCTCTACTCAATGATAACTTGGTCAAGGAAGAAATAAAGAAAGAAATTAAAGACTTTTTAGATTTAAATGAAAATGAGGACACTTCATATCAAAATTTGTGTGACTCCATGAAAGCAGTACTGAGAGGAAAAATCATAGCTCAAAGTGCCCACAAAAAGAAAATGGAAAGAGCATACATTAACAACTTGACAGCACACCTGAAAGCGTTAGAACAAAAAGAAGCTAATATACCCAAGAGGAGTAGATGGCAGGAAATAATTAAACTCAGGGCCAAAATCAACCAAGTTGAAACAAAAAGAACTATACAAAATATCAACAAAACCAGGAGCTGGTTCTTTGAGAAAATCAACAAGATAGACAAACCCTTAGCCAGACTAACCAAAGGGCGCAGAGACAGCACGCAAATCAATAAAATTAGAACTGAAAAGGGAGATATAACAACAGAAACAGAGGAAATTAAAAAAAATTGTTAGATCCTACTACAAAGGCCTATACTCAACAAAATTGGAAAATCTGGATGAAATGGACAGCTTTCTAGATAGATACCAGGTACCAAAGTTAAACGAGGAACAGATAAACCATCTAAACAGCCCTATATCCCCTAAAGAAATAGAAGCAGTCATCAAAAATCTCCCCACCAAAAAAAGTCCGGGGCCAGATGGTTTTAGTGTAGAATTCTACCAGACCTTCCAGGAAGACCTAATACCAATTCTCTTCAAACTATTCCACAGAATAGAAACAGAAGGAACAATACCCAATTAGTTCTACGAAGCTATAATTACGCTCATACCAAAGCCTCACAAAGACCCAACAAAGAAAGAGAACTACAAACCAATCTCTCTTATGAATATTGATGCAATAATACTCAATAAAATTCTCGCAAACCGAATCCAAGAACACATCAAAGCAATCATCCATCATGATCAAGTAGGCTTTATCCCAGGAATGCAGGGTTGGTTCAATATTCGAAAATCCATCAATGTAATCAACTACATAAATAAACTCAAAGAAAAAAATCACATGATCATCTCACTGGATGCTGAGAAAGCATTTGACAAAATTCAACATCCCTTCATGGTAAAAGTCCTGGAAAGAGCAGGAATTCAAGGTCCATACCTAAACATAGTAAAAGCAATATACAGCAAGCCAGTAGACAACATCAAACTAAATGGAGAGAAACTTGAAGCAATCCCACTAACATCAGGGACTAGACAAGGCTGTCCACTCTCACGCTACCTATTCAATATAGTACTGGAAGTCCTAGCTAGAGCAATTAGACAACAAAAGGAAGTCAAAGGGATACAAATAGGAAAGGAAGAAGTCAAAATTTCTCTACTTGCAGATGATATGATAGTATACTTAAGTAACCCTAAAATTTCCATCAGAGAACTCCTAAACCTGATAAACAACTTCAGTAAAGTGGCTGGATATAAAATCAACTCAAACAAATCAGTAGCCTTCCTATACTCAAAAGATAAACAGGCTGAGAAAGAAATTAGGGAAATGACACCCTTCACAATAGCCACAAACCATATAAAATATCTTGGAGTGAACCTAACCAAGCAAGTGAAAGATCTGTATGACAAGAACTTCAAGTCTCTGAAGAAATAAATAGAAGAAGACCTCAGAAGATGGAAAGATCTCCCATGCTCCTGGATTGGCAGGATTAATTTAGTAAAAATGGCCATCTTGCCAAAAGCAATCTATAGATTCAATGCAATCCCCATCAAAATTCCAAATCAATTCTTCACAGAGATAGAAAGAGCAATTTGCAAATTTATTTGGAACAACAAAAAACCCAGGATAGCGAGAACTATTCTCAACAACAAAAGAACTTCGGGGGGAATCACCATCCCTGACCTCAAACTGTACTACAGGGCAATAGTAATAAAAACTGCATGGTATTGGTACAGATACAGGCAGGAAGATGACTGGAATAGAATTGAAGACCCAGAAATGAGCCCACATACCTATGGTCACTTGATCTTCGACAAAGGAGCTAAAACCATCTAGTGGAAAAAGGACAGCATTTTTAGCAAATGGTGCTGGTTCAACTGGAGGTCAATATGTAGAAAAATGCAAATCGATCTATGCTTATCTCCTTGTACAAAGCTCAAATCCAAGTGGATAAAAGACCTTCACTTAAAACCAGATACACTGAAACTAATAGAAGACAAGGTGGGGAAGACCCTCGAATACCTAGGCACAGGGGAAAAGTTTCTGAACAGAACACCAATGGCTTATGCTCTAAGATCAAGAATTGACAAATGGGACCTCATAAAATTGCAAAGCTTCTGTAAGGCAAAGGACATTGTCAATAAGACAAAACGGCAACCAACAGATTGGGAAAAGATCTTAACCAATCCCACATCCGATAGAGGGCTAATATCCAAGATTTACAAAGAACTCAAGAAACTATACTTCAGAAAACCATATAACACTATTAAAAAATGGGGAACAGAGCTAAACAAAGAATTCTCAACAGAGGAAACTCGAATGACTGAGAAGCACCTTAAGAAATGCTCAACATCCTTAGTCATCAGGGAAATGCATATCAAAACAACCCTGAGATACTATCTCACACCAGTCAGAATGGCTAAGGTCAAAAACTCAGGTGATAGTAGATGCTGGCAAGGATGCGGAGAAAGAGGAACACTCCTCCACTGTTGGTGGGATTGCAAGCTGGTAAAACCACTCTGGAAATCAGTCTGGCGGTTCCTCAGAAAACTGGACATAGCATTACCTGAGGATCCAGCTATGCCACTCCTGGGCATATACCCAAAAGACGCTCCAACATATAACAAGGACATATGCTCCACTATATTCATAGCAGCCTTATTTATAATAGCCAGAAGCAGGAAAGAACCAAGATGTCCCTCAACGGACGAATGGATACAAAAAATGTAGTACATCTACACAATGGAGTATTACTCAGCTATTAAAAATAATGAATTCGAGAAATTTATAGTCAAATGGATGGATCTAGAAATTACCATCCTGAGTGAGTTAACCCAATCACAAAAGAACACACATGGTATTTACTCACTGATAAGCGGATGTTAGCCCAAAAACATAGAATAGTGAAGACTCAACCCACAGACCACGTGAAACTCATGAAGAAGAAAGACCAAGAGGGGATGCCTCAGTTCTACTTAGAACCAGTAACAAAAATACTCAAGGGAGCAATTATGGAAACAAAACATGGGACAGAAACTGAAGGAGGAGCCATCAGGAGACCATTCCACCTGGACATCCATCCCATGTACTGTCACTTAAGCTAGACGTTGACGTAGATGACTGGAAATGCATGCTTTCAAGAACATATTATAGCTGTCTCCTTAGAGATCTGCCAGAGACTGACTCATTCAGAGGACGATGCTCACAGCTAACCACTGATATGATCAAGGGTTTCCCAAGGGAGAACTTAGAAGACTGAGGGAGCAGAAAGGGTTTGTAACTCCAAGAGGAACGCAACAAATACCAAACAATCCAGAGCCCCCCAGGGTCTGAACTACCAGCCCGGGAGCTCATAGGGAGGGACCTACGACTCTAGTGGTATATGTAGGGGAGGACGGCCTTGCTGGGCATGGGTGGGAGAGGAGATTCTTGGTCCCATGAACAACCAACACAGAAGGGTGTTGGGTGAGGAGGGGGTAGTGGGGCTTGGGGTGGGTTCGGGCACAGCCTCATAGAAGGGATATAAGGAAGGGGGATGGGATAAGGGGTTCCTGGGTGGTGGGGGAAATGGGATAAGAGGATAAAAATTGAAATGTAAATATTATAACCAACTACATAAAAGGGGGAAAATGTTTTTAGAACCAACATCTTTAAAAAAAAATGTCAGTCCTCTAGGAAAAAAAAAAAGAATTTTTTTTCTTGATACTAAAACTTGTCCAAGAATTGTATATTGCAGAATGCACAGCCCTGGTGTATCTACTCATCAAGCAAAACGAAAGGAGCTATTCAAACCTCCGGTGTCTGGGAGTTCCATCTGGATGCAGTGAGGACACAGCGTCGGAGGCCTATCAATTTGCTCTTCCCCCCACCCCTCTTCTGATGACTCAACGCCCGTAATCAGCTTGAAGAAGTTAAAGAAGAGTCAACGCCCCTATTCCCCGGGCTTGGGGACTAAGGTGGTTAATATGGGGCTGTCTCTCTGGGGAACAGCAGTGATTTTGTTGGAACACGGAGGATTAGCTAGGATTTATGGCATAGCCATAACCTATTGGTAGAAATCTGAAAAATTTAGTATCAAGATGAAGTTACAATTTCTTAAATGGTACAAAATTCACTTGGATTTCAAATTTAAGGTTTTCATTGGTATAAGCCTCTCATCGACATGAAAGTGAAATGAATATAGATACTCTCATGGGCATTGTGCCTGTATAACACATTTAGAAATACAGGACTTAGACCCAGTCCTTCTTTAACTTTTTTAACTGACTTGGGATGACTAACCTGTGAGTTAAGGGACTATAGCAACTTCATGACTTTGAGTTTATTGTTAGGGTGTTTTCTATATTTCATTTAGAAATAGCTGAGAGGAGATAACAGACAGCAGTCCAGGTTACCTTACATGGATAGTTGGATTTCAAAACGTCAGAAATCCATAGAATTGACTTCACAAATATTTCAATATTAATGTTCATTTTGATTAGAGACCTGTCTGCTCCTGACAGCTTCCCGTCTTGGATTCTAAGAAGAAATTGAGCATCATTGGAGCTATTCCAGTTGTGGTGAGACAGCCACCAGGCAAGAATTGCCTCTCTCCATCTACAGAAAAGGACACACTTGCAGAATAGTTGACTGATTATATCTGCCTAGACAGAGTAACCAGCCCTTAATAATTCTGCAGCACTAAAGTCTGTCAGATGAGTTTGGGCCAGAAGGCTGAAGATTTGATGTTCCAACATTCAGTAGTATAGGGGTTGTCCAGGTGTTCAGCGGTCTCTATAAATTGGCTAAGTTTTAGAAGCTATGCTTATTGCTTCCCATAACTTCAGTTAATTTAGTCATTGTGGATTTCTGACGGCATTGAAGACCTATAGACTCATAGCCAATCCAGGCTATTTACCTTGAGAGAAAAGATCTGAGTGGAGGGTTCTCAGCTGACATTCATTCTAAAGTCAAGAAAAAGCAAGGTTCAAAACTAAGTGTTCTAGTCAAGAGAGACGGCAGAGGTTCTGGCTAGTCAACAAAAGGATGGACTGGGTATTAAGACTATCTTGTACCTCACTGGTACAAATAGGAATAATTGTGCTCTAATTGTATTCTGAGAGAAAAGCTTTATTTTAACAGGAAGGATAATATGTAGGAGGAGCTAAGGGGAAAGGAGCACCGAGAGGAAAAGATGGAGTAAGGAGAGGAGAAGATGAAGTAGATGAGAAGCTCGGTAATGAGAGAGAAAAAGAGAGAGAAAGAGAGAGGGGGCATGGAGGCAGAAGCTCACGTGTCTCCACTAGTCAAAGATAGTTTACATAGCTAGATTGGGTATTAGGTTACCCTTCTGATTGAGCATTACCATACTTACAAAGCCCTTGATTAACATTTAAAAAAACTGTATAAAAGTCAAATGGAAAAGGGGGAGGGGCACGGGATAGGGGTTTTCTGGGGAAGGGAAACGGGGAAAGGGATTGGCATCTGAAATGTAAATAAAATATCCAATAAAAAAAATATATAAATGTCATTCTAGATGCCACTTATATAATCCGATTGTTTTATTCTATTCTACTCTCTGTACACTTATAACTCTAAAGGGCATATATGTTGTTATATGATACTTTCTCAAGACTTATAAGTGTGGGTTTGAATTTGCATTATTGAGAAGTCTGGTTCTCAACAGTAAAATATTATTATTAAAGGAAACACTTTCTTTTACATGCTTTGTTCAAGGTCATTAAGAATGTGATTTTTCATAGAGTCATATTAAACTTTAAGTTTTTCCAAAATCATCCAGGAAAGAATGGAAAACATTCATTTATGCATATTTGGTATTTCATTGAAAGGTTATAGTAATTGTCCTAACATCATTCCTTTGAAGAAGACTCCAGGATGCTAAAGAGATGGTTCAATAAGTAAGTCTTGAAGAGGACCCAGGTTCCATTCCCAGTACCCACATAGAGGCTAACAACTTTCTTTAATTCCTGGAAATTCAACACTTTTTTGGCTTCAGCAGACATTTCATGCACTAAGTGCACACACAAACATGCAGTCAAACCCCTCATACAAATAAATCAAAGCAGCAAATCTTTAAACAAAACAAAACAGAAACCTCAAGTCCTGAAGAGAGCATCTTACTATCTTAAGATAGTAAAAACGTTTAACTAGAGGACAGGACTGTAATGCACCCGTTGTGCAATTCAGGGGATATAAGAAGGCTAGGACTGGAATCATGTTTGTGGTGCTTCTTGTCCTCAGCTTCTTCATATACAAGACAAGCATCCCTAATCGAAACTGCTACAAATCTGAGTTTTTGAGCCTCAACTTGATACCAAAGTGAAAAATTCTACACGTGACTGCACTGGCACAATAAACTTGCATTAAAAATATTATATAATACCACCGTCAAGTTATATAAACAAGGCAAATACAAGCAAAGGTGAATTTTACATATAGAGGTTGTTCTGTACCTAAGATATCTTAATCTACAACACGTATAGCCTGAATATCTCAGATGAGGGAAACCAAAATAGTCTTTCAATTTCCATGGTCTAATTCATATGGGTAAAAATCTTTAAACAGCTGGGCAGTGGTGGCACATGCCTTTAATCCCAGCACTTGGGAGGCAGAGGCCAGCCTGGTCTACGGAGTGAGTTCCAGGACAGCCAGGGCTATACAGAGAAACCTGTGTCGAAAAACAAAAGGAAACAAAACAAAATCATCAAACAATATAATGTGTGTGAAGCACTGAAAATAATCCTTAAATCTGAGAAAGAAGATAGCACTATTCTGAATATCCTCAGAAGAGAAGACAAAATTTTGGGGCTTAGGGAAAGAAATGAGGATAAAATATAACTATCATAAAAATTAAAAGATTTTATTAGCAATACAGCTCATGAAAAGACTGGCAGTTTCTACTTGCAGAAGGGATACGGTTAAGAGTGCTTACTACGGATCTTTGAAGCAAGAGGGGAGAAGGAGAGATGACAGTAGGGAATAGGCTTGGGTATGTAAGTGAATACCTCCCATGGCTGAAAGGCGTTAGGTTTCTGGCAGTCTCGAACTTGGCACAGATCCCGGATGGCATGACCAAGAGCAAACACTGCAAGCTGAATGCTGTGAATGAGTCCTGGCTCAGTATAATGCCAGAGGAAATCATTTCTCTTGAATAAGTGGTTTTCAATGGTCTTGGTAGTGTCATAGGTCAAAGTTGTCTGAGAATAGTTGGAAATACATTGGCTCAAATCACCGTCTTTGATGTGTTTACAGGCAGAAAAAAGCATGGCAAATTCATGTAGGGGTTTATTATTGTCATTGGGGTACATATGCAGAGTTTGAAGAAAAGAATGGAAAGAAGACATATTTCCTCTCCTAAAGGTAAACCCCACCACTTTGCCAAGCTTCTTAACATTAGGAATGGTGATAATCTTGGTAGCGGTTGACCAGTTATCACTAGCGATCCAGATCTTACTTATTTTCCTTTCAATGGCTTTAGTGAAGAGATTGAAAATGTGGAATTTCCTCAGAAACACCACAATGACATTAACCCGGGCTTCTGCAATGATCTTCTCCAGAGTCTGGTTGATTCTCACTTCAATGGTATTATCTGAGAGGAAGGCTGGCAGAACCTCTTTGAAAGCAATGCACACATTGTTTGCAGCAGCTTGTACTGCAAAAGTATTGAGAGCTAGTCTTCCATAATCATCATCAGTTGTTATGGCACCAACCCAGTTCCATCCAGATTGTCGGATCAGGTGGGCCATTGCTTTAGTTTGGTAGAAGTCACTGGGCACAGTTCGTAAAAATGAAGGAAAGCGGATTTTGTCACTCAGGATTTCTGCAGTGGATTCATAACTCACCTAAAAGTGGACAGAATCTTTGGGTTATGGTGGGGGAGCACAAAAGCCAGTCATAGTAAGCTCATTTTTCTTTGATTCCTACAGCTTCTTCCTAAATTCTTTCTCTACAAGAAGACCAACTCATCTTAGGATATTTAGTTACATTGTCTTCTTTGAACCAGGTTGATGTTATTACCCACACAGCAGGCCCTCAGAGTTATGTGCCTATTCTAAATCAAGTTAAAAATGTTCAGAAATTGGTTGTCGAATATTGCAGAAATTACTTCCTAGCTAATTCCTACCTTCCCCTGATCCTAAGAACAAATGTGATCGATGGAGCAGTGTATGGAAGGAAGTAGAACAAAAACCTACCTGTGGCATGAGCTGTAAGTTCAGCATCCTTGAGACCGCCATGGATATTTCAGAGTAGCCAGCACCTATGACAGCCTTGACCCTTGGCGTGTAGCTGGAATAGTCACACTGAAAAATCACAGTTTCTCTAGAACAGTTGAATTTAGAGAGAAACCTCAGAGTGGCCGCCATTGCTGCTGTGACTTCAGTACACGTGTCATAGATTTCATACCCCAGCTTGACTCCAGATAACAGGGTTGAGTTATTGATCATCTCAATGCTGTGAATCATAGCCAGAGTTTGAAGAAACACTGATATTTCAAAGCTGTTAAAAAAAAGAAAAAAGCATTTTCTGAAACAAAGCATAACAGTTTTAGTTGATACAGAGATATCTCATCTCAGCCATAGGGCACTCGTCACCCCTTTGATGAATAATTTTAGGATAAATCAAGCTGATTTCTTGAAAACTGTGAACTTTATTTGAACACAACCATTCCCTTCACCTCCCCTATGATCATAAGTTTTAACAGAATACATTCTATTTATTTGTTGACAATTTCATATAGGTAAACAATATATCTTTAAAAAATGTTTTTAATTAAAATAAAATTTTATCACTGTCCCTCTTCCCTCTCCCTCTCCACTTCTCCTAGTTATTCTCGCTCAAAACTCTCCCATGTCCTTCCAACTCTAGCTGATAACCTCTTTTTCTTTGATTATTACTTTTTACATATATATGTACATATATATTTATATTTGTATTTGTATTTATATATAAATATATAAAAGGGCTATGTCTTCTTTTTCCATCAGCCATTAATTGCATTAGTGCTTTGAAGGACATAGCTTGATTATAGCCACTTCCAACTTGCCCAAGTGAAAATATTTTTTTTTTAAATTTTTAAATTGGGTATTATATTTACATTTCAGATTTTATCCCCTCACCCCACTTCCTCCCACTACCCAGAAACCTCCTATCCCATCCCCCTTCCTCATGCTTCTATGAGGCTGTGCCCCCACCTACCCCCGCCCCCACTACACCCTCCCCACTCTCACATTCCCCCCCACACTCTGTGTTCATTTTTCACGGGACCAAGAATCTCCTCTCCCCCACTATGCCTGTCAAGGCCATCCTCCCCTGCATATACAGCTGGAGTCATAGGTCCCTCCCTATGTGCTCCCAGGCTGGTGGTTTAGACCCTGGGGAGCTCTGGTTGGTTGGTATTGTTGCTTTCCTCATGGGGTCACAAACCCTTTCTGTGCCTTCAGTCTTCTCTCTAACTTCTCCATTGAGAAATGGAAACCTTTAATGGGTAATTCAAAAAACAAGTTCTTAATGACTCTACAGTGCAGCATTTAGCCTTTTCTTGATGAATCTTGGGTTTGTGCTGAACATTTTGTTCGATACTTTGTGATATATGGTGTACTGAGTTTTGTCCTCTTTTGCTGTTTACATGTCAGCTTGTTATTTCTGACAATGCATATGCTTCTTAGGCTTAAATCCTGTCCTTTGTGGTTTTAATCTGCTGTCGTTGGAAATCAAATAAATGAGCCTTTTATGAATTTAAATTTTTATTTTTTAAAACTATTTCTTTTTTTGAGATTATAATAATATCATTTCCTCCTTCTTATTTATTTAAACTTTCCCATATACCCCTCCTTGCTCTCTTTAAAATACATGGGCTCTTTTTTAAATTAATTATTGTTACACAACATGTATCTATACATATTTATTTCTAAATCCACAAATAAAACTTTTAAGAATTCCTGGGAAAAGCCACGTAGTTGTCTAGAGAATGTGACAAGTGTTAAGTCAGAAGCACAGCTGTCTCAGGGAACATTTCCTGCTTTGGGTTTATTTCAGAGATCTCAATAATTTAATCCTGATTCACTGTTCTTTCATTCACTACTGCACACAAACATTATAAGCCCAACCTCTTTTGTTGTAAATGATAAAAGATCAGTGGATGCCTTTTAAGTGGATAAAGAAGAACTTCAGGGTTTTTATTCTAAAGTTTCCTTAGACTTCATTAAGTTGTGATTATTTGGAAATTACTGTTTGTCACTGTGGAATGTCTGAAGATGAAATATGAAAAAATCATTGTTATAATCTGTATCTAAAAAGAAATGAGAGAAAAGATTTGTAGATCACTTTATAATTAAACCACATCATATTTTTATAGTCCCTTCAATGCTTTGGTTTCCCCAGTGCTCAGAACAGGGGCCCAGTAATGCCAGTACTTGCTAACCAGTGGCTCAGATTTTATTAAAAATAATTTCTCTTGAAGAGTGACAGTAAAGCCAAACATTTAATTTATCTAGTGATGTTTTTATTTCTAGAAGAAATTTGTTAGATCAAAAGTTTCATTTTATATTTATTATTGGTTATTGGTTTGAAATATGGGCTTCAGTTCTCTGGGCACTAAGTTAATGCTCTGAAAATCTTCCAGTTTTATTTTGTGCTGTTTCAGCTACTCACTGGCTATAGTAACAGCAGCCCAAATGGACATGAAAGAAGGGAGGAGACTTGGGTATGACACAGGAATCTGTGAGAGCTGAAAACATTCTTACAAGGGTAGAAATCGTGATTTGATAAGAAAATGAACAAGCAAATAAGCAAGCAAACAGGAGATTGAATGTGATAATGTGCTTTTGAAATTACAGCTCTTCAGAGGTGAATACAAAAGGGATCAAGAGTTTAGGCTAGCCTGGAATATATAAGAAGACTTTATCTTAAAACAAAAAAGACAGACAGAAAAGTAAAACAGAAGAACTTAAAATTATATCAAGTTGTAATCAGAATTTTAAGTCACAGGGAAGTTTGAGGGTCACATTGTGATACAGATTGAAGCTAAGGCTGCCTGTGTTTTTAGAGGTTATCTGGCCTCATTTTTACAGATAAGAACTACAAGTCACTGTCACAAGATCAGTGTATCCTAAAACTAAAACATCTTGTTTTCCTTAAAACCCAAACAAACAAACCAAAATCCTCAATCCATGTGTAACAACCTTTTTCAGTTTTACTTTTCACATGGCACTGTCCCAAGAATTACATGCTACAGTTCACTCATTAAAAACAAAAACAAACAAACAAAAAAGGAGCATTGATAAGTACTCTTAACTTAGTAGCAAAAAATTCCATTATTCTAGAGTGCAATGACTACAACATTGTTGAAACGTGAACATGAAAAACCCAACTGTGGACTTTCAAATAAGGCATAAAATAATAAACTTGTTTATAATAATGAAGCACATGCTAAGGGTGACAGAAATGTAAGTATGCTGTGTATGTTTCCTGTAGTTCAGAACTGGTTACAACATCCTTGCAAGTGACTTGAGAGATTTTATTAAAGGGATAGTTAAAAAAAAAAAACAAAAAACAAAAATCAAAACAAACAAACAAACAAAAAACCAAAAACAAACAAACAAACAAACAAACAAAAAACCCAACCCAAACCAAAACAATACATTACTGTAAAGAATTCTCTACCCCTGTGCTTGGAAGCTGATTACACATACAAGGATAATGATTCTATTTTAAGAACCACAAAACTAACTAAATATAACTTCAAAATACACACATGTTCTGTTTAACTAAAATGCTTTCAAAACCAAGCCATTTGCACGTCTTAGTCTTAATCACAGCACAATTTTGAATTGTGTGTATTTTTTAAAAAAAAGTTTTACTCACCCAACACATTTCTGGATTTGTGGTCGCCTGGGATGGTCATCTGTGGACAACATTTTTTCATGAATGGCAAACAAACCTCCAATCATGATATGTCCAGGAGAAGTGATAGCCACGAAGTCATCTGGGGTGTGACAAGACTGGGAAGCACCAAGAATAATCACGAAGCAAGTAATTATTGTAATTAATAGGGCCATGCTTCTGTCTCACTTGCTCAGTTCATGAGGGTTATTAGGCGCCATCAACTCACAAGTGCCAAAGATGAGATTCCCAATTTTCTCTAAATGCCTTGGAAGCATAGGACAACATTAAAGGCGAGAAGTGTTCAATATTCAGATTCTTGATGATAGTGAAAACAGTTCTTTCACCAATAATAACGTGTCATATTCAAACAGTCCCTGGTGCCAAGGCACCTGACAGTGGACATCTGAGAGCTGAGGATGAACTGATGGAGTGTAAACACAGAAGCAAGCTGACAGAACTGTAAACACACATTTTGGAACATTGTATTCTTTTACTCCAGAGGGAAGTCAAGGGATTTGCTTCCTGTTGACTTTTCTTTTGAAGCATGTTGTAGAACCTTCTAGAAGAAGCAGACTGGGAAAATCCTTCTGCTTAAAAAAATGGACAGCTGTCTATTTTCAAACATGCTGCTTTCTATGCCAAAAATTACATTAGTTAGTCAGCTATTTAGAAAAATAATTCTGCTTTTATTTTTTTTATTTCTCCTGGAAATCTTGACTTAAAAAAGATGAAATTCAGTTGACCTAGGCTTTTATCACTTCAGGGTTACACAGCAGCAGCAGCAGCAGCAGCAGCAGCAGCAGCAGCAGCAGCAGCAGCAGCAGCAGCAGCAGCAGCAGCAGCCACAAATGTTTTTTGTTCTGCTGGGAAAAACTAAAAACATTGTGTAACTTATCAGAGAGGAAAAAAGCTGTGTTGCAGATCACTGTTGTTTATGCCATTGTGCTGTTTATTATATTTACTTCTTAACATAAACTTTGAACGTATTTTAAATGATTAGACAATTTGAACATATTTTAAATGGTTAGACACCGGGAATAACAATTTCACTGATATACTTCTTTACTTGCTTGTTTGTTTTGAGATAGTGTCTCTCTATGTAGCTCTGGATAGCCTGGAGTTCATTATATAGATCAGGCTAGATTGAAACTCACAGAGATCCACCTACCTCTTGTCTCCTGAATATTGGGATTTAGGGCATTTACCACCACTCCTAGCAATATGTATCCTTTTGAAAATGAAATTGTCTCCACCAGTCAAAGATAGTTTATATATCTAGGTAGGGTATTGGGTTACACTTCTGATTGAGCATTACCATACTTATAAAGCCTTTGATTAACATTTTAAAAAATTGTATAAAAGCAAGAAGGAAAAGGGGGCACATGATAGGGGTCTTCTAGGGAGGGGAAATAGGGAAAGGGGATGGCATCTGAAATGTAAATAAAATATCCAATAAAATAATTAAAAAATAAAAAGAAAATGAGATTTATTTTTATGTGGGTGTTTTGTCTGTGTGTATGTATATGCACTAGGTATAAGAGGCCAAACCTACTTCATCTTGGGACTGGCCTCTATCCTAAGAGAAACTTGACATATAGCTCAACCCAGGCTGGACTCAAGTACCAAGAAGAACCCCATGGCTTGTCCTTTGCCAATACCCCAGAGTTACTCCTTAGCTACTTCCTAGCAACAATCAATCAAAGATTAGTCTGATTGTTTTAGATGAACTTTCAGACCATTTGAGATTGTTCATGGTTTTGCCTCAGAGCACCTACCTGTCAGTTTATAATAGTCACAATATTAGATGCTTGCTAGGCTAGAAACCTCCTCTCTTGCTTGCCATTTTCTATAAAACCTTGTACCACGGAGAACTCAGGGCTTCATCTTTCCATTCTGCCATGTCAGAGAGGGATAGCTAAAGAATTGTTTAGTAAAATTTCTCAAATATATTTTTTATGTGAAAAATCTTTATTGGATATTTTATTTACATTTCAGATGCCATCCCCTTTCCCCATTTCCCCTCCCTAGAAAACCCCTATCCCATCCCCCTTCTCCTTTTTGCTTTTATACTATATTTTTTAATGTTAATCAAAGGCTTTATAAGTTTGGTAATGCTCAATATCAATCAGGAATGTAACTCAATACCCAACCTAGATATATCAACTATCTTTGACTGGCAGAGACACACAAACATTCACCTCCATGTCACCCCCCTCCTCTTGTCACCTAGCTCCTTCTCTCCTTCTCCTCCTCTCCTTACTCCTTATCTTCCACTCCATACTACTCCCACCTTAGCTCTTCCTACATATCACTCTTCCTGTTAAAATAAAATTTTTCTCTTAGAATACAATTAGAGCATAACTATACCAATTTGTGTCAGTAAGATACAAGATAGACCTAATACCCAGTCCATCATTTTCTTGACTAACCAGAACCTCTGTCATCCCTCCTAACTAAAAGACTTAATTCTGAACCTGGCTTTTTTTTCTTGGCTTTGGAATGAATGTCAGCTGAAAACCATCCTCTCAAATCTTTTCTCTCAAAGTAGATAGCCAGGATTGGCTATGAGACTTCAACCCCGTCAGAAATCCAGAATGACTGAGTTGACTGAAATTATGGGAAACACAAAGCACAGCTTCTAAAACTTAGCCAAATTATAGAGACCCCTGAACACCTGAACAGTCCCTATACTACAAAATGTTGGAGCTTTTGATCTTCAGCCTTCTGGCCCAGGATCATCTGACAGACTGAGTGGTGCAGAATTATTAAAGGCTGATTACTCTGTCTTGGCAGATATAATCAGTTGACTATTCTGTAAATGTGTCCTTTTCTGGACAGTGATTTGTCTGCAGATGAAAAGAGGAAATTCTTGCCTAGTGGCTGTCACACCACAACTGGAGTAACTCCAAAGCTGTTCAATTTCTTCTTAGAATCCAAGATAGGAAGCTGTCAGGAGCAGACAGGTCTCCAACCGAAAAGGACATTAATACAGAAATGTTTGTAACGTCAATTCTGCGGACTTCTGACGTTTTGAAAACCAACTATCTATGTAAGGCAATCTGGACTATTGTTTGTTAACTCCTCTCAGCTAAATAAAATATAGAAAACACCTTAATAATAAACTCAGAGCCATGAATTTGCTAATAGGCCCTTAGCTCACAGGCTAACCATCACAAATCAGTTTAAAAAGTTAAAGAAGGACTGGGTTTAAGCCTTGTATTCCTAAACGTGTTATATAGACACAATGCCTATGAGAGTAACAATATTAATCTCACTTATATACCAATAAGAAGCTCATACCAATGAAAACCTTAAATTTGAAATCAAAGTAAATTTTGTACCATTTAAGAAATTATAACTTTATCTTAATAACCATTGTACATATTTCTACCAATAGGTTATGGGTATGCAATAAATCCTAGCTAATCCTCCCTATTCCAACAAAACCACTACTTTTCCCTAGAAAAACAGCCCAATATTAACCACCTCAGTCCCCAAGCACAGGGAATGGGGCACCGACTCTTCATTAACTTTTTCAAGTTGATTATGGGCATTGAGATATTAGAAGAGGGGCAGGGAGAAGAGTAAATTGATAAGCCTCTGATGCTGTGTCTTCACTGCATCCAGCTGAAATTCCAGGACATCAGAGGTTCGAGCAAGTCTGCTCAACTCACTTGATGAGTAGATACACCAAGGGTGTGTATTCTGCAATATACAATTCTCAAAACAAATTTTAGTATCAAGATAATTTTTTGCTTGAATTCTGGAATCTAGTCTTCTGGCGGCCTGCCTCTGTCATGTCTAATCTATATAATTCTGGGAGTTTCTATGAGGGTGTACTCCCACCATCCTCCCATTTTCACCTCCCTGCTCTCGAATTTCCCAACACTAGGGAATCCAAACTTTCAGGCACCAAGGCCCTCCACTTTCACTGATGCCTAACTCCTTACCCCATCCCCTCTCCTCCAATTACTATGAGGGTTTGCTCCCACCATCCTCTCATTCATACCTCCCTGCTTTGGAAATTCCCCAACACTAGGGAATCCAAACTTTCAGGTACCAAGGCTGTCCACTTCCACTGATGCCTGGCAAGGCCACCCTCAATTACCTGTACAGGTGGAGCCATGTGTTCCTCCCTTTGTGTTCTCAGGCTGGAGATATTAGAATGGTTACTCCAGCTTGTTTCTTAGGGCCATTTGCTTGAAAAAATTGTTTTCCAGCCTTTTACTCTAAGGTAGAGTCTGTCTTTGTCATTGAAGTGGGTTTCCTGTATGCAGCAAAATGCTGGGTCCTGTTTATGTGTCCAGTCCATTAGCCTATGTCTTTTAATTGGGGGATTGAGTCCACTGATATTAAGAGATGTTAAGGAACAGTGATTGTTGCTTCTTGTTATTTTTGTTATTAGAGGTGAAATTATTTTTGTGTGGCTATCTTCTTTTGGATTTGTTGGAAGAGGATTACTTTCTTGCTCTTTCTAGGGTATAATTTCCCTCCTTGTATTGAAGCTTTCCTGCTATTATCCTTTGTAATGCTGGCTTTGTGGAAAGATATTGTGTAAATTTGGTTTTGTCGTGGAATATCTTCGTTTCTCCATCTATGGTAATTGAGAGTTTTGCTGGGTATAGTAGCCTGGGCTGGCATTTGTGTTCTCTTAGGGTCTGTATGACATCTTTCCAGGATCTTCTAGCTTTTATAGTATCTGGTGAGAAGTCCGGTGTAATTCTGATAGGTCTCCCTTTATATGTTACTTGGCCCTTTTTCCTTACTGCATTTAATATTCTTTCTTTGATTTGTGCGCTTGGTGTTTTGATTATTATGTGAGGGAAGGTATTTCTTTTCTGGTCTAGTCTATTTGGTGTTCTGTAGGCTTCTTGTATGTTTATGGACATATCGTTCTTTAGATTAGGGAAGTTTTCTTCTATAATTTTGTTGAAGATATTTATTGGCCCTTTAAGTTGGGAATCTTCACTCTCATCTATACCTACTATCCTTAGGTTTGGTCTTCTCATTGTGTCCTGGATTTCCTGGATGTTTTGTGTTAAGAACTTTTGGCATTTTGTGTTTTCTTTGACAGTTGTGTCAATATTTTCTATGGTATCTTCTGCACCTGAGATTCTCTCTTCTATTTCTTGTGTTCTGTTGGTGATGCTTGCGTCTGTGACTCCTGATTTCTTTTCTAGGTTTTCTATCTTGAGGATAGTCTCCTTTTGTGATTTCTTGATTGTTTCTACTTACATTTTTTATGTCCTGAATGGTTTTGTTCAATTCCTTCACCTGTTTGGTTGTGGTGTTTGGTAATTCTTTAAGGGATTTCTGTGTTTCCACTTTAAGGGCTTCTACCTGTCTACCTGTTATCTCCTCAAATTCTTTGTGAGTGTTATTTATGTCCTTCTTAAAGTCCTTTATAATAACCATTAGAAGTGATTTTAAATCTGAATCTTGCTTTCCTAGTATTGTGGGGCATTCAGGACTTTCTTGTGTGGGAGAACTAGGTTCTAATGATGCCAAGTACCCTGGGTTGCTGATGCTTATGTTCTTGCGCTTGCCTTTTGCCATCTGGATTGCCTTAGTGCTACCTGTCCTGTCTCTGACTGGAGCCTGTCTTTCCTATTATCTTGGTTTTATGAGAACTGTGTGGGGTGCGTGTTACTACTGGGGTAAGAGCTGACGCCCAAAATCTGCTCAGTTCTGCTGGCCAGGAGTGACTTCCTGGGTCCTAGTTGGTCCCAGTTACTCCCTGTTTGGGGTGGGCATTGCTGTCTGCTTACCTAAGATAATGCCAGGGTTAGAGAACCTGGAAGCACCACTTCCTCTGGGTTCTGTGAGATTGGGGGCAGAGCTGCCAACTGGGATCTGCTCAGTGCTCAGGCCCAGACCGCCATTCTTCTTTTATTTATTAAATTGTTTATGTGCTCACTGCCTCTTCAACTAGATTAAAGCTTTTTGAAAGCAAAGGTCATTTATAATTTGTATATGTCACAGTTCACTAAATCTAAAAATAAAATTATAAGTTTTATGATCCATTTAAATGCATTAGAATTGTATGGCTCAGTTTATAATCTGAACAAGTCATAAATGAACATATACTTGATAATGTAATCCAAACTAATGTGTTTCATAAGATGTGATCACCTGCTGTAACTATTTTTTGTTATGATTACTCATAAAAATAAAACTATCAATATCTCATAGTAGTAGGCACTAGAATTAAATCACTTTATTATAAATTGCAAAGTTCAGTAAACTCTCTACTGAAGGTAAAATGATAAGGCAAAGACTTAAATTCCTAAATGATTCAGTTATAAATATAGTTAAGAAAAATATTTTATTGTGTTAGATATCAAATATACAAAAGATCAATAATAGTCTTCAACAAGTGTATAAAATAATCCAGTCATATTTTGGTCTTCTTGAACTTTTTCCCCATCAGGTTTCTATCCACTGACTTGAAGTCCACTTAGTTCAGTATTTTATCACTGTACTGCATCACACTGGGACAACATTTTGCTCTAACTTAGAGCACCGCAGGTCTCTGAATAGAATTAATGAAAGTCATGAGTGCATCCTTTGAAATTGTAAAGAAACATGCAAAGAAACATAAAAAAGTAAATGAGCATATTGAGAGAGTATTCATTCCATTTGTCAGATTAGCTAAAAGGTTCTGTTAATCCATACACAAACACTATTAATTAGAGCAGGATTTAGCCATGGTTTCCATGAAATAGAAATGAGTTTTGAGATACTGATCCTGCCTTTGTTGTCAGCCATTTGTGAAACAAAGCATCCTCACTAATCTTCCACCATCAACTTCATCATGTGTTTGACACACATAACCACTTAGCATTAGTCAAAAGATTATTAGTGAAATATCATTTCTTATTCTACTTCTAAATAGAGTGCATCTTAGGTCACTGCCTATGAGGTTACACTTACCTACTTTACCACCCAAAGAAGTACAGAATGGTAACATTTTGCTAAAGGTAACCAGCCACACATTTTATAATGCTTATTCCCTCAGATCCATCCATATCTTAATTTTTCCAAAAAATTTCCATCCTTCTTTAAAATTTCTACCAGTAATACGAAATGTTAACTGTTATTTGGCTGTATGTATATTGCATGCTTATTGGGTAACATACACAAATACATACCATAAGGGTATAGCTTTAATATTTTGAGGAGCCATTTAGCCCTATTCTTGACCTCAGAAATTATGTAGCTGTTCCTCATCTTCTCCCTTCAACTTGATTACAGCTCCAACCATAAAAATTACTTCACCATCTTAGCACTTCTGTAAAACAGGTAATGAAATAAACATCTCAATGCATCTAGCCATTTTCTATCTCAGCATCCAATCATTGCCTCACGTTCTCTTTGGTACAAAATCTCATATGTTTCAAACTATATTTTCAGTGAACTCATTACTAAAGTAAAAAGTTTTAGTCTTTGTCTACAACAAATTGAGTAAGTTTGAAAGCTTTTAAAAAACTGAATTGATTTTTTTATGTGTATGAGTGGTGTGTGTGTGTGTGTGTGTGTGTGTGTGTGTGTGTGTGTGTATGCGCGCGCACCTCATGCATGCCTGGTGCTTGTGGAGGCCAGAAAACTGCATTGAATTCCCTGAGTCTGGAGTTACAGTTAGTTGTGAGCTGCCATGTAAGTGTTTAATCTTCTCAAAGAATAGTGAGGGGTTTCAACTGCTGAGCCATCATCTCTCAAGTCCCTGGAAACTTCTTTTGATATTTAGCTAACTTGTAAATTGAATGAAAAACAAATGTATGGATCAATACTTTGTTGTTGGTACAAAATTTTTAAATAGAGTAAATGTCACATTTTCAATCAGTGTTTGATGTGTATAGGAATAGTTCAAGCCTACTTTGCTCTTTTTCTACATGATAAATACTGTAGAATTTGTAGAATACAATCACACCAGAAATCGCAAGCTATTCTATTTCTGTGTCATCATGTGCCCTAATAGAACATTTTTCACATAGCAAAGATACTTAATATTTCTTCTGACCCACATAACTTTGATAGGCTCAAAGTTGAAAAAGCATCAAAGTATTCTTTTTACCTGAAGATACTATTAGAGTATTTTCATCCACTTTTGAAATTTAGTTTAATCAAGACTTCCTTAATAAACTTACTCATTTCCTCCAGCCTTAGGTTGCTACTTTGTTTCCATTCTCCTTCATTTTGTTACAAAGCTGTATAACGTCATATCCATACATTCACTAGAATATGCCCAGCATTTTATGAAGAGCATCTGTACAGATACTTTCATATATATATATATGTATTTTTTCCTGGCAGAATGGAGCGATAGCAATAGGAAACCACAAAACCAGGAAGAACCCTGAAGGATGAGTAATGATGAAGACAACTCACAAGCTAAAAGCAGAAACTGCAGGTTTGCATTGGCTTCCTCCTGTTTCTGATGTCAGAATAGGGATTAGTTGGAGGAGCATCAGTAACACCTGACTCTGTGTCTATTCATTCCCTGCATTCTTCTCCTAAAAGGAAAAAAAGACAGTCCACACTTGGCTGATAAGCTCAACATTCTGCCTGCTTCTTATTTGTTTTCTACAAATGTGTTCCAAAAGTTCATAGTTCATGCACCAAGTTTGTGTGTTAAGTATAAATAACCTTTTATTTGTGGTGCATGAGCAGTGTAGTGACATCTGGCCACATCTTACCACAAGTGACTATACAGCAAATGGAGACACGCTGTTGTAGGAGGGGGCTATAAGAACGCGTTTAGGGTCTGGGGATGTAGTTCAGTTGAAGAGTGCCTGCCTAGTGTGCAGGAAGCTCCAGGACTGATCCTCTCAACGTGGACACAGGGCATAGAGGTGCCAGCCCCAGCATCTGGGGGCAAGGGCATGAGCTTTGTGAGTTTAACGCTCCCCTCGACTACTCAGCATTCTCAAGGCTAGCCTAGCTCTGCCAAAAAAATTGTTCAGAAATGTAAGAAGATACTTACATTATTTTTTCTTCATTAATACAAACCAAATAAAACCTTAGAGATTTTGAGAAGACAGTGAGATAATGTGTAAGAGAGAAAAAATTCAAATTTGGTCCTCTAAATATACTAAATAAATGTCAAATATACCTTTAATTTTTCTGTAGAAACTATGAAGCTGTTGTTATTTAATTTGCTTTTTATTATGTAAAAATAAAACCCAGAGTATAACATATAACTAGTTTGGAGAGATAAATTTCCCTATGATTGCTGTGTAGACTCCTGTTTGGTTAGATTCTTCAGCAGATAAATAGTTTAACACATTATCAATTTGCCTTTACTCTCTCTCTCTCTCTCTCTCTCTCTCTCTCTCTCTCTCTCTCTCTCTCTGTGTGTGTGTGTGTGTGTGTGTGTGTGTGTGTGTGTGTGTGTATCTGTGTGTGCTTCTTTAAACATACAAAGTTAAAATATGAAATTTGGAAGTGGATGTGGCGGAGTTGTAACTATTCTTGTGCTACATATCATTGTCACATTTCTTGAGGTTTCTGGAGAAGTAAACTGATCATGCAGAGATTCATTGCTTTGAGGAAGAACAGAGGGAATTTAGGTGACATGCTGCTGACTTATGAAAATTGCTTCCTTCATCTAAACTAGGATAATTACCTGATGATTAGTCCAGTTATTAATTTTCCTGTAAATATTTTCTCCAATAGTTAGAGAGGAATTGCAAGCCATGTTTAGACTATATTCACTTGTGTATCTTCATATCAGACATTGCTCTAGATAACAGAGGAACAAAAACTATACAATAGAAGTAATATCCTCCACAATGTTTACATTCTAATGAATAATTACTATACATCTATACACACATGTGTATTATAATATTTTGGATGGTCTGAAGAAGAATAACAAATCAGTTAAAAAGCAAAGACAATTCTAGAGTCTGCATACACTTTTATTCTGACAACTTGACCAGTCTTTCCAGCAAGGTGATTTGTGAGCAAAGACTAAAGGAAGCAATGGCTAGTCTTGGTTGTCATTTGACTGCATCTGGAACTAACTAAGATACAATTCTGTCTGGGTATACCTGAGAGGGACTTTTGCTCAACTGGGTCTTTTGAAGTGGGAAGATCCATTTCTGATCCAGATCTTTGAGATGGGAAGATCCACCTCTAATCTGTTTCATACTTTCTGCTGGAAATGTGTATATATATATAAAGTTAAGGAATTAGAGGAGATATCATTAAATATTGATGCTGATGTTAAAGAGATTAGGTATGAAGGCTGGTGAAATATATATATATATATGACATGGATAAATGAATCTTTTTCTTTTTACCTGATTCCTCTGCCCTCACTAGCAAGTCCATTCCTTCACTGACGTATTTCTTTGGAATTTTGGGATATACTGAAGAACAGCTGAGTAAACAGCCTTATGAACTGAATAATTACTGGATTTTTGATTTTTTGAACCTTCCACATAAAGGCAGCCATTGTTGGATTAGCTGGACCACAGTATGCAAGTTAGTCAAATAAAATCCTGTGTGTGTGTGTGTGTGTGTGTGTGTGTGTGTGTGTGTGTGTGTAATTATATTATATGGATATAAAAAGATTCATTGAAGTATTTGTAACATCATATTTAAATGAAAACTGACAACTGAGCAACAATATATTTAAATATGAGATTCAGAGGTAATGCTCAAGCTAGAAATACACCTACAAAAATCATATAAACAATAGTATTAAAGTTAAGGAATTAGAGGAGATATCATTAAATATTGATGCTGATGTTAAAGAGATTAGGTATGAAGGCTGGTGAAAGTGCAAACTTATATAGCCACTATGAAAATAAATATAACAGTTCCTCAGGAAGATGGGAATCTATCTACCTCAAGATCCAGCTACACTACTTACGGGCATACCCAAAGGATGCTTCACCTACCACAGAGGTACTTGCTCAACTATGTTCACTGTTGCTCTATTGATAATTGCCAGACATTGGAACCAACCTAGATGTTCCTTAACAGAAGAATAGATAAAGAAAATATGGTACACTTACACAATAGAGTATTACTCAACCCTTAAATAAACAAACAAAAGCAACATCCTGACGTTTGCAGGTAAATTAATGGAACTAGAAAAAATTATCCTGAGTAAGGAATCTCAGACACAGAAAGACAAATATGATAGGGATTCCCTTATATGTAGATATTAGTGGTTAAGTCAGTAACAACTGAGCTACAATCTCTAGAACCACACTTTAGGTATAGAGTAAAGGCATAACAAGTAGAGATAGACCTTGCTAGAATAGAGAAGTAGAATGGATAGTTATGGATGGGTAGGGATACTAGAACAGGAAGACCAAGTGGGAATGCGGAGGAGAGACTGGTTGCAAGAGAGAAAATGGGGGAGGCAGGTAAAATTAAGAGTCATTTGGTGTAGAGTATGGAAACCTAACAGTAAAAGCTTCCTAAAATGTATACATATATGAAGAGAATATAAATAAAATTTCCAAACAAGTCAGAGTCCCAACTAGTCATTTCTTTTCACCAAATGAAGCTTCTAGTGCTGTGATTGGGTTATATCTAGTTGAGATCTTAGCCAAAGGTGTCTGATGGGAAGCCCCAAACAATCCAGGCTATTGCCAAAACTATAGTTTGCTTTCTACAGTCTGACAGCAAGGAGTTATCATTGAAGACAATACCTCCACAACTCATTGAACATGGAGAAGTTGAGTTGGTGCCTACACAGAGCTTTGACCCCTGTGCTCTTGTGTCTTTGGTAAAGCAAGGTACTCAGCACACCACTAAAAGAGAAATGCCAGAACCCTTTGACCTACAGTGTGTTCTGATGGCAAAATATGCTAGGGCAATGGTGGTACAAAGCTTGTACGAGTCACCAACCAATCAATATCTGATGTGACTTAAGGCCCAGGCCACAAGATGGAGTCTATACTGGACACTGCTTAGGTGACAAAGAACCAGAGACTACATAGCCAAGGCAAGAACCAAGGGTTAAACCAAATGCTACTGTTACTTTTTTAAAAAGTTGCAATAATATGACTCCTAATGATATTCTGTTACACCCATAGATCAGTGCCTTGCTTAGCTATCATCAAAGAAGCTTCCTCCTGCGGGAGGTGGGAACAAATACAGAGACGCACAGCCAGATGTTACACATCTTGGAATACTCAGCACTAAATGCAACGTCTTCAACCAATCCCTTCCCTTCCCTCCCCTCAGAGCTTAGGGAACCCCAAGAAAAAAGAGGCATAAGAATGTAATAGCCAGAGGGTATGGAGGACAGTAAGAAAACAAGGCCCCTCTAAATCAACATGACAAAGCTCATCTGAACACACAGAGACTGAAGCAACATGCACAGGACCTGCACAGGTCTAAACCAGGTCCTTTGTGAAAATATTGTGGCTTCCAGCTTAGTACTTCTTAGTATTACTATTCCTGAGTATGTGAGTGACTAGGTCTCTGATTCTTGTGCCTTCGCTTGGGCTCTTTTCCTTCTGTTTGTTTCTCTCATCTAACTCTGATGTGACAGTTGTTTTATCTTATTATATTTTATTTTATTATTGTTTGTTGTTTGAAGCTTGTTTGTTTTCTAATGAGAAGCAGAAAGGGAGGGGATCCTGATGGGAAAGGAGGTGGGGAGGGACTGGAAAAAATAGAATGGGAGTAAACCGTAATCTGGGAATATTATGTGAGAGAAAAAACATCTATTTTCCACAAAAGGAAAAAAATAAAAACAAACAAATAAAATATCCAAAATTCTCCATTTTATTTCTGCCGGAGATGAATTTTTTTGGATTTTTATTCAACTGCCCTTATTTCCACTTTCCTTTCCTACCTTCCAGGTATTTTCATCGGTAATTGGATTCTTGTTTGTGTTCTTCTTTCAGCACTTGAAAATACTGTGTCATTTTCTTCTCATAAATGGAAGCCTGTACTTCTGTTTAAATATTTGCATCAAATGTTGTAACAATTCCTCTACCATCTGTGTTTTCACACATTGAGGTTTGTAATCAGGAGCAGCTCCCATATGCCAGGCTGGCCAGCCAATGCTTGGCGATCTACACACACTTGTAAAACAAATTCCTCCTGAAGAAAAAACACGTATCTTGATGCTTAAATTCCTTGCCCAAAGAATTTCAAGTCAGACACCTACAAGTAACTACTTTTATCTACAAATAATTTAACTCAGAAAAAAATGTGAGATAAATAGAAGTTTCAGTTTATAAAGGGTTAGGAAGGACGAGCTTTCGATTCTGATTTTATAGGTCAAATGTCTATCTGGTTAAAATTATTAGAAAATTTTCTAACTCAAAAATTTGTACATTTTTTTCTTCTAAATTTTTGTCTATAAATCCACTGAAGTTGTCAGACTACGTGGTTGTGTGGTCTGTAACTGGCAATAGTTAAACTGTCAAGAAAACTAATGTGCTTTAGCTCAGTGTTTTGTATTGTTATGTTTGCCATAAGATATTCAGAAAAGTGGGATAAAAGAAAAAATGCAAATCATTTGTCTTCTACCAAGCATGTATACATTTTAATGAGGTGTGGCTCAGCCATTTGATTTCAGCTTTATGATTCTCTCCTTCTGTTTACCTAAATTTAATAGTGCACATATATCTTGGAAAACATAGAAGATCAAAGATTCCTCCCCATTTTCTTCAAAGCTAGTAAGGAAACAAAACAGGAAAATTATAATAATTAACATTTTCCAATTTTAACTTCATTATGGTCTCCTACTTAGTGTATTTTTATATCTTATTTTTGTGGTTAGATTAAAAGCCACTATAATTTTCTTTAGTAAGTAAAGGATGATGAAAGCAATTTCTGGGAACCACAAAGTAAAAGTAATAGAGGTGTCTGATGACTTCCTAGACTAGATCCGAGGAAAATCTGATGAACCATTTCATGAGACATCCTAGAGACATAGGGAAAAAATTCAAATTTTAGATTAGTATTGCATTAACTATTACTTAAGATGATAATAGTTTGTCTTTTATAAAAGGAATTTTGTTTGTAAATAAAATAGAAGCATCCAGTTCAACTAAGTAATTACTGAGCCAGTCAGGTTATTATTCCTGTATGACAAGTCTCCCAGACCTCAGAATTTGTGCAGCTTAGATGGTGCAGTGGCTTGACTGTCAGAGTGCCCTTCCCCAATCCATGGAAGCCCTCCCCCAATCCATAGGTGCCCTCTCCTGAAGTGGAAACTTGAGGGTTCTTTGGAAAGTCAGTTGTGTTGGATGGTGTTTTGCTGGGGCAAACACATGAAGGAATGTTTTCCCGATTTTCTGGTTTTGAAATGTAACTGAGATCTATTCATTTTGTAGCAGAAACTGTAGTTAATTTTTAGTACTGTATGGAATTACATTGTAAAATTATAATTTAGTTTCCTTTGGGATGTTTATTAATATTCAGGTGGGCTTTTTTTGGTTTTCTTTGTTTGTTTGTTTTTGTTTTTGTTTTTTCGAGACAGGGTTTCTCTGTGTAGTCCAGGCTGTCCTGGAACTCACTCTGTAGACCAGGCTGGCCTTGAACTCAGAAATCCACCTGCCTCTGCCTCCCAATTACTGGGATTAAAGGTGTGTGCCACCACTGCCCGGCTATTCAGGTGTTTTCTAATTGGGATCACCAAAATAATAATTCTGTGAATTTTCTTTCAGTGTATTTAGTGAACATTGGGTGTATTATTTTTAATCTATTCCCAAGACAGGAACTGATGTACTTTAAGCTTTAGTAAAATATGCTCAATAAAACAGTGATTAGTAAACTGTGTTCAGTGCAACTATGTAAGCCTAGCTTTTCTCTCCTGTCAGTGATATGAACAATTATATAACTGTATATCAATTTTCATTGATTATATTGCAACTTTTGGCAACACCTATTTTGAGTATTTTCTCACTTAAAAACAGAGATTCAGCCAGACATAGTGATGCATGCCTTTGACTCCAGGACTTGGGTGACATAGGAAGGCATATCTCTGTGACTTCAAACCTAGTCTGGTCTGTGCACTGAGTTCTGGGTCAGCAAGACTACCAAGTGAGACTCTGTCAAACAGAATACATACAAACAATAAGACAGACTTTTGAGTGGAGAGATAGCTCATTAGTTAAGAGTACTTGCTATTCTTTAGAGGACCTGGGTCTAGTTCCTAGCACCAACCTGGTGTTCACAACTGTCTGTGACTCTAGTTCCAAAGGATCCCACAATATCTTCTGAACATGCCTTCCTCTGTGGGTACCAGGCACACACATGCACATGCAGGCAAGACATTCACAAATAGAAAGAGCAAATCTTTAAAAAAACAAAAAAACGACCAAACAAACAAAAAACCCAGAGTTCATCTATTTTATTTTTCTTGTTGGTTTGGGTGGGCTTTCCAGAGACCAACATTTACTCACAGTCCTACTCTCTCCCTTTGGGACTCCTCAAATCCCAGACTGCTGTTCGCTTCCCTATACTATCTGCTAACTCAGAACCCTGCAGTTACTGTCCAGTTCCCCTATCTGGCCTTAAGACCCAGGACTAGACCACACTGCCAGGGAAACCTTGAGTCAGGCTTCTTAACTAAGCCCCTGAAGGCATCATGCTGTAGCAGACAAGCAGGAGACCAAGGAAACCGAAATCTCAGCTCTGCTATGAATTAGCCCTATACCTAACATTGTAAACACCTCTGCTGAAAGAAGAAAGATGATGTGAACAAAAATTGAAAAATTACACCAACAAATGAATTCCATACGAGCAAATAAAAACAAGATGAAAAACCAAAATAATATGTCTCCTCCCCCACAAATACAGATCCTAGAATAACAGCTCCTAGTGAAAAAAAATCACATAGACAAACGTACGAAGAATTCAATTGAATAATTATAATTATGGACAAACAATTCAAAGAAGACAAGGAGATAGTGAAACAAGGAACTTAATCCAAGTCATGAAAACAAAGCTTGAAATTGTCTGTTGGGGTTGGTTTAATGCTGCTGTGTATTCAAATGCTAAACACTGTATCCTCAGATCTGGTTGCCCCTAGACAAGTGAATTCATCAGCTTTTGTTGTGTAAACCTTGCTTCCCTCCCACCCATACAAGTTATCCTTGATTGGTTACTAAAGTTGTAGCTGGGCAGAAGCTAGTGGATCTTGGGAATATGGCCATGAGGGCTGGCCTGATGAAGCAGGAGCGGCACAAACAGAACAGATGCAAGTATTCATGGGGATTTTGTCAGGGGAAGAAGAAAAGATAGTTTAGAAGGTTGGTATTTGCCCAGCTGTAGTGCTTTAAGGCTTATTATAAATCTAAAAGGTTTCTGGTTTTTTTTTTTTTTTTTTTTAGAAAATATCATGTTAGGGAATAAGTGATGTCATAATAATTTCCAGCATTAATTAATATACACAAAATATTAATAATATTTTACAGTTGTATAAAACCAACACTGAAATGATGCTGAAAGTGAAAATTTCAGTAAGACAAGTAAAAATTCCTCCCAGTGGAAAGCCTCACTGACAAAATGGATCAATTAAAAATATATGACTCAGGTATGAAATCTAAAGTTGAAAAATTAGATCATCCACTAAAGGTCAATGAAACATTAAAAAAAAATGAACAGAGCATGGAAGAGTTTTGGCATACTATGTAAAGATCTAACTTCCAAATTATGGTCATAGAAAAAGAATTATACCTTAGTGAAGGAATGGAGAATATTTTCAGTAACATGATAGAAGAAAAATTCTCAAACCCATACAAGTACAAGAGACCTACCAAACACCAAACAGATAAAAGCAGAATAGAATTTCTCAAAGATATAGCTAAAACCTTAACTAAAATGTAATGAAAATCATAGGAGAGAAAATTCAAGTCATTTATAAAAGCAGATCCTTTACAATAACATCTGATTATTTAACAGAACTCTTAAAAACCAGAAAGGCCTGCAAAAATATATTCCAAGTCCCTAAAGATCACAGCTGTCACCTAGACCACTATATCCAGCAAAATTAGCTTTTAAAATTGAGAAAGAAATGAAAATTTTCTGTGATACAAATATGGTAAAGGAATTTTTAACTAAGAAACAGCTCTGTAGAGGAAACTAGAAGGAATAATTCATCTTGAAGAGAAGGGTAAACACACCCATGAGTTCACAGGGAACAAATGAACAACACAAGAATAGAAAATCAAAAAAAGTTCTGAGAAAATATCACAAAACAAACAAAATGACAGGAAAGCACACATCATTCAATAATAACTCTGATATTAATGGCCCCAATTCCCAATAAAAAGATAGACTCAAGTTGGGTTAGAAAACAGGTGTCTTAGTTTGGGTTTCATTGCTGTGAAGAGACACCATGACCAACGCAATTCTTATAAAGGAAAATATTTAACTGGGGCTGGCTTACAGTTTCAAAAGAAGTTTAGTTCATTGTCATCATGGAAGGAAGCATGGCAGTGTCTATGCAGACATGGTACTGGAGAAGGAGCTGAAATTTCTACCTCTTGATCTGCAGGCAGCTGTAGAGTGAAAAATTATAAAGACCATTTTATAAAATATATACAGGCTCACTAGTTCCAGGAAGGTGGAACTGAATGTAGGATTTCGGGCCTTCACTGCCCTGATACATTCCTCAATCCTCAGGGAAGAAAATCCACCTGTGGGTGGGGTAGGCCCAAAGCAGGAAGACACATTCCTGGCCACAAAGAAAAATAAAAAGGCATGCCCAGACAAGTCCTAACTAGCCATCCTGCTGCCTCTGCAAGTTGCTGATATTTGAAATAACCAATCATGTGTAACCGCGCTGAAATTCCTTCCTTTCCCTACCCCCTACTATAAAAGGTTCCTTAGCCCACCACTCAGGGTCAAACTGTACTCGTGCAGAAGTGTGCAGTTTGAATGCTGGCTGCCAGCTCTCTTCCCTAATAAACCTCTGCTAATTGCATCCAGTAACGGTGTCTTGGAGTTTGTGGGTGTTCGTGACTTCCCGAGACTTGAGTAAGGGTCTTCCGAATTTGGGAGTCTTCAGCAGCAAGAAGTGTGTCATACTGGGCATAGCTTGAGCATATATGAGACCTCAAAACCTACCTACACAGTGATGTATTTCTTCAAACATTGCCACACCTATTCCAACAAGGCCACTCTGCCTAAAAGTGCCCCTTTCTATGGGCCAAGCATTCAAACACACGAGTCTAAGGGTGGGGGGCATGTCTATTCAAACCATCACAATAGGATCCATCTTTTTGCTGTCTTCAAGAAATATATATCACGATCAATGACAGCCACCACCTCAGAATAAGTGGGTGGAAAAAGAATTCCAAGCAAATGCAATTAAGACACAAGCAGGGACAGCTATTCTAAAATCTGACAAAAACAGAGTTCAAAACAAAATTATTCAGAAGAAATAAGAACACTTTATACTAATTAAATGAAAATTCACCAACAGGGATAGTACAACACTAAACATATATGTATGAAACACAAGAGTACCCAATTTCATAAAAGAAATACTGTTAGACCTAAAATCACAAATTTGCTCCAGCACAGTGGTAGTGAGTAACTTGGATATCCTACTTTCAACAATAGACAGGTCATATAGGGAAAAAAAAAATTAAACAGAGGAAGTCTGAATTTAATGACACAATAAATCATCTGGGCCTAACAGATATCAACAGTGTTCCATCCATACACTAAGGACTATGCATTCTTCCTAGAAGCCCAATGAACATTCTCCAAAAATTAACTATATATTAGAACACAAAACAAGTCTCAACATACATAGAAAAATGGAAATGAATCCTGAATTCTATCTGAGTGCCATGCAATAAAGCTATATAGCAACCAAAATGACAGAATGAAGGAAAACTCATGGAAGTTAAATGTACCATAACTGGGTCAAGGAAGAAATCAAAAAGGGAAATTAAAAAACGCTTATAATTGAATGAAAATTACAACACAACCTACTGATATCTATGGGGCACAAAAGGCAGTTCTAACATGAGAGTTTACAGTACTAAGTGCCTACGTAGTTTTCTCAGAGATTTGAAGGACTTTTTGAAAATATAAACTTTAGATCCAAGTATTTTGTTAGACACAAGTACAAAAATATTTTTCTGATAGACTGTACCTATATAATCATCCCAGACTATCATATCTATCTTCTTTCAAAGCACTGGGAAAATTGTTTTTTCTTTAAGGTAAAAATTATTGTTTGAAGGGAGAACTTTCTAGGCAAGCCAGCAAAAATATTATTTTTTATGTTATTATACAAGCAACTTCCATGTATCTTAACAAAACTTCATAATGAGACTGAAGTCACATGACGAGATGGATAAGTACTATATTTGTTTTACTTCAGAAATTATTTTCTAATTTTACTTAACTTCTATGTGTTCTCAAGTAACTCTAATTGCAAAATACACACTGGCTATCATTTATTTTAAATTGGTTTAGAACAAATGCACATCCTATTGGCTTGTATTAATTGCACATGAATGAAGGTCTATGTGCTATTTTAACACATGCACACACCATACAACCCATGAACTGACAAGATTGAGCCTCTCTTTATGTACTAGTCTTCCCTCCACATTCAGATCAACTTTTGTTAGCTCCCACATGTGTGACAAAATATTTAGACTCTGTCTGTCTTTCTGTGTCTGTCTTATTTCATTTCTCATGAAGTCCCCTAGTTCTATACCTTTTGTTGAAAATGACAAATTTTCATTCTCCTTTGTGGTTAACAAATAGTCACTGGTGTGACTACAACACATTTTCCATTTATTTGTATATATTTGTTTATAGGCACTAAGGCTGATTTCTTGGCTTAGCTATTATGTTTAGTGCTTTGTGTAAATACGGGTGAATATATATTTACTTTAGTTTCTTTTTGAAAACTCAGCAAACATATTTAGATATCTTATTAAGAGAATAAAACATAAAGCATGAGATCAGTCAGTGTTGGGTTCAGATTCTGCCTCCATCATTTACTAGGTGGGTGAACTGAGCCAAGCAATTCAATTTCTCAGCTTCCTCAACTGCCAGACTGTAGTAATAGAGATCTCCTGGGACCTTTGTGAAGGCAGCAAGAATGGCAGTCTCCTAAGTGCCCTCAGCAGTGGTTGCCCATAAGTATCATCAGGAAGAAGGAGAATAACTACCAAGATTCTCTGTTATTACATTTTTTACACTTGGGCACTTGATTGTTACTCATATGTTGTAATTCACGTTCAATGTACTTTGCCAGAAGTGATGAGGAGATACTGATTTAGAACACACCACTGCAGCTACAGTAGTAACGGTATACTATGAGGTTTTGTCTCCTGAGCTCCAGTGTTCACATTCTAGGCTGAAGCATTATGCATATTTTTAAAAAAACGTAGAAAACTATGTTTAAAAATTTTTCTTGAAGTAAATTATGCAGTATATAGTATATAGGACACAAGTTCATTCACATTCAGAAACAAGGTGTCTAATAATCTAGAAAAATATTGATCAATATCACCACCTACTGGTTACTTCACACTATAGAAATTTTTCAATTAGTAAAAGAACAGGAAAGTCTAACTACTGTCAATAATAATATGTGCTCTTTATTCTAATAAATTAATAACACTATTGACAATAACTAACCTTTGTTCAACTTTTATGTATACTATGAAAAAAAATCACAAAATAATTTAATCTCAAAATATTGACAAAATAATAGAACCACAAAATTATATTTTGATTGGGTCAATATAATCTAGTGAAGAAATAGTTTCCACTATTTGTGATGAGAAACTCATTTCTCAACATATATCCTGAATGTACAATATTTTATGGCTAGAGGATTACAACATCCTATGAAGTGGTCTTTCTGTCTTTATTTCTTACCAATACTAGCTTGTTCTTCTTTCTTAACAATTTTCTCATGATAATAAAAAGAAAGAAATGAGTAGATTTAAATTAAAAGAATGTGATATATGACATCTATACATATTTATAGGATACAGGGTGATAGCTCATTCCATGTATTCAGCTTATAATGATTAAATCACATAACTTGTCTTTTCCATCTCCAGAAACTTTTATTATTCCTTTATGAGTCTTTTACTGTTCATCTCATACTTTAAAAAAAAAAAAAAAGAGATCATACATTGTTATAGACAAAACTCATCTTGCTGTGCTATAGAAAACTAGGATTTTAAAAGAGTGTTTATTTAAATATGTTTGTATGTGTATGGTAGGTAGGCTACAACAAAGAAGTAATCTCGGGCAGGAATCTAAATTTTAGGCTAGAACAAGGAAGTAGGCTTCAGACATGAAAATGACTTTGGGTTAGGACAGGAAAGTAGGCTCAGATATTTTGGTCATCCTGATAAGTCCTTAGAAACAGTGATCATGGGAGTGTTCACATAATTGGGTTTAATGACTTGCTTTTTCTTTGACTGACTATTTGTGTTTATTGTCTTGCTTGTTCCTTGACTATTTGTGTCTATTGTATTGCTTGGCCCTCAACCTAGAACTGACATTAATACATGCATGCAATCAAAATGGTATAAAAGCATAAAGGAAGAGGGGGTATAGGATAGGGGGTTCTAGGGAGGGGAATTGGGGAAAGGGGATGACATGTGTATTGTAAATAAATAAAATATCCAATAAAAATTTAAAAATATATATAAAATGATTAGGACATATGTCACAAATACTCAATGTTACTTACTTATTATCAGGGAAATGCACCTCAGAATCATCGTGATCGCTTATCTCACCTTATTTAGAATGACCAAAGTCAAACTACAGAAAGGAAATGCTTAGAGGGGAAAAATGTGCAGAAAGGGGAACACTTCTGCCTTGCTGGCAGGAAAATAAATCAATATGGCCACAATAGAAGACAGTATGGATGTTGTTCAAGAAATAAAAAATAGAACTACTATATAATCAAGCTATAGCACTATTTTATACCTATCCAAAATAAACATAATCAGTACACAAAAGACACCTGCACTTTTATGTTTATTGAAACACTATTTGCTGTAGCGAAAACACTGGATCAACTAAGTAGATTCTATTTCTTTTAAAAAATGCTTTTCTCACCCAACAGTGGTAGCACATGCCTTTAACACCATTCCCTGGGAGGCAGATGGATCTTTGTGAATTCAAGGCAGCTTGTTCTACTGAGATAGTTCCAGGACACAACACTGTCTTGATAAACCTAATAATAATAATAATGATAATGATAATGATAATGATAATGATAATGATAATGATAATACTTTTCTGAGAATTTCATATGTTAGTTCAAGGCATTTTGATTGCATCCATTCCTCCTTGCCTTCCCTTCAATTTCTCCCATACTTTCCCAAACATTCTCTTTCAAATTTATGTATGTCCTCTTCTTCTCTAAGTTCAATTCATGTTGTCCATATGCACATGGATGTAGTAGAGCTGATAACTTGAGCATGAGCAACATATAAGGAGCTTATCCTTGAAGAAAAACTGAATCTCTTTTTTTTTGTCCTTCAGTAGCTGCTCAACTATGAATGGAGTCTTATGAGTTCTTTTCCCTGGCCACGCTAGAATATTGACTGGTGTGGTCCTGTGTTGATATTATGTAAACAAGACTTCATAGGTACCACAACCCTGTCATGTCTAGAAGACACTACTTTGCAACAGTCTTCCAGTCCTTCTGGCTCTGTCATTCCACCCTTTCTTCTTTGATGTTCCCAGAGCTTTGTGTGTAAGAATTGTGTTATAGACTAAGGGTTGAGCACTCTGCAGTCACATTTTCTGCATTTGATCAAATTGTAGTCTCTGTAGTAACCTCTATTTGCTGGAACTTTTTTTCTGAAGGGTAAGAGCTTCATCTATCTATCTATCTATCTATCTATCTATCTATCTATCTATCTATCTATCTACCTACCTATCTATCTATCTATCCATCATTTACCATCTATCTATAAGGCTAAGTATTTAGAAGGCAGTTGGATATTAATAAAATGGACTTTTAAATATATTATAAAGCATAGATATGGTGTTCATTTATAATCCTATTTTTTAATTCTAAGACTTACTTATTAGCTTTGAACATAAAAATTATAATTCTGAGGCTGTTGTGTCAGGAAACTTTCATAAACCCCCAAAGACCACCACGGAGCTGATTTCAATGTAATTGCATTAGAATCTCTTTATTCAAGCTTGAACTTGGGCTCCTCACTAACTCTGACACAGCAGAAAGGTGGATTTCTAAGCCTAGTTTTAGGCAAGAATTTATAGATTCAGAAAGTGGGTATCTAGCCTAATACTCATCTGATTGGGGGGAGGGCCGTTATGGTCTTATTCTGGGAGCTAAATCATAAACATAATTTCTGCTTTTCTCCTGATTGGTGGTTGTTAGGAAGTGAAGTGCCAGGGGTAGGCTTGTAACCTGAGGGTGTAGATTTGTTGGGGAATAACCTGGAAACTGCTGTTAGATGCAGGTCTTGTTGGGGCTAACCTAGAAACTGGTGCTATGTACCGGCTTGTTAGCAAACTTGAGTTCAACCTTAGGTCAGGTTCTCTAAGATGGAGTCTGAACCCAAAAGATCTGGTCTCTCATGGCCAGTCTGGACTATATAGTGAGACCATTTCTTAAAATGTGATAATAAAAAGCCTTATAACTAAGGAGGTTTGTGAGAAGAATAAAGAAGAAAGAAAGAAACTAAAGTTGCAATTTGTAAAGTTGATTTGAGAGCATTCATCATGTTATCAAAGAAAATTTCATGCCTTTCTTAGATAGACATCTTACAGTTAAGGAATGAGAAAGAATATAGTCAATATATCTATATTCTAGACCTTAAAGTTCAACCTGGATCCATAAGGGGATGTTATACATAAGGATTTAAGGAATGTCTTAGTTACTTTTATATTATTGTGGTAAAGCAACATGACCAAATCACTACTTATAAAAGAATTTAATTTAAAGCTCACCCTTTTAAAGTGTTAGAGTCTGTGACTCTCATGGACAGTACGGAAGTAGGCGGGAAGTTAGGCACAGGGCTTGAGCAGTAGCTGAGAGCTTACATCTTGATCCACAAGTAGGAAGCATTGAGGTAACTAAGGCTTGCTCTCTTCCTGGCTGCAGATGAAGATCTGCCCTGATTCGGCAGTTCTCCAGCTGTACTTGCTCATTCACACTTTCAGCTGATTATCAGTCAGGTCTCTGAGCATCTCAGCCAGCAGCCAGCAGTCGATGTGCTGGTATGTGCTGGTATTTACCCACCACATGGTAAATAAATTTTCTGACAGTCTTCAAAGCCAGTTATGCTTTCCAGGAGGTCTATATTCTCATCCAGGGCTTTCCAGAAGGCTTGAAAGTGGCAGGTATCCAGCAGGTCCCCAAGGTACAAGATTTGTCGGATGGGCTGCTCTTCTTGATATGCCTGGTTGATCATACATTTGCACAGAGTGAAGTCGGTGTTGGGCAGGTTGATGAGGGCTTTCAGCAGAATCTGGGCAGTGACTGTGGTCTGGAAGAAGGCTGTGTTGAATTGGTACAGTTTCAGGACGGCCAGGTTGGCCTCCAAATCATAGGCGTTCTCCTTGACCTGTGTCTCCACATACCGCTCCAAGGTAGCCAAGTTCTCAGGATTGTACCTGTCAATACCCTTGTGCAACTTGCCCACCTTTGCTCTCATCTGCTCAAACATGGCCATGATCACTGTCACTTTCTGCAGCCCCAACTGGAGTTGAATTTTAAAAACATCAAAGCCCATCCCAAGTGACATTCCTCCTTCAACAAAGCCACACCTCCTAATCCTCCCCAAACAGATCCATCAACTAGAGACCAAGTATTCAAACACAAGGGCTTAGGGAGGACATTCTCATTCAAACCACCACACGAAGCGAATGGGTATATTTAAGTGAGAGTAATGTTAGCAAATCATGGCCAGAGGGAAGACTATAGTACTGTCATGAATTATCTGTTACTCATCTCTTGTGCATAGGGGTCTACAACCTTTCTCCTCTAATTCTGGCATTCTTCGTATCTGCTTTGCCTCTACAATATCACTGAAGCAACAGCATGGCAATTTTCAGGCTTAGGTATTAAAAAGGACCAGTTTCGGTTGCTGATTCTTGGAACACGTTCTCTGGGACCCAATTCAAGTGCCTAAAGATGACTGTGATGCAGATGTCCTCAGTGCTTCAGTTGTCCCAAGTGAACCTTAAAGAATGTTAGAGAAGATGGTGAAGCCAGTTCAGATTCTCCAAAGCAAACCTCCTACCAGAAAAATGCCACTAAGTGTCTTAGAGAATGCCACATAGAGCAGAGGGAAGGCCCAACTAACAATTGTCTGCAGTTTTCACTCATGAATTCAAGAGGTACCTAAACACTTTTTTTTTAAAGATTGCATTTTTTGTATAAATTATTGAACAGAAACACCCAACAAATATACCCTTTCTCAACCCATTCTCAGCACACCAATGAAACTAGGAATTGTAATTGTAATTTGCATTTTGCCCTTCCTTGGACCCAGACTATACTTGGTGAAATTTTGAAGTTTTTCCAGTGACCTTCAAGGTCTGATAAGCCTGATTAATCAGGCTTCTACTATTTTTCTACCTTTACTCTTGTTAATTTCAACTTTTCTTAACATCTTCCATAACACTGACCACCTGCTGTTGTAGCTAATATTTGACATGCTGTTGGTTAAGACAGTCAGTCTCCCATACCAAGAAAACTCTTCTCTATCACCATTTCCTAACTTCTTTACTATTATTAGGTATTCACTTGAGACTCTTCTTAATGATGCCCACTTTGGTTTCTTTTTAAAGTTAGTGTTTATCTGTATTCCCTAGCATGTCTGTCTACCCCAGCACGCTTGATCCCATTTAGGCTATTTTTTGAATTCTCTCTCTCTCTCTCTCTCTCTCTCTCTCTCTCTCTCTTTCTCTCTCTCTCTCTCTCTCTCTCTCTCTCTCTCTCTCTCTCTCTCTGTGTATATATGTGTGTATCTGTGTGTGTGTGTGTATCACCGCTGTGTGATACGTGCACATGTGGATCCTTGCATGTGGAGGCAGGACAACCTCAGGTATCATTTCTTAGGATGCATCTACTTTGTTTTTTGAGACAGAGTCTCACTGGCCTGTAGCTTGCCAAGTAGGCTAGGCAAGCTAATCAGGGAACCTTAGACATCTACTTCTCCACATAGGGAGTGGAAGCATGAATCACCATAGACATCTTTTTATGTGTGTTCTGGAGTTCTAACTTAGTCCCCTTGCTTATGATGCTTATGATGCTCACGATGTTATCGTCTCAGCCTCTATCTTACACTATTTTGACTTTTCTCATAGGTTTGCTCTTTTACTGTATTATAATTTTCAAGCTCATGATGGTGTTAAAGTGTTCATTGTCTTTACCAGAATGAAAGATCCTAAAGGACAAGGTCTTCTATCTCACAGCTTTGGCATCCTTGAAGGAAAGCGATTGTTTTGAAATTTGCCTTTATTATAATACTCGGTAGGTATTCCTGAAGATGCTAAATCCTACGAGCAAAAACATTTTCTTAATACAATCCAATCACCAACACCACCATCATCATCATTGTCCTCCCATCATATCATTATTATTGCTGTTGTTGGCATCATCATTTAGCAAATACCTACTTTATTGATGCACTATTTTGTGACACAATAGCTATAACTGTGTCAACATATTTTCAGTTATTATTGGTGTAGCTGTTTTCTTTCTGAACCCCATTACACTTCCATCTTCCCTAATTAACCAAATACTTTTCACAAATGAGTCTTTTGGCTTTGTAATATCAGCTTACGAATTGACTTTTTTTTTTTTAGAATATTAAAACATTTTGTTTTTTCTATAATAAACTCTTTTATCATGGTGTATAAATTTTTTAATTAGTTGTTGAACTCAATTGTTTTCTTTAATGGTGCCCATCTGTGAAAGTGCTTCTGAATGAGATCAATATTTGAATTGGTAGGTTGAGAAGAATAAACGTCCCTCCCTCATTTGGACAGTTGCTCAATGTGTTGTTCAGTCTCCTACATTATACTCAGATCCCTGTAACATTGTACTGAAAGCTTTCTATTTCATTGCTTCCTTATTTCTGCTTCAGGATATTTTGGGGTTATGTGTGTTAGTATATATAAAATGTCGGATCTTTATTTCCATCCCTCAGTTTTCTCATATTAACTGTTTCCTTGATAGTATGAAGTGAATTATTAATCCTAAGAATTTTGATACTGGATGTGCTCATTAAAATATGAAGAAAACAGCCAAATTTTAAGTTCAATTAACCAAAACAATATGTAAACTACAAAAAAAACTTTAATTTATCGGTGGTTATTTTTTCTTTAAACAGAATTTCCATCCACAGACTCACATTAATAGATTAGATCTACTTCTACCTTTTTTTGTGTTTTTTTATTGAATATTTTATTTACATTTCAGATGCCATCCCCTTCCCCCATTTCTCCTCCCTAGAAAACCCCTATTCTATCCCCCCTTCTCCTTTTTGCTTTTATACATTTTTAATGTTAATCAAAGTCTTTATAAGTTTAGAATTGTATTGCTCAATAACAAGATGCCCATACAATCAGAAGTGTAACCCAATACCCAACCTAGATATATCAACTATCATTAACTGGCAGAGACACGAGAACATCTCCTCCATGTCTCCTCCCCCCCCTCTCTCATCACCTAGCTCCTCCTCTCCTTCTCTTTCTCCTCTCCTTTTCCTCCTCCTCTCCTTACTCCTCCTCTTCCTCTTTTTCCTCCTCCCACCTTAGCTTCTTCTACATATCACCCTTCCTGTTAAAATAAGACTTTTCTCTCAAAATACAAATAGAACATAACTATACCAATTTGTGTCAGTAAGGTACAAGATAGACCTAAAACCCAGTCCATCATTTCATTGACTAACCAGAACCTCTGTCATCTCTCCTAACCAAAAGACTTAGTTCTGAACCTGGCTCCTTTCTTGGTTTTAGAATGAATGTCAGCTGAAAACCATCCTCTCAAATCTTTTCTCTCAAAGTAAATACCCGGCATTGGCTATGAGACTATAAGTCTTTAACCCCGTCAGAAATCCAGAATGACTGAGATAACTCAAATTATGGGAAGCACGAAGCATAGCTTCTAACACTTGGCCAATTTATAGAGACTGCTGAACACCTGGACAGTCACTATACTATAAAACGTTGGAGCATCTGATCTTCAGCCTTCTACCCCAGAATCATCTGACAGACCTAGTGATGCAAAATTACTAAGGGCTGATTACTCTGTCTTCGCAGATATAGTCAGTAGACTATTCTGCAAGTGTGTCCTTTTCTGGACAGTAATTTATCTGCAAATGAAAAGAGGCAATTCTTGCCTAGTGGCTGTCTCACCACAACTGGAGTAACTCCAAAGCTGCTCAGTTTCTTCTTAGAATCCAAGACAGGAAGCGGTCAGGAGCAGACAGGTCTCTAATCAAAATGAACATTAATACAGAAATATTCGTAATGTCAATTCTGTGGACTTCTGACATTTTGAAAACTAACTATCCATGCAAGGCAATCTGGACTATTGTTTGTTAACTCCTCTCAACTATTTCTAAATAAAATATAGAAAACACCCTACCAATAAACTCAGAGCCATGAATTTGCTAATAGGCCCTTAACTCACAGGCTAACCATCTCAAATCAGTTAGGAAAGTTAAAGAAGGACTGGGTCTAAGCCTTGTATTCCTAAATGTGTTACACAGGCACAATGTCTATGAGAGTAACAATATTAATCTCATTTTTATATCAATAAGAAGCTCATACCAATGAAAACCTTAAATTTGAAATCGAAGTAAATTTTGTACCATTTAAGAAATTATAACTTCATCTTAATAACCATTGTACATATTTCTACCAATAGGTTATGGCTATGCCATAAATCCTAAGTAATCCTCCCTGTTCCAACAAAACAACTACTTTTCCCTAGAAAGAAAGCCCAATATTAAGCACCTTAGTCCCCAAGTCCAGGGATGGGGGGGCAGACTATTCATTAACTTCTTCAAGCTGATTATAGGCATTGAGATATTAGAAGAGGGGCAGGGGGAAGAGTAAATTGATAAGCCTCTGAGGCTTTGTCTTCACTGCATCCAGTTGGAATTCCAGGACAAATGAGGTTTGAGCAAGTCTACTCAGCTTGCTTGATGAGTAGATAGACCAAGACTGTGTATTCTGCAATATACAATTCTCAAAACAAATTTTAGTATCAAGATAATTTTTTGTTTGAATTCTGGAATCTAGTCTTCTGGTGGCCTGCCTCTGTTGTGCCTAATCTATATAATTCTGGGAGTTTCTATGAGGGTATGCTCCCACCATCCTCCCATTCCCACCTCCCTGCTCTGGAAATTCCCCAACACTAGGGAATCCAAACTTTCAGGCACCAAGGCCCTCTACTTCCACTGATGCCTGGCAAGGCCACCCTCAACTACCTGTACAGGTGAAGCCATGAGTCTCTCCTTTTGTGTTCTAGGGATGGAGATTTTAGAATGGCTACCCCAGCTTGTTTCTTAGGACCATTTGCTTGAAAAAATTGTTTTCCAGCTTTTTACTCTAAGGTAGTGTCTGTCTTTGTCACTGAAGTGGGTTTCCTGTATGCAACAAAATGCTGGGTCCTGTTTATGTATCCAGTCTGTTAGCCTATGTCTTTTTATTTGGGAATTGAGTCCATTGATGTTAAGAGATATTAAGGAACAGTGATTGTTGCTTCTTGTTATTTTTGTTATTAGACATGGAATTATCTTTGTGTGACTGTCTACTGGGTTTGTTGAAAGAAGATTGATTTCTTGCTTTTTCTAAGATGTAGTTTCCTTCCTTGTGTTGGAGTTTTTCATCTATTATCCTCTGGAGGGCTGGATTTGTGGAAAGATATTGTATAAATTTGGTTTTGTCGTGGAATATCTTGTTTTTTCCATCTATAGTAATTGAGAGTTTTGCTGGGTGTAGTAGCCTGGGATGGCATTTGTGATCTCTTAGGGTCTATATGACATCTGTCCAGGATCTTCTTGCTTTTATATACCTGGTGACAAGTCTGGTGTAATTCTGATGGGTCTGCCTTTATAATGTTACTTGGCCTTTTTCCCTGCATTTTATATTCTTTTTTTGTTTTGTGCATTTGGTGTTTTGATTATTATGTGACGGGAGGTATTTCTTTTCTGGTCTAGTCTATTTGGTGTTCTGTAGGCTTCTTATATGTTTATGGGCATCTCGTTCTTTAGGGTAGGGAAGTTTTCTTCTATAATTTTGTTGAAGATATTTATTGGCCCTTTAAGTTGGGAATCTTCACTCTCATCTATACCTACTATCCTTAGGTTTGGTCTTCTCATTGTGTCCTGGATTTCCTGGATGTTTTGTGTTAGGAACTTTTTGAATTTTGTGTTTTCTTTGACAGTTGTGTCAATATTTTCTACAGTATCTTCTGCACCAGAGATTCTCTTTTCTATCTCTTGTATTCTGTTGGTGATGCTTGTGTCTATGACTCCTGATTTCTTTCCTAGGTTTTCTATCTTGAGGGTAGTCTCCCTTTGTGATGTCTTGATTGTTTCTACTTCCATTTTTATGTCCTGAATGGTTTTGTTCAATTCCTTCACCTATTTGGTTGTGTTTTTTGGTAATTCTTTAAGGGATCTTTGTGTTTCCTCTTTAATGGGCTTCTATCTTTTTACCTGTGTTCTCCTCAAATTCTTTGAGAGTGTTATTTATGTCCTTCTTAAAGACCTCTAACATCATTATTAGAAGTGATTTTAAATCTGAATCTTGCTTTCCTAGTGATATGGGGAATTCAGGACTTTCATGTGTGAGAGAACTAGGTTCTAATGAAGCCAAGTACCCAGGGTTGCTGATGCTTATGTTCTTGTGTTTGCCTTTTGCCATCTAGATCTCCTTAGTGCTACCTGCCCTGTCTCTGACTGGAGTCTGTCTTTCCTATTATCTTGCTCGTATCAGAACTGTGTGGGGTGGGTGTTACTACTGAGGTTAGAGCTGAGGCCCAAGATCTATTCAGTGCTCAGGTGCAGACAGGAATGACCAGTGCCCCTCTCCAGGAGTGACTTCCTGGGTCCTAGTGGGTCCCAGTTACTCCCTGTTTGGGGCGGGAGTTGCTGTCTGCTTACCTAAGATACTGCCCAGGTTACAACTCCTGGGAGGCCCATTTCCTCTGGTTTCTACGAGGTTGGGGCAAAGCTGCCTGCCTCCTGGGATCTGCTCAGTGCTCAGTCACAGACAGGAAGGAACCCACTTGCTTTCTCTCTTAATCTTTTGTGTAGTTTATTATTGTTGGGGAAAAGAAATTCCGTTGGTCCTCCTTTTGAAGCATTTGTTTTAGCTTCAATATAAACCATTCTCTACAGGTTCTTATGTTAAAACTTTGGTCTTGTGTTAATGGTTTGGGAAATAGTTTCTAGAAGTTAGAGACTAACTAGAAGAAGTGGGTCACTGGGTTAAGTCTGGGGTTTTCCTGTCCTTGCCCCCTCTTTGTCACCTCTCTCTGATCCTTGGCCACAATGAGGTGAGTAGCTTTCTCTTCCATATGGTCCCACCACTATGAAATTCTACCTCACTCTTCAGCAGAATAGACAGTATGAAAAAAGAGAGCAATAGACCTCTGCAACCACCTGATTCCCGAGCACCTTTAGGAACATGTAAAAATCACTCTGCCAGCATTGTCTATAACCTGGTTTTTTCTGATTGTAGCCTAGAGTGAAATGGTAAGATTGATAATGCTGTTTGATATAGACAGAAGGCACTTAATGTGTTATCTCTTGATAGCCTCTTTTGATATAAGCAGTAAAATAGCTCCTGTATTAAGGATAGCATCCAGCTATACATCCTTAGTAAGAACGAACCAATCTAAAAGGAAGGCAGGAAAATTATATACCTGAGTATGTGACAACAAAATGGGAAGAATAACTGTTTCCTGGAAGAGGTATTGGCTGCTGAGATGGCTCCAAGTGGGAGGTACTTGCTGCCTGATGACTTGGGTCACATGGTGAAAGAGAACCCATGGGACTTGTCCTCTCACCTGCACATGTATACTATTGCACTTGAATATCTCCTTTCCCCACTGCTACATGATGCAGCATAATAAGATAAATGTAATGAATTTTATGCTTACACATCTCAAAGGCCTTAACAGAGAGATGCCTTGATATTCAGAATAAATCAATATGGCCTATTTGTAGTGGAAAAAAAAAAAGGTTGAAGATCCAGATGAGTGGGAGGTGGGGAGAAACTAGGAGGAGCAAAAAGAGGGAAACTATAATTAGGATATATTGCATAAAAAGGATCTCTTTTCAATAAAATGAAAATTAATTTAAAAAGAAGTGAAAAGTCTTTTAGTTGTATTTACATCTTCATACCCTTAAGTCTTGACATGACTTTGATCCAGAAAATCCCTTCCTCATTCCCTCCCTTCCTCCCTCCTACCCTCTTCTCTCTCTGCCTCTGTCTCTCTGTTTCTCTCTCTCTCTCTCTCTCTCTCTCTCTCTCTCTCTCTCTCTCTTTCTCTCTCTCTCTCTCTCTCCCTCTCTGATATTTTTTGGTTACTGTCCCAAGCTTTGTGACTTCATTGTTTTTGTATACGTCATTGTTTTTCTATACTTCATTGTTTTTATATACTAGGAGCTGACACTTTGGAATGTGGATGGGCTGAGTTGATGGTGGCGCTGAGGAAGACCTAAGGAAGGAGGAAAGAAGGGTGTGTCACTAGAATTTGCATAGGCCCCTGGCAGAAAGGGAGAAGAGGCCACAGCAGGTAGTCTGCTACAGAGCTGGGGCTGAGACTAGAGCATTGGGTTAGAAGAGAGGACGACAGTAAAGATCTGAAGATCACTTACCTGCTTCTCAGGCCTGTTTGTTTCCCTGGCTAGTATGTCCTGGAATGATCATGGAATGATCACAGAAGTTGGTGGCTGAGATAAAGGGATGGAGTGTCAAGAAAGGCTGTAGGAGAACTGTATGCTTTTCTGAGAATAGGGGCAGTGGAGAAGGGGAGTGGTTTGCCGTAGAGCTGGAGATGAGATTGAGGATTAAATTGGATTTGAAGGTGAGGATGGAGAATGGATGTCTCAAGATGGCTTAACTACTTTCCTGGCCAAGGTGGTCTGCAGATTTCCAGGGAATGAAAGACTGTTTTGTCAAGAGAGAGGGAAAAAACATGTGGGGTTGATGGGGAGAAAGGTGGGAAAGTATAAGCACATATATGGCTCTTTCCCTAGAAGTCAGTGGCTTGTGGGGTGGCCTGATTATACAGGCTGCCTAGGGAAGAGTTTCTATTCAGTCAGCTGCTCAAGCACTCAGTAGGTGCCACAGACACGGTCCAAGGGTTCCAAGATAGTATTCAAGTTGACAGGAGACTGACTTTATCCATATGCTGCTGGGTTTGCAGAATACAATAGGTAACAGATTAGAGAGCCTTCCAATCAGACTTCAAAGGAAGATCCAGAAGTTCTGTCAGTGTGTGACAGTGTCAGGACTTCTGTTTTATTAGCCTAGAAGATAATTATTGACATACAAGCACAGAAGAGTTTTCGTGTGGTATTCACCGTAGAGACACATTCCAGTATACTAACAGTGGATGTATTGAGGAATGTTGTGGTTATCTTGTCATTTCTAAGGAATTTACAGCTCCATTCCAGCTAAACTGCAGAGTTTGGGAGTTATCATTACATCGTTTGTTTTTCCCATTTATACCAAATTCTACTCCTTTTAATATTTCTTGGTGATTCTCTCTAGATCTGGAATTTGCATTCAGACATACAATATACAGCCCCCCACCAATCTCCTTTTCTTTTAGTGTCCATAAACCCATCCATATGTATTGTGTTCCTGCTACATTTCAGGACTACAGAAAGGTAAAGGGAGAATTATGATCTTATTGGCAGTCAGGAACTCCCTTATCCAGGAGGCCTGTTTTGTTGGGAAGATGATACAGCCTTCTTCCTCAGCAAGCCCAGAGAGGTCTTCTGAGTGCAAACACTAAAGACTACCTCTGATAGCCTCTTACTTCCTTCAGGGCACAGTATCCATGCAAGGTACATCCTAAATTTGCTGCTCAGTGGATAAAACTACGAAGACAATTCAGCCTTCTAGAACAGTCCCTGACTCTATGAATCTTAACAAAATGAGAAGAGGCCACAGACTTGAAATGGTCATTTTATGATCCCAACTTTTTTTTTTTTAAGTAGAAAGAACATTTATTTAAAGTGATTTTCACAAATTTCTCAAAGCATCACAAATTGCTTCTGATGCCAAACATACATTTTCCCTCATTAATTTACAGCCTGATCGAAAGACCCCTCTTTCCTCTCCCAGTTCAACCCTCACCCTCCCTCCCCTCATCCTCTCCTCCAAAATGGAGGGCCTCCTGTGGTACCACCAAGTCACAGCAAGACTAAACATATTCTCTCCCATCGAGGCTTGATAAAGCAACCTAGTTAGGGAGTTAGGGGAGGAGATATGATCCCAACTTTTAAGTGAAAATTCAGAATTTTATTATGTGTGATGTACATTCATATTTACACAAGTTTTCATGATTGGAATTCTACAATGTGTCTGCTGTTGGTGCTATAAAATTACTTTCACTTTCTATAGTCTTGTAATTATCATTATACCGGAACAGGGTCAAAACAGAAGCCACCCTTATGTGACCCTCACTCTATTAAAATCCTTACTTTACTTCATCACTTCCTGTATCAGTGACTGTAGTTTCCGTTATTTTACGATCTTCCTCAATCCTCTTCTTGTAGCACTAAGTGAGTACTGAAGGCAGTTGGCAATCCATCGACTGTTTAATGGAAACTTGTCATACGATAATTTTCCGTTAGCTTAATTTTCCTCATACGATCAACCATTACGTCAGATAATGGCCTTGATGATTATACCTACTATCTCAGAAGGGAAGAGTTAGCTGTTCCATCTCTCATGTGTCCCTTCAAATTTAATTCATAGTTATAAACAGATAAATACACTTGTAATGTGATTAGGTTGTAGATTAATACTTCTAATAGTTAAGATTTACAATTGAAGATTTTATTTATTCACTTTATAAACTAAATCTTATTTTACATTTATTTCAAGTTCATGAATAGGCTTATATTTATTGTGCTTTTATATCCGCTTTTATGTTGTCCTGCTTGTAAGTGATTTGTTTCTGGAAGTCTGCATAAAGAGGAATTATAAATAGGTCAACCTAAAAGGTCTAATCATATGTGACTATTTGCTTTCTGTGTTAATACAAATGTTATAATAATTTTTTTTAGTTCTCAATGCCATATAATGTTTTAAAAGATAACATAGGATAATCAATGTTCCATATTTTCTGATTTATCATGCAATGTTTTAATATTGTAATATATCCAATCAGTACTGAAAGATATATTGTTAAAATTTAAGAAAGCTTGAATTATAAATGGAAACCCACAGTTTTAGTAGTGCATCATTTAGGAAACTGATTAATTGGCCTTTGCATTGAAAGATTAATCACAGTATTTTATATTATTTTATAAGCATCAATGTCAGTGCTATCATTTCCATCTCTGTTTCTAATTGATAGCATTTCTTATTTTAGATTGGAATGTTTATTTACCTGATTCATTTTTTAAGACACAGCTTACATATTGCATATGCAGCAAACAACCATCACATAAAATAATTAAAAGTAGACTCTATCACTTTTATATATTTTATATCTATGATTCTCATACTGTTAAAATTTCACTTTGAACTGTCATAGATCACTAACAGAAAATAAAATACAGGTAGACTATATAATAATTATTGAATTATTGATCTTACAAAAGTCAACTAAAATAAACTAAGAAGAATTTTCTGCATGTCATGTTCTACATGAAATTTCCAATTTAATAGCTCACTAATTATCCTTGGAAATGGAGACAAGTAGCTGAAGAATGACTCAGTAACTTCCTAACATCAGGCTACATGTTAGATTAAGAATGCAAAGCCAGCATACAGGCAATATTGGCAACATACTGCAGTGAGTATGTTAGCAGAGAAATTGTTGAATGTGCCTTGGAGAATTTTCAATATGTGTTCCCTCCCATGTCAGGAATAGTCTCTGGTGTGTTGGCCTCTGTGATGCTTATTTCAGTGTGCTGAACACAGCGTATGGTCATATGGATGACTGGTGTGAAAGAATAGGAACACGAAGAAGAAATATGATCACCATTCCCCAGTATCCCTACCCTGCCCTACTAAATAAGCCCAGTGTTCATTTGCAATCTGGCTGATTTACAAGGTCTCTACATTTCTAGACTTTGGTGTAGATTATGGCATATTCTTGAGCTGGAGAGGCAGCTCAGTGGTTGAATTACTACCCCCCTCCCCAGCGTCTACATGGCTCAGAACCATCTGTAACTCCAGTCCAGGGGATCTGTTGCCCTCTTCTGATCTCTGTGAGCACTGCATGTAGATGATTCAAGACATGCATGCAGACAAAAACATCCATTCACCTAGTAAGGTGCAATCTCAGTCATTTTGCTTTGGATTGCCCCGATGACTAAGAAGATTGAACATTTTAAAAGTGTTTCTCAGCCATTAGAGATTTCTCTGTTGAGAATTCTCTGTTTAGCTATGTACCCCATTTTTAAGTTGGATTATTTGGGTTGTTAGTATCCAACTTCTTGAGTTCTTTATATATTTTGGATATTAGCCCTCTGCCAGATGTAGGGTTGGTGAAGATATTTTTCCAATCTGTAAGCTGCCATTTGGTCCTATTGACAGTGTCCTTTGTGTCACAGAAGCTTTTCAACTTCATGAGGCCCCATTTATTAGTTGTTGAACTTAGTGCCTGAGCTAAGAGTGTTCTGTTTCAGAAGTTGTCTCCTGTACTGAGTTCAAGGCTACACCCCCACTTTCTTCTCTATAGATTTAGTGTATCTGGTTTTACATAGGCCCCACATAGATTTGTAAAAGAAGCAAACTACTTTAATTTGGATAACTAAATAAGTTTTATTTGGCTAAGAGATAGTGCAGATTAAAGAAAAATACATTAAGATTGACAGTGGGGCCGGGGCAGTGGTGGTGCACGCCTTTAATCCCAGCACTTGGGAGGCAGAGGCAGGTGGATTTCTGAGTTCAAGGCCAGCCTGGTCCACAGCATGAGTTCCAGGACAGCCAGAGCTATATAGAAAAACCCTGCCTCAAAAAACAAAAACAAACAAACAAACAAACAAACAAAAAAACAAAGACAGTGGGAAAGATGTGTAAACATACTCAAGGCATTTGGGTATTTTTTCAGGGCTCCATTTATTAGGTTCAAGAAGAGAGGCTGGTTGCAAAGTGACTTAAGGTTATCTACTTTGATTGATAGATGTACTTTTTCACATTACATATGATTTTAAACATATACATGCCCACTTTGCATAGGCATAAGATGGTAAATAGGATACTCCTTTAAGTGTTGCTTAAAGACACAGTTTGTGTTGCTGTTCTCAAAACTTCTTGAGGTCAGAATGTATTTTCTACTCTTCATTCCCAGCAAGGCTGAGAACGTACCCCCAAGGCAGGGTCTAAATGTGGTCATTACTAAGAGCATGGACACAGAGTTGGGAGTGAGTGTAGCCCAATGTAGCTAGAGGGTTGAGGGGTTGAAAACAGACACTGTGTTGAGAGGAATGTGTATGCATAATATATAAAGGTTAAAAAATACCACCTAAGCTGCCAAGTAAATTACAAGGTGTGTGTGTTTGCATAACACCAAACTAAGCAAGAGTCTCAAAGGCACTAAATTATCTCCTAGGCTTGCCCACCTCAAGACTGATAGCTCATATTTTAAGAACCAAGAATGAGATTTTTTTCAACCTTTTTATATCGCTACCCATGTTCGACCAGCGGAATAAGGCAGCGGCCACCGTGTTCTTCTTCAGTTTATTCAGCTATCCCTGTACAGCGATCTTCCTCTTCTCCTTTCCCTCCTCCGCTCCCGCAGCCCCTTATAAGCATTGCCTTAAACCTATCAGCAGCTGCCACGATGTCACTATTAATTGGTCACACTCAATGATGCGAGGTAAGGCAAACGCGTAGCCACACCTCTCAGCGAGGGCATGCCATATATGGTCTCAAGCAATGCCTATGCCAAGTGTCATCTTGTAACAGCGAGAGCGGAGTCGTAACGGTGAGAGCAGAGCCGCTTCCCACATTTTTACATGTCTTTTTTCACATGAAATATTAATTCTTACTTAGAATGTAACAGATTCATAAGCTATTTCCTTATAAAGTGGCCTTTCTTTTTTAAAAGTAGTTTTCTTTTTTTAAAAAACTTTTTATTGCTTCTTTGTGGGGTTTACATCATGTATCCCAGTCCCACTCATCTCCCTGTTCCCTCATATCTGCTCTTCACTCTTGCAACACCCCCCTCAAATAACATACACCATACACCACACACCACACACACACACACACACACACACACAGAGCAACAACAACAACAAAGCATAGAAAACATCTCTTTGTGGAAGCTGTAATGTGTCACAGTGTGTCCCACAGTAAATCCTGTCCATACTTCTTCACTTGCAAGTGTCCACTGCAGTGAGTCATTGGTTTGGTTCGAGATCTCCAGCTTCTGTGACACCTGATCGGTTCTCCTCTCTGTGTTCCTGTGTTGCCCTGTGTCATGGATCCTGCAGCTTTGGAACAGTTTGATTAGCCCTTTCATGAATCTCAACTGCTCATGGATGATATAAATATTGGTGTGGGCCAATTCAGAGTCCTGGAGCTGGGCCTGGGTGGTAGCTGAACTAGTCAGCTCACTGGCTCTCCCTTATCTACACCACTAGAGCTCTCCAGTGCTGCTCTGGCTAGGCCACCCAGTGCAAACATCCGCAGAAGATAGGGTCAGTTCACCTGTACCCATGCCTCAAGGGTGCTTCCCAGTCATGGTAAAAGGTCTATTCTCCCAAGTGCTGCAGCCTGCAGCCTGGACTAGCTCTTCTGCTCTCACACAGTTTGGACTGGTGAAGTGCAGGGCCCACTTTCTGATCTCCCGATACTACAGCCAGTGAGGTGGCAGGGCTAGCTCTCTGGATCTCATGATCCCAGGGCCATGTCTCCACTGGATATTGTAGTAGTTGTTGTTGTTGTTGTTGTTGTTGGTGTTGTTGTTGTTGTTGGTGGTGGTGGTGGTGATGTGATGTATCATTTTCTTACCCATGCCACCTCAAGCCAGACTACTAGCAAGTGGTGGGGCCATCTTTCCTGTACTTTCATCCTTGGGGACTGGCTCACCTGCACCCCTTCCAGCATGCCCACCTCTTCTGTGCTGCCCAGATAGGTGCAGGGGCCACTCTCCCAGCTTGCAGCAGCCTGCCTGCAAAGGACAGGTCCTATTCACCCTTCTGTATGTCCCTGGGGTCAACTTTCCTGACTGCCTCAGGTGGTGAGGGGCAAAGTGGCAGAGGGCATCCTCTCCTCCTCTTGCCTGTGCCATGCCACAGCAGATGAGTGGTGAGGTCAGGTCTCTCACATTCATGCCCTTGGGGTCAGCTCACCCCTACCCTCACTCCAAGGGACAGCTCCACTAAGTTGCCTGGGTGAGGCACAGAGCCTGCTCTTTATAGTGCTGCTGCTGTTGAGAGGCGGGACTCATTTTCCAAAGCATCAAATCCAGTGAGGAGCAGGGCCAGTCATGCACAGCCCCTCCCTGGATATCCGTGTGTTTCCCAGCACTGCCCACACCAGGGACATCCCCATGTTCTCTGGTGCTAACATAAACTATGGACATCGACACTGACCCCTGAAGCTGTGAGGCCACAGACCCAGACATGGCTCTCAGCAGTAGCTCTCGCTGGGACCTCACTGTAGTCCCAAGTGTCGGGGCTGGCCACTAACAACGGCTACTTCTCTCCACCATGGAGATCCAGTTTCATCTGTCTTCATAAAGTTCAACCTTCTCTACTTTCTCTTTCCCGTCTGACCACCACATACTTTCACATTGTGGTGGCTCCTGCTGCAGGTTGGCCATGGGGCTGGTGGGCTCCTGGGTGACATCCGCCATCCATGCTGTGTGACATGGTGGTAAGCAGATGTCTTTAGCCTGCCTATGCTGTGTGCTAGAGGGCAGGTCTTTGGATGGCAAGGTGGTCCTCAGGTCTTTATCTTCCTCTTCTCGCTCGTTGCTGCCTGGATATGATTTGCTTTGCTTTTTATGAGTCCTAGACATAAGAAGGCTTTGGCTGCTAAGCCAGGCATCAAGCAAGGATGAACAAAGGCCTGTCATCTGCTCAGAACTAGAAAGTAGTTCTCTTTACTGAGACAAAATCCCCTAGTTAAACCATTTTAAAGTATACACAATTATATAGTTTCTTATGTGCCAACACTATCCAACCATCACTGTTATGTAAGCCTGTGTCTGTCAAAGGATAACTCCTAATGTCTCCCTACTTGTCCCAACTGATTTATATTTTATATTTATATTTAAAATATTGATTTATTTTTTGTCTGTATGGATTTGCTTGCTCTGATTATTTCCAGTGAATGTAATAATATGTTGCTTTTGTAGGTAAATTATTTCAGTTTGCATAATGTTCTGAAAGATCACACATACTTATACCATATGTTGGTACTTCGATACCAACATTTTATGATTTTATGATTGAATACTATTCCCTTGGGTGCTGTGACATGCCATTTTTTTCTTTTATTCTTTTTTACAGAATTTTACGTTAATTTATTTCTTCATCTCAGTGTCACCTATACTTAATATGTAATTATAATAAAGTGAAATATCCTCTACGGTGATTGTTTTTATATATATCTTTTGCTGGTTATTTTATTTATTTATATTTCAAATGTTATCCCCCTTCCCAGTTTCCCCTCCACAAACCCCCACAGAACTAAGGACCTCCTCTCCCATTGATGTCAAATAAGTCCATTCTCTGCTATATATGCAGCCCTGTATCCCTCCATGTGTACTCTTTGGTTGGTGATTTAGTCCCTGTTATCTAACAACTGATAAGGCATTTGTATTTCATCACCTTTTGGAGTACTATTTACAATGCCATTCTCAACATTTTTGCTTGAGTTTCCATTTGCTTGAGCAGAATGAGAATCTAAGAATGGAATTACTGGATCATGTGTTCAACTTTTTTTCATCTGTTTTATATTTATACCAGTAGTGGAGGACAATTGCAATTATTTCACAAACTCACCAACAATTATTTTCTGTGCTTTGAATTTCTAAGATTGTAGCAGCCCTCGTGCTTTAAAGTGGCACCTCACTGAGAGTTTGACTGCATTCTCCTAATCTGAGCAGGGTTCAACACCTCTTTACTCCATTGTTAGCTGTATATATGTATATTAAACTAATGTCTGCTTTAACATTTCATTCATTTGTAGAACAGTTTTGAAATTGTTCTTAGTTCTCTGAAAATTTTATACAATGTATTTTGATCATATTAACCCCCTCCCCTATTTACTTCTCCTTCTCTACTCACCCAACTTTGCATTCTCTTCTTTTGTTCATTGTAAAATAAAGATATTTTGATTCTGGAGCCATAAAGGGTTTTTATGTATTATGGATATTAGAACCTTATGGGATGATTTTAAAATTTTTTCTCATCATGTACACTGATTTATCTACCTTTCTAGTAGTCTTCAGGTGTACATATTCTGAAGGAATTCAATTGGTCTTCTTTTTCATTATTTATTTTATATTTATTTATGTACTTATTTATTTTATTTATATTTATTTTATTATTTATTTTAGCTGCTTTCATCTTGTCATATTTAAGAAACTTGGGACAAATCCAAACTCAGGGAGATCCATGCTAAGGTCTCCAAGAGGTGTACAGTTTCAGATCTTATTCTTAGATATTTAGTCTAACTTGATTTTTGTGAATTGCATAAAGTAGCTGGTCTACACTTACTCTTTTAAAATGTTTCAGCAATGTGACTTGAAAAAGTTTTCTTTTCTCATTGGATAATCTTTCTGCCCTTGTCAAAAAAAAAAAAAGTGTGTTTTCTAGAGGAACAGAACCCACAGTGTACACACAGTTATAAGAAGGTTCATTGGATTAGCATATATAATTATATGCAGAAATAGATCTACAATGGCCAAAATGCAGGCAGGGAAACAAGTATCAGTTTAGTTCAAGAAGCTGGAAGCCTCAGAATAAATAAAAGAAGCCAAAAGTTTAGTGACAGTCTAGCTGCAGACCTGAAATTCCACTACGGAGGCATGGTGCAATTTCATGTTCAAAGGCTGACAAAGTGATGTCTTAACACTATGGACAAGAGTCCCTGCAAGAAATGTAATGGATAAGCTGGGCAGTGGTGGCGCATGCCTTTAATCCCAGCACTTGGGAGGCAGAGGCAGGTGGATTTCTGAGTTCAAGGCCAGCCTGGTCTACAGAGTGAGTTCTAGGACAGCCAGGGCTACACAGAGAAACCCTGTCTCGAAAAACCAATAATAATAATAATAATAATAATAATAATAATAATAATAATAATAATAATAAAAGAAATGTAATGGATAAAGAATGATTGAATATGTGCTGGCCTGTATGATGAGTAGCTCTGTGTATGTAACCCACTTTCTGGTTATGAGATGGAATGCTGGGGTGTTGCATGGCTTGGACTTAGGCTCCTTAAACTGTTGTTTTACTTTCTCTTGACCCCCCAAATGAAAGACAAAGGAGACACCAGCACATAAAATTAAGGAGGACAGATCGGCTTTAGATTGATACCACCTACAGTTTCAAGTAACACTTGGGATCTTAAAACACATCCCCATGGAAATGAAGGCTATTAAAATCCCACACACACTCATCCGGAGTGATGGCAGACTTGCCCCTGTAGAGTAAGTTGGTATCAATTCTTCAAAGTTTGGATGCAATTTACTATTGAAGCCAACCTTGTCTTGGGATTTTTAATGTTGGAGAATTATTGGTCACTGATTTAATACATTTACTGTTATGTGCCTATTTATGGTTTCTAAATTCTGAAGAGAAGCACAAAGAACCTCAATGGTGTTTTATAAGAAAGACAATTTATTTAGAAAATACAGCCAAAAACTTGTTTAGGGCCTTACAAGATATTGTTTTGCTTTTTCATTGATCGGTTAAATTGGAAAATTGCCAACTATTCACTTAGTGTCTATATGACTCACATACACAAACACAGCTCCTGGATATTGAGTAGGCTGTATTTTAAAATTCAAGAAATTCTAGTCATTTTCTGAACATTTTTCTCATGATTATGTGACATGAGTGGATAGAGCCTTGCTGTGAACACCAGAAGGACTTCCGTTACAGAATACCCCTGAGGGTGTCTCTGTAAAGGTAGCATATTGTAAACTCCAACACTAAAATGAAAAGCCTTACGTGAAGCAGACTGAGAGACTTTCAGAGGACTAGGGAGAGAAGGTAGGGAACACTGGGTGTGCTGGGAAAGTGTGTGGCTACAGCCAATGTCCAGCAACCAGAGGAAGACAAGTATGTGAGACGAGCTTCGACAGAAGTGATGCCTTTTCCAGCAAGTGTTGCTGAAAATGTAAGTAGACACATAAGCAGTTTGAGCTGCCTTGGCAAATGCTGCTCTCTCTGTTGGATGACTCTTGTAATCCTTCCTTTAGTCATCTGCTACTCTGGGTTTCATTTTGCTTTCTTTGTGTGACCTTAGTTTAATATTATTTCATACTAACATCAAAGGTGTCATCCCTTGCTAATCCCCCTAAAGAAGATACAGTATTGGCTGTGATGAAGCAATGGAAACCAAGGCAGGATCCCTTCTTTTTCTGGAGGTCCTGTTTGTCAAAAGGACAGAGAATGAGGAAAACTGTGAGTCAGCCAGGCAGTAGGATCCCAAATCTCCACTCAGCACCCTTCTTTATAGAAAGCCCAACTTACTTTGAAACAAACACATATTTTATCATTTGGGACTGAAATACTATTAAATTATTAATAATTATCAAATAATTTCAATAATTTAATAATTAAATAGTAATTAATACAATTATTAAAGTCCTGTTCCACTGCTGGGTATGAAATGATGAACTGTAAGGGATGCACATGCGAGTACGAATGGGGATACATCTTTTCCTTCAATTTCTATAGTTTAGAGGGGTGTGAGGCCCAAGTATCCAAGTATTCCAGCCAATAAAAAGGGTGCTCCTCAATCCTTGCATTATTTTGGGAATGCATCTATGCAAAGACTGGCGAAGGATACTCCGAGTTTTGTTTCCTTTCATCCTATTCTCAAATCAAGACCCTGGCAGGTGCCTCTGTTAAGTTTCGGTTAAGTCTCCTGAGAATCGATGGGGACAGTTGAAGCTGCTTGCCCCACTGGAGAGGAGAGCTAAGTTTTATAGGATCCTTCAGGAAGTTTTCAGTAGAGAAGTGGTCCTGGGTCTAGAACAAGAGGAAAGGGCTCTGTGTGACTGACAGCCAATGTGGAAGTGAACTGGGAGCAAACTTCTATCCAGACCGAGACACTCGGAAAAAGGCAGGATAGCCTCCGCCCTCCTCCACCCCGCCATCTGTGCTATACCTGTTCACCTTGTCCCCTCTCCACCATCGGGGGCTCGGGAGTTTGCCCGGCGGCCGCAGGTTCTCCAGCCCCGCCCCGCCCCGCCCCGCCCCGCCTCGCCCCGGGGCTCTGGGCTCCACACAGAGCTCTGCCAAGCCCGGGGTGCTAAGGTCCGGCGGTGGGAAGGATGGCTAAGGTCCGGGAACTGGAGGACGCCTTTGTACAGGAGCAATCTCCCCAACTTCCCTCCGAGATCGCGGAGGAGTGCTGCGCGCAGCTGCTTGGCAAGGGGTTGCTGGTCTACCCTGAGGAGAGTGCTTACCTGGTGGCCGGAGCAGCCGCGGGCGCAGGGAGCAGCGAGGAGAAAGGTGGAGATCCCGGGCTGCAGGTGGGAGTTAAATCAGGTGAGTGCTCCACTCTCCTGGCTGCAGTGCTGAGTCCTAAGAGTGTCCAACAATAAAGAAGAAACACACTCTGAATACATATAAAGTAGGGTGCTCTGTCGGAACCGGGAAAAATGTTAATGGAAACACTATTAACTCTGAGGGCTTTGCTCAACTCCTGCCTTGCTCCTCCTTGGGTGCAAAACAGGTAGGTGTGGAGTCACTGGACTGATCGCCTGTTCTCTTGTTCTTTGTCACTCCTTAAACTCAGAAGTGCATTTAAACAATGGCAACTTTTCCTCGGAAGAAGAGGATGCGGACACTCAGGAGGGCAAGATCAAAGCAGCTGACCCACAGCTCTCTCAAAAGAAGAGCATCACGCAGATCATGAAGGACAAGAAGAAGCAGACTCAGCTCACCCTGCAGTGGTAAGCTGGCCCTGGCGCCCGCACAGGCTAATGTTCACCAGCCCATGTCTCTAGGACCCTGGTTTTCCCCAACTCGCTTCTCCTTAAAACTTCCACAAGTTTAAAAGACCCACTACAAATACATTTGTTTTCTCGCACTGCCTATGCTCACAGAGAACTATTCTGACCCTGATGAAAAACCGGATATGCTCTTGACTAAAACCACAGGTTCGTCACATGTTAAGCCGTGATGAATTTTTCTGTGATTGTTTGCTTAACATAAAATGTATTTCTTTGATATTTTTATGCTTTCGAGATATGATCCTTCAGAACAACAAAAAATAGAAGGCTCTTAACTCAGCTTTAATCCGTAGAAGAGCAGGTACTGTGTTAGTCAGAAAACAGATGGATTGAGTTAGAATTACAAAACGGAAAAAAATCACTCAAGCTGTCATGATTAAATAATTTTCAGTTTTACAGCATATCACATACATGATTTACTATAGTAACATATCACAAATTAACTTTTTGCCCCAAATCTTTCAAAACTGAGAAATTATCAGTAGGTCTACATAAGAAGTGTGTCTTGTAATACTTGTTACAAAAAGAAGAGATAGCTAAATAAGAACGTGTTATTAAGAACCCTTGCATAATGTGAAGCACTAGGGGCACAAATTTCTCCCCCAAATTCCAAGTAATAAATAAAGAATACTTATTTACTGGTTAGTTATTCTATCTACCAATCTATCTCTACCATTTATTATTATTCTAGGATTAGAAAAATAGAATCTATAAATGCTTATAAACTTTATTTTTGTTTATTTAAACATTAAGTTCTAATTTTATAGCCAGAAGTTCTGAAAATATATGTTTAAACCCTTTCAACATCTGAAATAGAAAATAAATATGCCTGTAAAGTTACATTTTACCTGATAGTTTGATGTCATGATTACTAGTTCAAAATATCCCAAACTGTAAATAATTGAGAAATCTTCTGAAATACTTAGGAAACAACTACTGCCGTCAGGATAATTGGAAAAAAATGTTTAATTTTGAATTTATTTTAGAGGATTTTGAATGATCACTCTCAGTTTTCAGTTCAAATTGAGTAATTGGAAACAATCTTGAGTTGTCAAAATTTATACAGTATATATGTCTACCTTAACTTAGTGTTTTGAAAAGAAAACAATAAACATAAAAACAACTATCCAAATAAATGGACTGTAGGTATTATATTCCTACCTTTAAACTGAAAATTCTAAATAGCTGTTTTTTTTCTCATAAGAGTGTTCATTTTTGAAGATTATAGAGCACATTTTCCAAAGCAAATGAATGTTATACATTTTTTTAAAAACCTAAGATCCTTGATTGTGAGAAATCTGTGAGGCTGTAGAATTGTGGTTGGAGTGTTACAAATTAGAACTGAAAATCAAAGTAAAAATATGACTTATTAACTCCAGCTTGAATTGTCAGTTAGCTATTCAATTCTAGGTAGGTAAATTTATTTGTTTTTGAAATACTATATCCTAGTTGATTTAGATCTTTTTAATAAAAAAATAATTTAGTGTCTGAACCTCATGGAGCAGGTCCCCTAACTTTTATTTTGTGTGCATTGAGAGTATGTTAAATCTAAAGTCTTAAAGGACTTGACCCAATTTTATTCTGAATAATACTGCATATTACATTGATCTTGTACTGTAAATGATTATCTTTTATTAAACATGAAATTAATATAAATGCATTTTAGTAAAACAATTTACTGAAATATTTGGAAAAAGGGAATAGAATCTAGAAGCTTTGGTTTCTAGATTGTCATTCAGATGATTGCAGCACAGATTATTTATTATATTACATGTAATTGAAATTAAGTGGAAATCTACCCAGATTTTCAAAGCTTATATAGTTATATCTATATTACAGAGTTAGGATTGTATATGTATGTTTGGAGGCTTTTATAAATACTGTCTCAGTTATATCTTATAATTTAGTTGAATGTAGGTATAATTACAGTAAAAAGGTGTAAGAGTAGAAATAGATCATTATCATCTCAGCTTCAATGAAATGAGTTTACTCTGGTATCTTTTCCAAACAAATCCAGTACCTTTTGTTGTTCAGTAGTTTGTGGATAAAAGTAAGGGCATGTAAGCTTTGACAGGCTGAAGCCTGGCAGTGCTTTCAAATTGAAGACGTTCTTCCAAAACCACAGCATCTTTAATTTCACCATTCATAGTCCTAGATCAAAGAGTAAACTACTCAACAGTGAAGATTTACACAGAAGTAAGACCTGAGATGATGGCCCAGAAGGCATGGCTTCTACATTAGTATCACATTGTAATTGTACTAACAGGTGTCTGCTGTTGATTTTACTCTTCTAAAATTAATCCTTGTGATTTCTCTGTGTTCATGTGTTACATGTATTCACTTGCTTACAATATAATATATTGTCTCTGAGCTTCTGTGCGTCAGGAGTCTAAACAGGTCACCTTGACCCTAAGTTCATAGTCGTACCAGATAGAAATGAAGAAATTAGTTGATGCTGAGAGTTCACACTGGACCTTTTTACTCTCGTTTCTTTAATCTTATTGGTTATTGACAGAATTTATTCACTGAATTGTAGAACCGAGGCCGTTAGCACACATGGTTAACCTACCATTCTCTTAGAGATGGCCCTCTTCAAGAAATTGTCACTTACTTCTCCAGATCTATGGAGGGTGTTTGCTCCTACTTCAGATCATCCTTCTGCTTCCGACTCCCAGACATTGTTTCCGGGGCTTGCTAAGTGAAATGATATCACCAAGAGAATTTCCTTACCTAGGAAATTAATGAACACTTATCATAATCTTTGTACACATTTTTAAAGGCCACTGGTATGTTTTGATTATGTAAACATTGGACAGTGACAACAGTGTAAAAAGTTTATCTATATACTCCTTAACATAAACAGCTTATGGTGTTTTTAATGGGAATCACATGCAAATTCCTCTCAGCAATTTTGAGATATATAGCACATAACTTTTTGCTTATTTCATCCTGGTATTATTTTAAATAACAACTAGAACAAAGAAAGTCCATGTATATCTACTCATTATCTCACTTTTATATAGTTTGTTTTCAAAACTAGCGTTAAGTCATTGAGGGGATGGAGAGGTAATAATGAAAAAGTTTGACTTAATTCTTGGCCTTTTTTCTCAGGCTTGAAGACAATTACATAGTGTGTGAAGGAGTTTGCCTCCCACGGTGCATTCTTTATGCTCACTATTTAGATTTCTGCAGGAAAGAGAAACTGGAGCCAGCTTGTGCTGCCACCTTTGGAAAGGTATATGACACATACTGGCTACACTGCCTTATAACTAACATCTTGAGTAGACAATGTGTAACTAAATTTACCTAAATGAGTTCCCTTAGACAATGTTAAAACATTTGCTTTACAGGCGTAAGTGAAATTTATGTTTGGAACTGCTATACGTGTATATCTTGATTTTTCTTTTTGAGTCACAGATTACTGGTTATCAGATCTGATGTGAGCTCAAGGCAAGCTCCATAAAAGTGTCATGTTTCTTCAAAGAGGATGAATTCAAGAGATTGGTATAAACTATAATGGACATAAAAGCAAATGAAAGTGAACCCGTAAATGCAGGCTTTCCTTATTATTTATATAGTCCAACATATCTGAGTATTTGACAGATTTTTATTCTATTACTTAAGTAGTTGTCCTTAATCTTTGTCTTAGTTTGATTATGTTTATGCCACAGAATTAACATATTTTATAATAGGATTGGTTACATTTCTGTCATTTAACATTTCTATCACTAGGATGGAAATCTATGAATTTGACATTGGATGGCTTATACATGTTGATATAATTTTGAGAATTAGAGAACAATATCAATTGCTTCGTAAAACTTTCAGCTTTAAACCTCTTCCAGTCATCTATTGTCTGGGAATCTAGGATATCTTAGTCGAACTGTAGGGAGTTTGGGTCTCAAGTACTTTATTTCCAAAGTCCAAATTAATGAGCGTTACGGTCTATCTCTTCAGGTTTTCCAGGAGGGGATGGAGGCAGGTGATTTATATATAGCTATATAGCAGGACTTCTTTATATACCCCAAGTTGATCTTGAACTCATTATCTGGCTCAAGTTGGCCTTGAACTTGTGATCCCCCTACTCATCCTGTTGAGTGCTGGATTTAAAGACATGTGTCATTATACCCAACTCACCGCTTTAAAAGTAGACCAAAGCTATAATTTAAAGAAGCAGTTTATTTGGGTGGCAGGAGCGATCCCTCCATGGTTAAGGGAATTGACAGCTCTTCTAAATGTACTGCTGTAACTATATACACATATAGCTATATACACATTATAGCAAGTTCCAGGACATCTCATGCCTCTTCTGTCCTCCATGGGCACTGAATGCATGTAGTACACAGACATACATGCTGATAAAATCCCTATACATATACAATAAATAATACTAAAAAAGTAGTTAATTATTTTGAAAACATGTTTTCTTACAGGGACAGTGTGATGTATAGTATAGTTTCTACATTTAAAGCAGGGGCCCAGGATCTAGCCATGCCTGTGATTGGCTTATTGAGATACTTGCTAATAAATGATCTGCTCAAGGCTTAGTATACCCGATAAAGCTGGATGAAATAGCTTCTGATGTCTATACTAGCAGTACCATTTTTCTGAGCCTACCCTATGGTGATAATGCCTAAGTGGGACTCATAGAGCAGATTTAACGTCCAGTTAAACTAGAAGTAATTTAACTATCAAATTTTTCATGGAGCTCTCTTAAGATCCAAGGATCCTTTCAGAATGGTGATGGATATTTAATATGGGTAAATCTCTGAATGGAATTATTTTAAAGGAATTTAAACAACCCTCCTTTGGCATAGATAAAGTAACCATGATAACTGATGTATTTCTTATCAACACATGCATGTTCCTTTTAGTTTACCACTTACTTTCTTGATTTAAGATATGAGTACTTTGCATTAAAACAACATGTATTCTAATTCTTGTCTTTCTTTTTAGACAATTCGCCAAAAATTTCCCCTCCTAACAACACGAAGACTTGGAACAAGAGGGCATTCAAAGTAAGAACAGAATAATAGGTCTTATTGATATAAAGTAACATTGTCTTATCAGTGAATGGAACCATGTATTTTCTTCTTAATGAGGTAGAAGCAGACCAACTATAAGAACTAATATATATATATATATATATATATATATATATATATATATATATA
>JANHMN010000019.1:49857630-49906941 GCA_030674055.1 Rhabdomys pumilio | reverse complement strand
ACACACACACACACACACACACACACACACACACACACACACACACATCATGTGCCCATACACACAAAAATAAATAAATAGAAATTAACATAAGTCACAGATTTTTTCAAGCTTTGTTGTGAAGTTGAGACAATTTACTTACAGACTGTGGGCATTTGAAATCATGTATGTACAAAGTTTTCTTTATAGCAGTAGGAACTCAAACAATGGTAACTACTATTATCATTTGCTATCATTGTCTTCAACTGGTATACCATGTGTTAATTCAGAATTGCCTTTCTTCTTTTTTAAAATTGTTTTATTTATTTACATTCCAGATGTTGCCTACTCTCCAGTTCCTCCTCCAAAAGTTCTTCACTCCATCCCTCCTCCCCTTTGCCTATGAGAGGGTGCTCCTCCACCCACCCACCCACTCCCACCCCTCACCTACTTACCACATCACCCACCCACTCACACCTCACCCTCATCCTACTTCCTTGAGGCATCAAGTCTCTACAGGATTAGGTGCATCAGCTCCCACTGAGGCCAGACAAAGCAGTTGCTTTGCATGATTTTCTTCTCCAAGACTGCTAACTTCCCTGGGTCTGAGACCCTTCTCTGTCTGGCTCTGAATCCTCACAATCTAGCACACAGATAACATTTGATTCCTTATTTCCAGGCCTGTTCATGATACTGCATTGTGGAGGTAAAGGCAACTGACCAAGTCAGAATTCTGGTGTCTGGGTTGTGATGTCAGTTACATTTGGACCAGAATAAATAAATAAATGAATAAACTGCACAAGACCTTGACTTTGAACTCAAGTTTGTAAACTTTCATGCTCTAATGGTTGCATTGGTAATAAACAACAATAATGACATCATTTTCTAAAAATAAGGTACTGGTAAGTATATATGAAACCAATCTTAATGTCATAAATAGGAAATAAATTACAAATCTACACTAGCCAAGGTCTTGAAGGATGCGGCAATTTAAAATAACTAATGCAACTATAGTTAATTGCAAATAATGCAACTATCAGGTAATTTTAAAACCTAGAAGTATACTTTCCTCAATGCTACTCAGTGTGATCACTACAGCAGAACCAGCAGGCATCTAGCTCAGGAGGCCATGAACTGGGATGAACAGCTGGTCTTATTTTTCATGTCTATTGCATTCATCATTATTCTGACACCTGTCCTAATGGCCAGACATGATAGACATGCTTTGATGTTTATTGAACTCATGACTACATCTTGGCATTATATGGTTGCCTGTCACCTTTGAAGGCAGTATAGTTGTTTATAGATGGCATGGCAAAGCCTTTCCCATGGGATAGAATTATTTTATTACTGGTTGAAAAGAGGGTTAGAGATGAGAAACAAAAAGATAGAAGTTTATCAATGTTTGAAACGATGCTTAGCATATACTGTTTTAGCAAGTAGATAAACTGTAGTTGTTTACACTGCAGAGTCTGGAGAGCAAAAGTACATGAAGTTATAATATTTTTCCACTTAACAAGATTCTCTCAACTTTGGATATCACTAGTTTATTTCTTCTAATGCATTTAGTACATTGTACTGGTATCTTATTCTAAAGTCATGAAAAGGAAATATTAATACTTATTTCAAACTCCCAAGCTCATAATCTGAATTCTACTACTATATCTGACAAAGTACATATAAATCTGCTATTTTACCCATAGTTTAGGTACTGCTGATAGTGCTTATTACTTATTATTCACTGTTTAATTATTTCTATTACTGAACTTCCTTTGATTGGGTCTTTATTAGTTAAGCTTCTTTCTTTTACCCTAGACATGTAAAGTCAGTTTATTATTTTTGAGCTTTTACATTTTCTACTTTTCAATCTCCATTCTTGTTTCAATACACCTTAGAGATCCTCTTGCCTCATATCATATAGTATAGCTTTTACCATTTATAAACGTAGAGTAGTTATGGCAGTCTTCTGTTCAGGTTAATAGAATACTGTTTTCCTTCTACCAAAACTGGTAGTTAAATCTTCTTAGTCTTTCCAGACTTACAAAATATCATTCTTCCTAACTGTTTTAAAAATATAACATTATTTTAGTGTGCGTGTGTGTGTGTGTGTGTGTGTGTGTGTGTAGGTGTGTGTATTAGTTTTAAAACTACTGTTTAAGTCAAGTGACATTATATCAATAGAAACAGCTTTGCTACCACAGTTCCTGTGTCTGAAGGCTCTGTCTGTCATCAGGCATTCCATAGCCCATGTGAATGCTTTCCTTAAAAGACTACATCTTTCCCCTCTGGCCCTGGAGCCCTGACATTCCTCATCTGAGCAACTTTTTTCCCTTGAGCTCCAGTTAGTCTGGAGTACAATGAAAATGTTCTCATCTTTTAGTTTTATCTATTTCCTGACTTTAGATGCACATGAATAGAAAAGCATGGCAGGAGGATGGGCAGTGGTACTTCACAGGAATAGTTTCCTGTGAGTAGCAGGTCTTACTGGGTTAGTGCAGCTATCCCTAAGTTTTGGTTCCCTTTCATTAATGCAGAAATGGTTCTTATCTTAACATAGGTATCATTACTATGGGATTGGCATCAAAGAAAGCAGTGCATATTACCACTCCGTTTACTCTGGAAAGGGCTTGACAAGGTAGAGTGATAACATATTTCACCATACATTTCTGCATTTCTTTAAGTATATGTGATATCTATTCAATAAATTGCTTTGTAATTTTGCTTACTATGAAAATGTTTTCTTCTAGTTATCAAACCTAATGTCAGTACAGTGTGAGCATTATCATGCTATAGTCTAGATGACTTGGTAACTTAAATAATTTTAATGGTTAATTAGAAAGTAATGGTGAGCCAAGTGTCCCCCAAGATATAAGGAGGAGAATGCAAGGAAGGAGAATTGCCTTTAAGTTTACACTTTCTCAGGGGCTAGGTAGGATGGCTTAGGGTTAAGAACACTTGGTTTTGCAAAGGACTCACATCCTCTAATTAACAACCATCCAAAACTCAGTTCCAGAGGTTCCAATGGTGTCTTCTGGTATGCATGACATACAGACATACATGCAATCACAAACACCCATACACATAACATAAACATAAAAAAATCTTTTAAATATTTTTATTTATTAATAAGGGCGAGTCTATTTTCAGGCTGGATTGAATAAAAATAAAGTTTAAAATGTGATACTTTTAAAAAGAGTTGTTTTAAAAATCTGTATATTCAAATAATACCTTAGCAATACAAAAAGTTTATTATAATAATTGTTAAACATAATCTTTGAGTACCATATTACTTATTACGACAGTATGGTATGATTGTTCATTTAAGTCTCTGTGACAAAAATACATGTTATTATAAAGAGAGCATTGTTTTAAGCTGCTATGAGCTATCAGAAGCAGGATATTAATATGTGATGTTATAATCAACAAGACCAGTGGGTACACAGTTTTAGAAGAATGTTGGAATAGACTAATTAAAACTTCACCCAAGATTTTCTCATGACATGGTTATGGAGAATTACTTATAACTCTTAAAAGAAGAACTAGTTTTAATAGTAAAATATCTTAGGAGAAAATTTAGTCACTTGAGTTATGCTAAGATTAATTTGAGTATTATAGTAGTAGGTTACTGGTAAATATCCACAATAAGATGTAAATACAGTCTAGCACACACACAAAACTTTAGTATAAAGTGTTTTTGCTTGTCTTAAATTTAACCCAACATCCTGAGATATCTTCTATTTTAATTTCCTTCATCAACCCATTTTATAGACATTTGAACAGTAATGATGTTATGAAACAGACTACTTTTAATGTCCTCTGTGTTATCTTGCTATAATGATAATTTCTTTCAAACTAATGGGAAGTTTATGATTTTTAAGGTTTTCTGGGAGCAAACTGAAGAATGAGGTAAGGACACATCTCATCTGTTTTGCATCTGCTATGTATCTTAGAAGGTCAGAAAGTTTTGTTACTTAAGTATAAAAGTAAATGTTATTTATTGGGAGCCAACTGAAAACAAGAACGTCAAATACAGTTAAGTTAGACTTAGAGTGAGAATCTTTGCATGGACCTGTTTAAGAGTTTCCAGCTTTCTTGGGAGGGATAATTTTCAGTTTAACTGAAATAATTTAATACTATATACTTAGAAATTAAAAAGTAGGCCATTACTGACCTAAAAGTTTCTACTTCAGTGACTAGAAAAGCTTAAGTAGAGGATACAGAAAGAATTGGTAATTGAACTACATTGATTGAGGAAAAAGCTTTCATAGTTGTCAGGAAGCCCCAGTGCTGTACTGCCCTGCTCTTTGTTCTGTTGCTCTGTACACACACACACACACACACACACACACACACACTCACAAACACACACAGAAGCACATATACTCTCATACACACACATGCACAAGCACACGTACATGCTTGCACACACACATGTTCACACACATGTACGTACATACATACAGGCACTCACATGCATGCATCCAACCATACACATGCACTTGCACATGCACACAACTCACAAACACACTATATGAAATCTTTTTCCCTTGGCTTCTTCTCCAACCTCTCCTAAAAGAACATATCAGTAAACTGACTTTATCTAAATGAGTTAGACTACCATTAGGCACTGCATGGCTAATTAGGCACATAATAAGACCTTCATTATATTCATCTTAACTAATCATTAAAACAAGGTACCATAGAACTCAAGGCACATGACAATGTGTTGTGTGGTAAATCATAACTCAAGGTAAAGTGGAACTCAATTAATTTGGTGAAATAATGCAAGCAAATTGTTATAAGAAATAATAAAAGCTCCCAACCCTCTGAAATGACCAGTTCCTTTCCAGTACTTTTTAAAAAGTTAATGGTTAATTACACAATAAACTCCAGATTGTTTTTTTTTTTGTCAAAGAAATAATAGCTTTTATTAAATAAACAATCATGAAACTGCAAAAATATTGACTTAGAAATGCACGTTGGTTCATTTAAGATTAGGTTAATAGAGGTTGTCAGTGATTTCACTCAGGTGTTCTTCGAGTCCAATGAGATGGCCACTGAGCTTTCGTGCATCCACGGATCTGCCCTGTGTACAGTATATTTTAGCTCACAAAGTGAAAGGAAAATGCATCTGAGATCTACTTGTTCTTCCTTAGGTGACTACGTTGCTAATTCACATTTAGCTAATAAAGTATTTTATAAACTCTTTGCGGCACATTATTTTCTACAAGTACCAGCAACAATAGTAATGTATTTTTGTAATGATGACTAACCATGAAAGAGCTTTCCAAAAGCTCAGAGCCAAGTACCTGTCACAGGCAGAGGACTGAACTAGAGACCTTGCATGTGTTAGGCAGTTTCTACCACTGAGCTGAACCCTCATTTGCCTAAAGTGATCTTTAAATGAGATATTTGCACAACAAACTTGAAAATTTAAAATTGTTTTTGTGCTTAAGGTGATCAACAATTTTCGTTTGATAAGGACAAAAAATAATCAATACAAATCTATGTATATGTTAGGGTATTTGAATATTACTAATTCTGAGATAGACTGAGTAGCTGCCAATCCTGTTGACTTATAGCCAAAGCTACCAAGGCTGAGAGATGCATGGGCATCAAGTGGGGTTCTGCTTTTTTAATCCACAGTCAAGGCAACTAATTTACATATTTATAATACTACAAGTTCTAGAGGACAAGATAGTATATAGATATATGTGTGGAATTTAAAACATGTATTATGAATTAAAATTTAAGACAATCAAAATTCATAAACCACTATGCTTATTAACTTCTTTATCTTCTCTTTTTCATTTTAATTGTTGTTTAGCTTTTGTTATGTCCAGCTTTTGCTTGCTTTTACATTCTGAAGTGCTTAACGCTTTGCAAAAACATGTATAATAAATAATAACATCCCATATACTCACCATCCTGACTAAGACATGGGAATGAAGGTGGACCTCTTCCCTTCAAACTGGAAAGTGGGAAGGCAAATTCAGATGATGTGGCAAACTCTATGGCAGCAAGCTGAGGCAGCTTCCCTAAGGCACTGTTTCTCTGTCAGATCACCATCTGTGGAGCAGCATGAGAAGATATGGGTTGGGGAGTGTGGGGCCCATCTCCAGCTGGGTCCCACAAAGTCTCCGGTTTGGCAGGAGATAGGATGTAGACAGCCACTGTCTCTGTCTCTGTAGCTGCCCCTGCCCACGGGTGGTCCAAGGCAGAGCGCCAGTGGGGAAGGTCTGCTTCTGCCTGCCCTGAAGTACTTCGGGAGAGCTGGTGGGTTCTGAAGATTTACAGCCCTTTGCTAAGCCGGGAAGTGCTGGCTAGGTAGCAGGGAAAGAGAGTAGATCTCTTGTCCAGTGTTAACAGTTCTGGAGCCGGCTAGCAGGAGAAGAGGGGAGGGTCCAAGACAGAAGCTCTCCCATGACAGGATGGTTCTTGCGCTCTTTATTTCTCAATTAAGCTCAATATATACAGTTTGGGATGGGTGAAGGTTTTAGCAGCAGGTAATCCCATTGGCTTAGTCTGAGGTTTTGGGGATGCCTCATATGCATGTGGGGAGAGCCTGGGGCACTATTCCTACGTGACCCGATGGTCGTAGACCTCCCAACCTCTCTCTGTGGGAGGGGCTGTGAAGGACAGAAGCTGGGAGAGACAGGAGACCAGGAACAGAGCTGAATGCCTGCAGTCCCAAAGGGGTCTCTGGGGTTCAGAGCACCTGGTTGTCTCTCATAGCTCAGCGTCCCACAGGGGAGCTTTAGGAAAGCCAGTTTTTCTCAATCACTATTCCCAGGATTGGGAACTCAGTCCTAATGTCCCTAGGCACTCACCATATGCAGAACTCTTTTGAAAGACACATATTAGTTACATATCTTTCTGGGAGAATTAGAAAAATTCAAATAGTTTTTGATAATACTTCATTTCTCATGGATCTTCTGTTGAGACATGTGGAAACAGTCTTAAAAAACATGAATGGTAGGAGATTATAGAATTTGGATGACAGGAGTTTGCAGAAATATTGAAGGAAAGTCATAATGTTTAAAAAGCACAATATATTAAAATTAAAATTATAAAAGATACTACTGGTTAGGTCTACTCTATATTATAAATATGCTAATTATATATATTATTCTAATAAACACCTTTATGTGATTAATTTTGAAAGTAATAAAAATAGCTATAAATTTAGAATATATAGAAAATAATACTTAAAAGAAGTATTTTAAACCAGAAGACTCCATAAAAGGACATATCTAATAGACATCAAAATATTATGAGTATCTAATATGCACTCAACTGTAGACAGAAAAAAATGCAGTAGAGATTCAGTAGCTGAGAAAATTCTCTAGTATAAGTAAAGATGAGTGTGTGTTAAGGGTTGACTACAATGAAGAGGGATGAAGATATTTTTCAAAGACTTGCTTCAAGTCATTGCTAGAGGAAGTAGGTTTATCAAAGCAAAAGACAGCACAAGTTATACCTGTCAGCACAAAGCCTGCCTTGATGCTTCCTCAAGAGAAAAACAAAGTTATTTTTGTTGTTACTGTTGTTTTGCATTTCTACTAATATGTTTGGTATTGATCTTAAAATAATCTTAACATATTGATCTCTTACACACTTGATATGTATGAAAGAAAGGCATGATGATAGTAGTTTTGTAGTCTGTTTCATCTCAAATCTATAGTTTTGGTTGTTGTTTGTTCTCCTTGTTTGCTTGCTTTTTCTTTTTTTATTGTTTGAGAACTTTACACATGCGTAGATTGTTTTTTGATAAAATTTCCCCCACTTTCCTTTCTTCAACTAAACTTGGGTAGGTTTTCACAGATGGCATCCCATCAGAAACTGACTTTACTTCCCCTAGGTACCACCAATTACAAACAGCCCCTGAGCTAGAGTAGGGCTTCATGGATTCCTCTCCAGCACCTGCTGGGAACTTTGGTTGGCTTGATCTTGTGCAGATCTTGTGCATGCAATCACAGCAGCTCTGAGTTCATTTCTGCAACTGAACAATCATTTCTAGCAAATACTGTTTTGCTATAGATGTATATGACTTCTGTCACTTGCAATCTTTCCACATCCTGTACCATGATGACCCTTAAGTCTGGAAGAAAGGGGTGTGATATAGATGCCCCAGTGAATGCTGAGTACTCCACAGTTTCCTATGCTCTGCACATTGGCCACTTTTAGGTCTGTATACTAACAACTATGTAATACAAAAGAAGCTTTTCTGATAAATAATGAGAGACACACTAATCTATGTGTATAGTTATGAGTCATTAGGAATTACTTCAGTACTATGTCCATTTAGCAGAATAACAGTATTGTGTTTTCATCTAGGACTTCTGACTTGCCTAGACAGAGATAGTATTTATAAGTATATTCTGGGATATGGTAGCTGCTAATCATGGAAACCATTAAACAAAACTTAAAATTAAAATCTGTAGTCATACTAGCTTTATTTAAATTGATTATAAATTATATGCAGTGAATGGTTACTATTTTAGACAGAATAAATACAGAAAATTAACATTAGAGAAGTTCTACTGAGCAGCACTGTTTCATGATGTGTAAAAAATGTGATGCATTAGAAATGTAACAGAGTGAGGTGGACCAGATGTCTCAAAGATTAAGAATACTTTCTGCTCTTCCAGAGGACCACAATTCTTGGTTCCCAGCAACCACATTAGATGGTTCACAATCTCCTGTAAATCTAGTCCTAGAGTATTTGACATCCTCTTCAGGTCTCTATGGTCACCTGGATTCATTTACACATAACCACACACATGCACATAATTAAATAAAAATTTTAAAATCTTTAAAAATGACATATAACCAAGAGTAATATAGGCAATTCATATAACAGTAACAAGAATGGCTACTATAAAATGCTGATGTTCAAGACACCCATTTTAGATGGCTAGGATCCATACTAAATTGAAAAATAATATTTTAAGTACTATTTTTGTCAATAAAAATTACTCAATACAAATATTTGTTAGAAAAATGCAAGCCAGGCATGGTGATGTTCACATTTGATCCCAGCACTTGATACTTTGCCTGGTCTACAGAGTGAATTCCAGAGCAGCTAAGGTTACACAAAGAATTCTTGTCTTGAAAGAAAAGAAAAGAAAAGAAAAGAAAAGAAAAGAAAAGAAAAGAAAAAGGAAATGCAAAATTATTAAAACTACTATGAATAACTTTTCACAATTATTAAATTCAAAACAACAAATGGTCTGAAGAAATGCTGTAGTTAAGAATATAGAAAAAACACCCCTGAGTACTATAAGAGGCAATATCTAATGAAGTTGAAAGCACAATATTTAATATCATTCTTAAAGAAACTCTCACAGAACAGAAAGGCACATATAAAAATGTTTGTTTCAGCATTGTTTATCAGCATTGTATTTGAATGCTGGAAAATAATTTAAATATTTATTGTGATTTAATGGGAGTGAGGGAACTGTCTTTAGAATCTGAGTAATTTTGAAACCATAGTGGGTGGATTATAAAGGACATCAATATAGGATACATTATGTATGGTACCAATTTTAAATAATATTGATTCAGAATCTATTTATAGGAAATACAGTTTAAAGTATGAATAGTGGTGATCTAGACCACACCCAGATCATTGACTTTTTATAGTGGAAAGGAAAAGTAATCTGAATAAGGAGGGCTGCAAAGTCTATTTAAACATATGAAATGTCTCATCTTAGTCAGGATGATAAGTACATTTGTTATCTCTTCTACATAGCTTTGCAAAGCCACAGTACAAGCTAAACAACAATAAAAAACTCAGAAACAGGACAGTAAGTATAATTCATTTGTAATTTTATGAATTTAGATTGACTTGAAATTTTGGTTTATAAATACATGTTTTAAATTTCAAAATTGTGGAGAATTTCTCAGAAACCTTTAATCCCTTGCGATAAAATAAAACCTAATTATATTGTCCTGGTGAAAAAAATATATTTTATTATTTTTGTTAGAAACTGGGTTTTAATATTTTTATCTCCTTTTATTGAAAATAGAATATTTTCTCACACAATATATTGTTAATTATGGTTTCCTTTCACCCAGTTTCCTCACCCAGTATCAGTTTCTTTCCATTTCCCTTTCCCTCTTGAATTACTCCTTTTCTGTCTCTCATTAAAGAAGAACAGACTTCCAAGAGACAACAATCAAACTTGACAAAATAAAATATAATAAGATATAGCAAAAACTATCATACTGAAGTTGGACATTGCAATTCAACAGGAAGAAGAGTTCCAAGGGTAGCACAAGAGTCAGAGACACACTTGTTCCAAAATCGAGAGTCTCATAAGAAGACTGAGATAATAATTATAGTAGAATATATGCAGAGGAGCTGGAGTAGACCCATGTAGGCCCTGTGCTTGCCTGTTCACTGTGAGATCTTTTGTGCCTTGGTTAGTTAAGACTCAGAGGACCTTGTTCTCTTAGTGTCCTCTACCCACTTTGGGCCTTACAATCTTCTCTCTTTTTCTTTCATGAGATTCCTTAATCTCTGAGGAGAGAAAATTGATGGAGCCATCCCATTAGAGATACACTCTCTCTGTCTGTCTCTGTCTTTCTGCATAATGTCTGGCTTAGATGTCTTTCTGCATAATGTCTGGCTTAATGTGATGCACCTGTTGCCATCTGCTATCTGAGGAAGCCTCTCTGATGATGACTGAATGCATCACTGATATGAGTGTAGCAGAATATTATTAGGAGTCATTTTGCTGATCCTTTTTTCAGACTAGTAGTGTTTAGTTTTATACTAGTTCTTGGTTACCCAAGCAGCATTGAATATGGGTTCCTCCTCATAGGTTGTGCTTTAAGTCAAATCAGACATTGTTTGGGTACTTCCACAAGTTCTGTGCTCCCATTGCCCTAGCATATCTTTCAGGCAGAACAGATTGTAGGTCAAAAGTTTTGTGGTTGTGTTGGTTTCCATAAGAAAGCAATTTTATTAATGTCTGACTATGTTTTTAAAAGCACTATGGAGTTGAGTGATTTTAATAATGTATGTTACCCTTTATCACAGTATTTCAAAATTTATCTTTTGTATAAGTAGGTATTCTTATTCAATGGAATGAATAAATTATTTTTTACCTTATTATTCCTTCATGCCTCCCTATTGTACCAGGTGATCCCCTTCATCTTTCTATCTAGTTGCTCTTCTACTTTTGTGTCTTTGTGTTTATCTTTTGGTGACCCAATGAGTTTAATTTGAGTTGCTTAAAGGATCTTGGATAGGGAGTTTTTTTTACAGGGTGCCAAGCAATTTATTAGTGGCTTACCACTAAAGAAAATATCTCATTTATTCCTAAAAACCACTAATTACCTATAAATATGTCTATAGAAAAGGGGCAAAGACTTGTGATTCTCACTCTGCATAGCACCAAGTATATACTATCTGCAAACAATCAGGTAAACAGAGCTTTGTTAGCCCCTCTCAACACCATGGTGGAATATAGAAAGGCTCAGTCTTGTGCAGGTCTGTATAAATAGTCATATTCACTGAGAGTTCAAGAGTGCCATGATCATGGCTATGTCATGCCTGGATGACAGACAGCATTTAACAACACTTGATTCTTTTCCCTATCTCTTATAATCTTTCTTCTGTGTCTCCCATAACGTTTCCTGAGCCTTGGGCACTATAAGCACTGAAAAGACAGTTATTTTCTGTAAGTTGACCAGTTGTGAGTCTCTGTAGATACTGCTGCTCACTGCAAAAACTCTCCTCTAACCAGAAAAGAGAAAAGCATAAGTATAAACATACTTATTTAGAAGACAACTAGCAAACCCCTCAAGTCCATTTAGCAAAACAACAGTAGCCCCCAACCCTACTGCCTATGTCCTTTGCATCCATGAGGTTCTGAGCAGATTTATAATAAAAGTTGTTAATTCCCTTCAGTGAAGAATACCTCAAGTTCAAGTATGTGTGGTTGGTTATCTCCATAACATATGTGCCACTATTGCACCAGTGCATACATCTTTCCTGTCCATTAGGTAGCACAACAAACAGGCTCCATAGTTAAGTAAGACAGTTAAGGATAATTTGTGATCTTCACAGTACCCACTGGTACCCTAAAGGCTAGTCAGCCAGGAGGAAGCTTCCAGTTCAGTGTCAGTTTAATTTCTCTATCTCCTGCAAGTAAAGTGTGTAGTACCTTTAACAATAGGGTCTTACAATTTAACGATTAGTTAAATCAACATTAGTGATAAACTCTGTTACTTTCAGGTACCAGGGCCCTCTATGATGAACAGCTTATAAAAAGGTAGCCCATTCCAGACACTGGGATGTTAATTTAATAGTATTATGATTTGGGGGAGTAGCTCTTTTTAGAATGTTAGTTTTATTTAACTTATAAAGTTGCAGGTTTCCTTATAATTTTAAAATATATGCTTAGTTTTGGTTGACCCTTTCCTCACTCTATTCTTGAACTAATCTTTGTCCTCTCTCTTCTCATGTAAATCTTTCTACTCCCAGTATGTCTGCTACCACTTTCACATCACACATACTTACCCCTCTCTGCTGCTTCCCCAAAAGACTATTCATCTCTCAAAGAATTCTAATGGGCCCTTTTCTGTTTCCTGGCTTTTAGACATAAATACACATTCATAAAAATTATAAGCTATGATAAGAGAGAACATGTGATATTTGTGTTTCTGATATCAGGTTACCTATGTTAATATATTTTTCCTACAATATAAATTCCTACAATTTTTCTGCAAATTTCATTTTTCTTTACACACTAGATAAAATTTTATGATATATATCATAATTATAGCTTATATGTCATATATAGTATATATAATATATATGTATATATCTTATTAGCCATTCTAATTTATGTGCATCTATATTGATTCCATTTTTTTGCTACTATAAGTAGAGTGTCATGATGCACAGTTTGCTTTGTCATAAGATATAGAATCTTTTGGGCATATGTTAAGCCTTAGGATAGATCTATGTTTAGAGAAACTTCCATATTGATTTCCATAGAGACTACCCTGTTTGCACTCTCATTAACAGTGAATAAGGTTTGTCTTCCTTACACCCTCAGAAGCATTTATTGTCATTTGTTTTCATGAGAAAAAATTATGATCAGGTGAAATGGAATCCTCAAACTAGGGTATGTATTTGGCTGTGTGTGTGCACACATACGATTGTGTGTGTGAATACAGACACATCCAAGCCACAGTGTGTTTATGAAAGTCAGAGAAAAACAGTGGTTGTCAGTTTTCACTGTCCACTTTGGGACAAAGTCTCTGTTAGGTACTGCATAAACCCATAAGCTGGCGAGAGAGGTCCAGGGGATTTTCTTGACTCCACTTCTCTTCTTGCCTTAGGAGGGTCAGGTTTATAGATGCATGCTACCTTTCTGATCCTATGTGAGTTAAGGCAGATCAAATCTAGGCCCCCACATCTGCACAACAAGCTCTTTTACACGCTGAGTCATCTCTGTCAAACTTGTAACTCTCTTCTTTTCAAAACTCTTTCAATTTCTTATTCTATATCTTGATTGTTTTGTTTTATGTTTTTTTGGTGTTTTGGGCTGTTTTCATAGTTCCTTGTAGATATGGTTTTCTGTCAGATGTATAAAAAGATTTCACTCACTCTATGGGTTGTCTCTTTACTTAGCTAACTGCTTCTATTGCTGTACAGAACCTTTAAAAAAATTTCATAAGATCCCATTTGTCAATTGTTGGCCTTATTCCCCAAGCAACCATATTCCTACTTAAAACCTCCCTCATTGTCTTCAAAGGTTTTCCTGACTTTTTTCTTGAGCAGTCTTAGAGTTTCAGGTCTTACTTTAATTTCTGTGATTTGTTTGTAGGTGATGTAGTTCAGAGCAAAAGGAAAGGATCTTGTTTCATTCTTCAATATGTAGATAATCAATTTTTCCAGTACCATTTGCTGAAGGTTCTGGTCTTTCTTCAATGAATACTTTTGGCATCTTTTTCAAAAAATCAGGTGGTGATAATAGTGTGAGTTTCTTTTTTTGCAACTCTTGGTTTGGGATAAATTTCATCTCACACATGTAGAATAACAAAATCATCATCACTCCTTAGAAAATATGCTCTTTTTTTCATATATTACAATGAGGAAAATTCCCCCATAGCCATTTTGTTTCTCTTTCAAATTAACTGTTTATGGTTAGTTGAACAATGCCATATTGAGATTAATCTCAACCCCTCCCTCCTTGGGATATGCTTTGCAAATATTTGTTATCATGTCCCCTTTGTCATCATGTAGCCACACTGGGCCACTTAGATTCTACCTGTTCCTCACAAGTCAGACTCTGTTACCTTATAACATGAGTCTCTTTTCTGTAGTATCGTTCTTTATTTTGCTTAGAAATAAGGTTAATAGTTTACCTACAAATACTGAAGTCATCAGCTGAGATAAAAAAAAAAAAACAAACCAAAACAAAGCAGAAAACCAAAGAAACAAAGCAGATCTCTGTGACCAGTTTGTAGTACATAACCCTGCACCTCCCATAGCATAATCACCAGCAACGGGGATATGAAAAGATAGTCAGTCCTTTCTATTTTTGTGTCATACACTCTAGAAAACATAATAACATTTCTGACCTTTGGCATTTTAATACACACTTAATAATATGTCCAACGAAATGTGGGTTTGTAAGTTTTTCCTTGGGCTGCTTTGATTCTTGGAGATCTTCTATCTGTATTGTTACCTTCCATTACACAAAAATATTACCATTGTGAAAAATTTAAAATGTTAATATAAAATGATATAGTTTGCTCCTTAATATTTTCTATCATGCTAAGCATTTTTGCTGGGAAATTTTCTATTTATAATACCTTGATACACAGATATATGCAACCATGTCCTACTGAACTGATTAAAAGAGAGACATTTTTTATACAGCATTTGTCTTCTTTCCTCCCTACTAATAAAAGGTTAGCAATCTCCAAGACACATTTCTATATTTCTGTCTCAGTTTTATGGCTTAAGAATGCATCCCCAGCCAAACTTGCTGCTTAATTTTTGTTCAGTTTTACTCTCTATAAAATAAGTATCATTTGTTTGGCAAATTTGTTTTTATTTAATACTCAGGTTTGTGATTTTTCAAATACTAAATATAAAGTTCTAATTCCTTTATTTTGTACTATTATACAGACCTCCATTATGGAAAAACACCAAGATGAATGTATTCATTATGTATTTAATGAGATATTTTTAAACATGAAAAGCAATATTGATGTGAGCATTCCACAGACCCTTATGTATAGGAGCAGGAATGCAGATCCCAGCATATACTTTCACTTCATTTTACTATGTCCCCTTTGTCTTAATTTTTGGAGTACAATTTTCTTCTCACCATCTTTTGGATATATTCTCTGACTCTTTTCTTACCATATTTAACATAATAATGATATAACATTCCAGTCAGAATTTATACCAGCTTAATCTCTGTAACACATAAAACTAATTACTTTACATTTCCATCCCTATACTTTTCAGTGGTATCACAAAATTACACCATATATATATATATATATACATATATATATATGTATATATATATATGTGTGTGTGTGTGTGTGTGTGTGTGTGTGTGTGTGTGTGTGTTACAAAACCTAAACTAATAGTTACTATTTATTAAATTATATAGAAAATAAAATGTGGGGGTAAAAAGTAAATTTTATAGGACTAATGTTTATATTAATAATTGTTTTTTTCATTATGTATTAGACTCTTAACTCACATGAAAACAAGAAGTAGAGTTCCTCTGACTTTTGTAATTACCTTGTATTTATTTCCTCTTTTTCTTAGCTTTTTATTTCTTGATGTAACTTCAGGTACTCTATGGCATTCTTTCATTTCACAACTCTCTATTCAAATCTATAGTCTACCTTTTAGTTGGGTTGTGGGTTTTGACTCTGTTTTTTGAGCTCTTTATGTTTCTGAATATACATCCTCAGTCAGATGTGTGAGATTTTTTCCAAGTCCATGAGCTTGTTCTTCACTTGGTTCATTGGTTCCTTAGCTGGATAGAAGCTTTTACATTTTTTGAGATTTCACGTTGATCTTAACTCCTGGACAATTAAATTAATTAATTTAAATCCTTTAATTTCAGTTTTAGTCTTTGTTTTTCAGAGACAGTGTCCCAGGCAGTCCAGGTTGTCTCAGGCTCTCTGTCTAGGTGAGGCTGTCCTCAAACTCCTAGTTTTTCTGTTTCTTCCTCCCAAGGATTACTGCTCTTGAAAAGTTTGTTAAAGTCTTTTTCTGGAGCTGGAGCAATCAGTTCTGTCCTGTGGAACATTTGTGGAGGCGTCAGGTTCATTGTAAAAAAGCACTCACTCTTCTCGTGCAGGTTTCTTACAGGTGCCAGCTCTGCAGCATTACACATCATTACAAATATGTATTTGCAATCTTTTTCTAATTTGCTGAAAACAACTTTCTTTTGGAAATGCAAAGGAATGACAAACACCCAAATGCAGTGTAGTGGACAGTGTAGAGAAGTACAGATAAATAGTTTGGAGATCAGATGATTTAGATTCTAGTAAAGTTCTAGCAGTAGTTAACCCACCTGAGACTGAACAAATGAATCTAATTGTCACCATCTTGCTCATATTACTGGTAAAGGCAGAATTGGGATCCAGCAATCCTTGATTTTGTAGCCAAAATAATTTTAACAATTCCAGAAGTAGATCTTCCAAACTACACCATTAATAAATATCAATTTAAGTTTATTCTAAAAGTTGCAAAAATTGACAAATATTCAAAACAAAACTCTCAATGTTTATTTCTGTTTCATTACCAAATTTGGGATTTGACAATTTTTTTTGTGCCTCTCTTAATTACAGGGTGGTTTTACTCGTAAATACTCACTTAGCTCAAAAACAGGAACACTTCTTCCAGAATTCCCCAGCGCTCAACATCTTGTGTACCAAGGATGCATTTCTAAGGACAAGGTATCAATTAAAGACACTTCTCTATCGATTTTCTGATACGTTGACTCCATATCTCCTTTTGTTTGGAATCTTATGGCACTTGCAGGAAGCAATCAGAAATCTGCATTATCACACAGAATTGATTGATTTATAGGAGAGACAAATGTTTACTAACATTGATTAAACACTTTTCCATTAATTATTTACCATCTCTATGATAGTGTGTAATCAGAAGGTGGTAAAGTAAATCCCAAGGGCTAAAGATTATTTTTATTTAAAATTCAAAATTGAGGGTAAAAAATACTAGAATGTGACTATTTCATTCTGGTTTTCAATGTCAAGTGTTATGGCTTTGGTTGGCTTTAATTCAATTATTATCTCAATAAATAGTCACCAAGTATTTCTCTAGGATATAATGTGTTCTTAGCACTGAGAAGAACATTAATTAAATATAAGTGTTACAGAAGATGACAAAAGGGAAAGGCATTTTCATTGGGTATTCTTCAATATTAATTTCCAATGCTTCTTTAATGAAGTCTCCCACTAAATCGTCTTCTATTTCTGCACTTCTAGAATCATTTGTTGAAGAATCTCCACCATTTATTAGTGGATACCATTTTTGAAGCAGAGTTTAATAATCTTTATATGTTTCCTTCAAGTAAAGCTCACATTGGATGCTTTTGACACAAGTTATATTCTGAGGTTCAAACACAGGGATGTTGTAAATTAAACTGATCTAGTTTAGCAATTTTATAGATAGAATAAATAAAATGGAAAATTGAATTTTAAGCTATTTATACATAAGTAGAAGAGCAAAGAACACATTTGGATGACAGATGGGCCTCATTAGACAAGAATAGGCCAAGTAGTGAAGATAATTCTTAGATTGAAAACATTCATTTCCTTCTATTCTCTCATCCAACCACAGTATTCAAGGTTAACATAGTGTTTCTTCATAGATATAGGGACTTCATACTAGAAAAATTGCCGGGAAATATTAACATGTAGCAGCTTGTAGGGAGAGTGGTAGAAATCAGTGGGACTTCACTTCTTGGAGGAAGGGTGGTATTGGCTCACGTCTGTGGAGAGCTTTGCTTGCATGCATACAAGCCATAATGATGTTTACTGTGTAAATCTACCTGTGTGAGAACCAGAGAGAGAAGAAAGTGACAGAGAAAAATAGAGAGGCGAGGAACGTGTGCCAATGGTTTACTTCAGCATCTCTGCTGGTCTCCAAGAAATCCTAACCTTTCACATTGGCACATCATTTTTCACTCAGGTTCTAGAGGTGATTGCGAGAGCCCTCTATTCCAAATTTATTCCCAGTGGACTCTTATATGAGTCCAAAAACTGACACCCATTTTCTTGAGGACAACTTAGTCCTTTTACCTTCCCACAGTTTCCAGAATCCACAGGTGGCCAATCAGCTCTTAGAAAGAGGTTGAGTCTAAAGCCAAGGGCTTGAAGCACCCTTTTCACTAAGACAGAAAGACTGGAACATGCTCTTTGTGAAGCTGATCCCAGTAAACAACTGTGCCAAGAGCTGGGAGGGGCTGCTTGACACTCAAGGTGGTGGCCAAATCCCCTCCATATTCACTCTCCACAGTTGAGCTGAAACTTGCCTCTGTCACTCTCTAAACATATTTTTTCTCATGAAGAAAATTAAGATGTTTTAGTCAAGAGTTCCCTTGCTACTAGATCTTATATAAAATAAAATGTTCTTATTACAATCATGCTGCATCATAGAGCATCATATCATGTCATACAGTGTCAGATTACCACTTTCTTTGTCCTTTTCCTTCACTGGGGAAAAAGATCCTTGGGAAAATGATTTAATCTTTGTACCAGATCTGAATTGAACAAAATTCCTGGTGTATAACAGGAGCTTGAAAATGTGGATTGAACAAATAATAAACACTAGAAGACTCTGGTCAAGTGCTTTTTTATTCCTAAACATAGGTTGATACTCTCATAATGATGTACAAAACTCACTGCCAGTGCATACTTGACAACGCAATCAATGGGAACTTTGAAGAGGTGAGTTGGCCGAATGTTTCTCTATGACATTACATAAACCTTCACATCCTGTTCCTAAGAAGTTCAATGTGCTCTTTGCTCTATAACTAGATTCAGCACTTCTTACTACACTTTTGGCAAGGAATGCCAGACCATCTCCTTCCGCTGCTTGAAAATCCTGTTATCATTGACATTTTCTGTGTTTGTGACTCAATTCTTTATAAGGTAAGCCTCTTGGGGTGTCTTAAGCATACTTTATATCCTTAAATAACACTCTTAATGCCTATAACTTATTTATAATTATTAAAAACTTTGTAGTAAACAAAACCAGCTCAATTTCTGTTTACAGTTAAGAACAATCTAAAATAAGATATGTTGGCTAATATGTGATCAAATTTATTAATTCTTGTTACTTCTGTGAGGTGTATTCAGATTAACATAATATGACATCTAATTTCTCAGGGGATTTCTCATCTATTCCTCATAGAATTAACACCTTTAAAATTTCTAGTTTAAATGCATTAATGTTCAATTCTGTACTTAACTTAATAAGAGTCCATAGATTTCTTTAAAATGGTCACAAGAAGTGATTCTGGGAAAGAGGACTAGGTTGGCCTGGCCAAACGTTTAGTGGGAAGGGGGAGATTATCTACCTCAGCCGAGCAGTAAGAAGGCCCAAACAGAAGAGTAAAATGATATTGCAGTTTGGGTACTTTAAAATAAATGTACCCACATTTACCTGCCAAATTGTCATAAGGAAAAATAAAAATTATCATTTGAAAACATTATCTGAGTTGATAAGAAGATTCAAATCTGTTGGGCAAGTTAGTTGCTTCTGCACTCTCAGCTTTGCAGAAAACGAGAGGAAACGCCAGCTGCATCGTTCAGAGGCAACTTTGCAAACGTCAGACAGCTTGTCTGAAGAATGAGAACCAAAGGGCCACACTATTCAGTAGCCACAGAGAGAGAAAATGCAGAGCTAAGTGCAGGGTATTCTTGCCTTTGCTTCAGGCTTACATTGAATGACAAGGGAGAGCAAGAACTGTCTTGGTTTTGTTTTTGTTTTAATTGAATAAAGGCCAGTATTTACAAAGAAATATTCATTTTGCACTAACATGACTCTGTAATTTCTTACCACTTAAAAAAGCAATTTTTAGATAAGAGCTAGTTCTAGTTCTGAGTGAACACAGGAAAGACCTAGGCTCAGGTCAGCTGTCATCATCACAGCAGCAACGTTGGGGCTACCACTAGGTTCTTCTGAGAAACAGCTTTCATGCCCAACCCACACACAAACTATGTTTTTATTTTAGTCCAGTACAACAACAACCTGATTTTAAGTTATCACTAGGTACATTTAGTTTTCTACCTCATTATAGAGCCAGAGAGAAGCAGAGGTCACAGCAAATAAAACTGTGAACTGAGCATCTGTGAAGTCTTCACCAACTTACAGAGAGTATCCAATGTCTAGTCTAGAAAACTGTGATTAGCAAGGCTAGTTAGCATGGGCAGTTCATACTAGGAGTGTTGATTTATTGTCTCATGTGCTCACAGACAACTCACACTCAGTTTGGAGAAAAAAAAGCTAACATTCAGAAAGGAATCACGTTACTCTCTAGGAAGGTAACAAGTAAAACTGATCGACAAATAGTGTCCCTTGCATTAGAAATAATCATTTCTGGTGCCTGGGATGCAGTCCATGGGCAGAGCACTGTCCTAGCATACTGGAAGTCCTGGTTCAGTTCCCAGCTCTGCCTGGATGATGAGACACAAGCCTGTTCTTCCAAAACTCCAATCACAACCATTTCTAAAGTTTTATGTTAACCTTCGTTTTGCTTTGGTTAAGGTTCTTACAGATGTCCTCATTCCTGCAACAATGCAAGAAATGCCTGAAAGGTATGTTCAGCTAATAAAGCAGGACAGTCTCTCATAAGAATGATGGTTTCACTGGATAGAATGTTAATGTAAATCATTGGCTTGGAACTCATCCTTTTATCAAAAATAAATTTTTTATATCTTTCTGTCACGTGGAAGGAGTGTCCTCCAGTCTCTGTATTTGAGCATCATTGAATAAAATGGGTAAAATAAAAACCTAAAGTCCCTTCAGTGTGAGGCCTGCCAAAGTAAAATAAGTTGGTATCCAAGCATAATTGACCTCCAACGGGCTTCTGAAATTCTTCAGTTGAGATTAGATAGTGGATGCATGGGATAGCCAATGGGAAAATAAGCACAATAATAAACCCTGGAAAGAAATTTTGGAAAATTCTTAATTACTATACATTTATGATTAACTTATTCTCCACAATCAGGAAGTGGCATAATAAAATTATGACCTTTTAGCAAAAAACAGAGATTTTTTAAAATACTTAATTTAAAATATATGGGAAGATTTTTCACACAGCCATTTCTCCAGGGTGAAAACATAGAAGTTTGGTTGGAAATGACGAAAATTTTCTCTTGAAAATGGTCAAATAAGTTCATTTTAAACAGAGGCAACAAACCAATTTATGTCTTGACATAGTGCTCCAATGCACATTAATTGATAAAAATATCCACTTTTGACACAATTTCATGGGATTACTTTCTTTCATTATGTAATAGTTGTCTCTGATCTGGTCAATAGTTTCTTTTAATTATTCTTGGTGTACTTTACTCATCTAATCTGTATTTGCAATTACTTATATACAATGAATCAGTGTCACAGTCAAATAGCTATACTAATTTAGTGGTCAGCAGCTGGTCATGTGACTACTTAAAACAGTAGTAACAGCTGAGATGAATTAAATCATATTTTTCAAAACATCTGTGACCATGCACAATTGAAAAACTAAAGGCATAATATTAACATTATAGCACTTCCTTCAAGAACATTCCCACATAAGTAAGTTTGGCTCTGCACTTTCCATTTAAGAGACAGCAAACCTTCCTAGCATTCAAAGGATACTATACTTTATTTTATCAACTCTTTTTTATTGAATGATAAATAAATGCCGAAATAATTTTTGAAAGTAGATATTATAATCACAAAATTACCAAGCGGAGAACCTGGAAGCAGAGAGAAACTTGTTTAATATCCCAGAGCCAGCTAAACTCCAGAGCTTTGCTTAGTCTTTTCCCTAAGTCTTACCACCATGAACCGCAGCAACTATACTCAGACTGCTGCTATGAAAAAATATGAAGATTTAGAGTTGTAAACACTTATATGTTCTTCTACACACTTGGCCACAATTTGCAATTTTCTAAGTTAACTCTAAGTCGTATGTGTTTGGTCACTTGTTGAATAAAATTTAGATGATAAGAATAAATTAATAAAACTGATACTAACGTAGTATATTATGTTGCCAGTATAATATCATCTAAGGAGTCAAAATATGGAAAACAAAGCTGACATACTTTCCAAGAAACCTAATTCACAGAAATTAGTTGAGTCATGAATCATAATATGGCACTTATATGTTTCCTTTGTGCTAGGCTCAAACCAGGATATTTTCCATGAGTTAATTGTTATAATTCTCAAAATAATCAAATGACCAGATATGATTCTTAGTCCCATTTAATAGATAAAAAACTGGAGTTTTAGGAACTTGATTATCTTGTTGAAGATCATGAATAGCAGCCCCAGCCCAATTCTGTTTTGTCTTCTTCAAACTCATGCTTTTGGGAGATAGACAAACAGGATCCCTCTATTGAAAAGTGTATGTTCAGTATAGTTTTAAGCAATGCAGCACCTAACCCAGAGTTTTCTTTGCAGCTTGTTAGCAGATATAAGAAATTTTGCTAAAAATTGGGAACAGTGGGTTGTTTCATCCTTGGAAAACTTGCCAGAAGCCCTCATTGACAAGAAAATCCCCATTTTGCGAAGATTTGTATCTTCTCTGAAGCGACAGACATCTTTCTTGCATCTTGCTCAGGTATGGGGTCAGCTGAGAATATGAGTCACCCAAATCAAAAGGTCTCTTCTGGTTAAGGATCTTTCACAACTTGAAGGAAACAGAGTACGCAACATCAAGATGTAACGTATAACCTAGTGCAAATGCTACACCTGAGAGGATGTCAGAAACAAAATTCTATTTGTATGCTTGCAGCTTAGCTAACTACAAAGTACAAACATTAATCTCCTGGTTTAGGAAATGGATACCATGTGGATAGTATGATGTATATAGCCGGATGGAGAGAATTCTGAAACTCTACGTTAGCTTTGCAAAGTTTCTGTGATTCAAATTTATTTAATTAAAAAAAAAGTTATTGTTATTGCAATCTCAAAAGAAATATACCGACTGGTACAAGTTAAAGTTGTAAGTAGTAAGGCTTTGCGATTCCTCTTTTAGATTTATCTTTTGAATTGGGTATGTGTGTTCTCTTCTGTGTGGTAGTATGTGTATGTGAGTGCGGGCGCCTGCAGAGGCCAGAGCTATTGGATACTCTTGGAGATCTTACAGGTGGTTGTAAACTGACTGGCATTGGGTACTGGGTACCAGACCCTCAGGAAGAGCAGTATGTGTTCTTACCCTCCATGCCATCTCACTATCCTGTCTGTGTGATATTTAATGTTGTCAAACCTTCATGACTTCTGCACTTTAAACTGCTACAGATAGTCACTGTCAGACAAGGAGCAGCAAACTAATTCATAGATAGGAACACCACATACATTTATCACTGTGTTATAATAGTTGGCTTTAGGAAGGTGTTCAGTGTCCTGAATAAAAACAAAACAAAACCAAAACAACAACAAAAAAAACCTAGTCATAGGTCCAGATAAGAAATATAACATTTTAAATGTTATTTTTCTTTTCTTTTTTCTCCTTTACCTTTCTTTTTTTCTTTTCCTTTCCATTTTTCTTTTCTGTTTGCTTTCCTTGGTTTGGTTTTCTAAGAGAGGATTTGTGTGTGTGTGTGTGTGTGTGTGTGTGTGTGTGTGTGTGTAGCCCTGGCTGTCCTGGAACTTGCTTCATAGACCAGGCTGGTCTTGATCTGCCTCCTGAGTGCTGAAATTAAAGGCACAGGTCACCAGCACCCCAGCTTTAAAATGTTATTTTTAAATTAACATTTTAATATTCCTTGCTTTGTGATGATTAATCAAATATTTTATTTTTATTTTATAAATCTTAAAAGAAATTTCAAACTTGTCTCACAAGCAATTATGTGTTTCAGTTATCTTAAAATGCATAAGAAGTTTGACCAGAGGAGATGATTTGCCCAATAAAGCATTTGCCATTCAGACTCAAGAACCAACACCCACACAGAAGCCAGGCATGGCAGCAGCTCACACCTGGTGTGGAGGAGACTGAGAGTGAGATATAGATCCCAGGGACTTTCTGGCCAGCCAGGCTAGTTGAATCAGTGAGTTCCAGGTTCAGTGAGAAACTGTCTCAAAAATAGTCTGGAGACAGACTGAGGGAGACACTCAATACAGATCATGGACCCCATACAGACACACATGTACACATAGATACAAATGTATATTACATACAAATACATTCAAGAGAGAAGTTATTTATGGTTGTCTTTCTTCAAGAGACTATTTTATCAAAGCTAAAATATTTTCTAAGTAGACTATAATTGATACAGTTTATTTTCTTTTTTGACTATGTGCAGATTGCCAGACCAGCTCTCTTTGACCAGCATGTGGTGAATGCCATGGTATCTGATATTGAAAAGGTTGACTTAAATAGTATTGGATCTCAGGCTCTTCTTACCATATCTAATAACACAGACACAGAATCTGACATCTACAGTGAACGTGAGTCTGCTTAGCTAACAATAGAATCTCCTAATTTGGACACTACTGACCTCTTGATGGGTAATGTAATGGGGAGGTTTTGCCATGCATCGTAAAATATCTAAGGGTATCATTCATCTCTGCGTACTAGGTGCTAGGAAAACTAGTCTGTCCAGTTGTGACAACCAAACGTGTCTCTAGATCAGAGGCTCTCAACCTGCAGGTTGTGACCCATTTTGGGAATGGGGGAGATCAATGACCCTTTCAGGGTTACATATCAGATACTTTTACTACAACTCATATCAATAACAAAGTTGCAGCTATGACGTAGCAATGAAAATAATTTTATGGTTTGGGGTCATTGCAACATGAAGAACTATATTAAAGGAACACAGTATTCAAAAGGTTGAGAACCCACTGACTGCTCTAGGTGATACTGAATGCATCTGGCAGCAAAATCACAGTTATTGAAGAAACTCTTACAGAAACATTTTTAATTAAAAAAAATGCTCTCCTTTAAAAGATATACTTACTGTCTGAAATATTGAAGAAAAGTAACTGATTATTTCACTGTCTAGAAATAACCAAAATAACCTGGAAGCAATACAAATGGCCTTGAGTTTTCTAATTTTCTTCCACTGTTATATGTCGTATAAACACATTTGTATGTGTTCCATGCTCCTGTTATTGTACAGCATGTGAAACATATAAAGATTATGTGTCACTACAATGCTATTAAAAGTAGAGATTAGAGTATTAGGCTATTTGACAGTTAACATAACCAATGTGTGTGACTACACAGCTGTGCTCAGTATCAATGGGTAGTAGCACCAGACTATTTTCCCATCTCTTTCTGTCTGCCAGACAGAACTGCCCTCTCTATAATCATGGCTCAAGCAATGGCTTGTTCTTAGAGTACAGTATCAAGCCTCATTTCTGTTGGGAGAAATGGCTATGCTACATCTTGTGGTTCAGAAGACCTCAAACTCTTCAGCGATAATCCTAATCTGTCCTCTTAAATTTTATTAAGGTTGTTATCTGTGTAGATGGCTCAGTTCTTCAGTGCTGGCCTTAATTTGGAGACGATAGAGTCTTTCAGAAAGCAGAAAACCAACAAGCCTCATTTGGGCCATTCCTTAGCTGTTGACTCATCCAATGAGTTACTTTCAGCAAGTGAAAGTACTGATTTAAAAAGGAATATTCATTATATTAGTGATTCCCATCACGAACATGTATAAATGTACATATTTAATGTATAAACCTATATTTCAGTATATCCCAAGACAGATAAAGTGATGATTACACTAAATATTTTTGTTACCACTAACAGGATAAAATATTTAACTTATTTCACACACTTATCCATCTCCATTTCCCTTTTATGTCACAAAATTACTAATGTTTTATAGTTCAAGGTTTTATCATGAGTTCATAGTGGTTGTAACCTATTTAAATTTTTAATTACCAACTGCCAATTATTTATAACAACAAGTTTTACCATGTAATTTTCACATATGTATATAATGTACATTGATCATATTTACCCTTAACTAGTGCTCTTCTCTCTCTCCCTTCCTCTTCACAATTATTGTTTGTTCTCTCTACTGTTTCCTCCTCCTCCTCCTCCTCCCCTTCCTCCTCTTCCTCCCACTCCTGTCTTCCTCTCTTCCTTCCCATCATCCTCCTCTTGTTTTTGACGTGGTAGATGACTCCATCACTGTGTTCCAAGAACTGAAGGATCTCCTTAAGAAGAATGCTACAGTGGAGGCATTTATTGAATGGTTGGATACTGTGGTAGAGCAGAGAGTTATTAAGGTATTTTTACGAATAATTCAGAAAATATTTTTACGAGAACAAAATGCTAACCTGGCTGTAATCTTTTGATGGGTGTGAAAAAGGTCCAGATAGTATATTTTTAAACCACGTTTTGTGTATTTGTGATCACAGGAAAATGAGGCCTACCTAGATGGCTATCAACAGGTGAATAGGTAGGGAAAATGTGGTACATATACAGAGTGATTTTTTTTCCATCTGTAAAGAAAAATGAAATTCGCTGAAAAATTAGTGGGTCTGGAAAGCATAGTATTAAGTGAGGCTATCCATACTCAAAAAAGCAATACCACATGTTCTTCCTCTTACATGATCCTGGGCCTGAATATGCATATGCATCACAGTGTAACTGTCCATAAAAAGAAAGGAAGCCAAGAAATGGGTGCAAACAAGGATGGGATGGGAAAGGGACAAGTGAGAAAAAGAGGTAAGAGACTCAGGGGGATTATCGGGAACTTGAATATAGCAATAGGAGAGAAGACGAGGGAAAGAAACATCTATTAAAATACACTTTGTTTAACAATGTCATAATTATATTTAATAATGTGTATGTTAATTTAAAATTTTAAAATACTTTGAATATTTTGAAACCATATAAAATTGAATAACCCAAATATCAAAATTAGGAATACGACTGGTTTGAAAGCACTAGACCTGGAGTCGGTTCTGTTTCATTCTTAATCTAAGGCTACAGGATGCTATTTTTTCTGTATCAATGTTTAAAGTGATACCTGTATGAGAGGATTTGGGTTAAAAATAAACTTAGAAAATAAAAAAAATGAGTCTTTCTAAAAAAGCAAATTTTCTTAAGATCGACTGAAACTGTCATCTTGTGCATTTGAAATTCTGATTTTGAAAGGTCACAATTTTATGTTTTCTATTTGGTTTCTTCAACTCTTTCAGTTAACCTTCAAGTCATCCATCATTAAGAGAGGCATTGAGAGCAAATATGTCCCTCACTAGCTGGCTCAAGCCACTCTATAGGAAAACAGACTCACTCAGAACCAGGGAAGCCAGTTAATCATTTACAGAAAAGTACAACCCTCACTTCATACATTACCGTCTGTCCTTCTTAAAGCTTTATTTTTTTTTAAAAGAAGAAGATTAAAATAGCCTGTAAATTATTTCAACTTATAGCCTAATTCTAATAGGAAACTAAGCTATAAAGAATAAAGATGCAGTATCTTTAAAATGACAAAACAGAACAAATAAAACCACAGGCTGAAGTTAAAAATTCCCTGGACAAATCACTTTATTTGATGAAATAAGTACGAAGCCACACCATCTATCTGCTTGTTAGACAGTTTCTCTACCTAGTCACCCAAACAGGGCACATGTGCAGTAAGAGGACAGATTTCACAGCTTCAGTTTGTTCTGTTATTTTTAGATGAGCAAACCAAACGGAAGATCTCTGAAGAAGAGGGCTCAAGACTTTCTGCTCAAATGGAGCTTTTTTGGTGCCCGCGTAATGCACAATCTTACCTTGAACAACGCATCAAGTTTTGGTATCTAGTGTGCTTTACAATGACTTGTTTCTGAATAATTTCACTCACTTCCTAGTCGTCCATTTTCAACAGCTTGCTACTTACTTTTTCCTTCTCAAAACACATCTGAGTACCAATCACATTAAGAATGGTAGTTAGGAGCTATCTTTGGGAACCAGACTTCCTGTAGTATTAACTCCTGACACTGTTTCTCTGATTGAGGCATTACCTAAACCAGTCTGAGGAATGTTCTTCATATAAAGCATAGGTGTTTGAGGAGATGATGCAAATAAAAAGTTTACTCTACATAAATCTGGAGTAGAAATGCTTGCCTAAATTTTCTGCATAAAACAAGCAAATAAAAAACAATAGTTGAGACATTCTCCTGGGGAACTATTCTGGGTGTAGCATGGCCACAGTTTATGTCTTTCCCAGGTACCCATACAGCTTCACTTAAAAACCAATGTGTAACTTGGAAGGCACAGGCACCTAAATTTCTGAACTGTCTTACTGATCTCTAAACTCATAATGAAATTATCCCACAATTAGACTAATTTCACTTTTTCAAAAATTGCATATCTACTTTGCCCTGAACTTTCTGAACTTGCTAATTCTGAATTACAATACTAACCTTACAGACATGGAATTGCATTTTAAGAACTTTTTATAATACTAAACAGGTTAGGGTCAACTAAGGTTTTATTTAGGGTTCAGTGGAATTAAAGTTGGATAATGGGTTGAAAAGTCAACAAGAAATAAATTATTAAACTTAGTTTAAAATTTTTATAATTTGATTTAATAATTAGAACAGCTTTTCTTATATTTCAAGTTTCTTAAAATGCAGAATACCAAAGCCAAACTTTAGCCTGAAGAAAGATTTTTGTTAGGAAATCCATTGAACAGTTCAAAGAAGGTTAAACTTTTCTGTCCACCTTTTGCATGAAAATGACTCATTTGCTTTTATTTTTAAATCAGGCTGGAGAGACACCTTATTTGATAAAAATTTCAGACAATGTTGGTCATTGTCTAATTATTTGGTACAAAGTAAACAGGAATCAAGCAGAAGAGAGCTCATTCTCTTCTGGTTAAAGCTTATCATGCTCCAGTGTGTGCCCTCTTAAAACAGAAAGCCTGTCTCACTTTCATCCGAATTTTCCTTTGATGTAATTAGTGGCCAAAGGGCTGGCAGGACAGTACACATAGGGAGCTGGGCAGGAGGTACACAGAAAGATTAGAGACCCAAGTTAAGCATGTTGGTCTTAGCAGGTCATTGAAAGTCCAACATGTATTTGTTTATTTCAGTTGTTCCTTGTAAAGAGCGGTGAGATGGTCACAAAGATAACGTTTCTCCCTTTTCGTTTTCTTTCCCCTTCCCCTTTTTTCTCCTGTACATACCCCCTCTTTCTATACACTAGGTTCTTTCCATTTGATTCGGATGCTTCTGGATGAGTACATTCTTCTGGCCATGGAGACTCAATTTAATAATGACAAAGAACAGGAACTACAGAATTTATTAGACAAGTATATGAAGAACTCGGGTAACTGAAACAGCCATTATACATTTCGTATCTCTTTCTTTAGGTCTAAGTTTAAAACTGCAGGCATACAAGTGGGTTCAGAGTAGTCTCAGTTTTCCTCCACATTCAGGACCACTAGTATCATTCCTGTATACTGATGGGGAGCACCCTTTCCCCTTCATTTAGACACAGCAGTGAAAGTTTCTCAATGGAATCTGGCAATTTACACAATTTATGTTTTTAATTTCTGAGACTTTCATTAAAGTTAAAGAAAACTCTGCCATAAAATGCCCTCAAATCATTGTATTTCAAGGCAACACATGTAGAAATACCAAGAGTTTAGTGAAAAAGAGGTTAATCCATTTCTGGTAACAAGCCTGCATTCTGAAGACTGTTTAGCCCAGAGTGGCTTGTTTAGTGCCCTTCAGAATGCACCTACCCACAAATACTCAGTTACTAAACCCAGCACCATCACTAACCACCAAAGCCTCCAGCCTGTTTTCCTTTGGAAAATATTATGCAGGAGTTTCCAGACTTATTACTAAAACAGGAGCCACATTCAGTGTCTTTTGCTTGGGCTTGTCAATAAGGAGTATCATGTAATTTCATCTGTCACTTTAAAACAATCTTTCCAGATGCGAGTAAAGCTGCCTTCACAGCCTCCCCGAGCTCGTGCTTTCTGGCCAACCGAAATAAAGGCAGCTCACTTTCCAGTGACACTGTGAAGAATGAAAGCCATGTGGAAACATCCTATGTCTCTCTGCCTTCCAGCCAGCCTGGAGCTGTACCCCCTGCTCTACACCCATTCCCAGCTGAGAACACTGAGAACATGCCACTCCCAGGTATGTGGGGCAGCAGTAAAGAACACTGTCGCAGCCTTTCCAATACATCACAGAAGACCCATCCCTTTGTTTCTCTCAATACTGCTGACTCCCAGGAATGCCATGGAGAAAACTCTTTTAGCTGATTAAAAATATTTTTAAATTAAGGGTTTATATTTATGTTTTTGCCATTAGCATTCATATTTATACCATTACAAATGTAGCTATTACACACATGGATGGTAACTCATATCAAATATCACTAGGTCTTTTCATTTAATAGAAGAAAACATATCTTAAATATGTATAAAATTCCTAAGATACTTTGAAGATGAAATGTGGACACCTTTCCAGGAGTGGTGGCATACATCTGTAAGCCCAGCACTCAGGAGACTGAGGTATGAAGGTCATGAGTTTAATCCAGGCTGGGTTGGATAGCAAAACTCTGCCATTAAAAACTGTGTTACTGGGCACAGAATTGGCTTAGTGGTTTCTTTATAAAAGTAATTGTTCTTATAAAGGACCCGGGTTTGATTCTCAGCACCCACATGGAGGCTTGCCATCTCCTCAAGCATCAGGTTTGCATGTAGTAGACAGATGTACTTGCAGACAAAACACTCATACAAACAAAATAACAACAAAAGAAATTTTAGAATGGGGTTGCTTATTTGATTTTGGCTTCAGTGAGATTTCTCTTCCAGTCACTTTAGGACAATGATGCAAAAATTTTGTGCTTCACAGCAAAATAAATTTTCAGTGATTTGAATGAAATGTCAGAGTTTATTTTAAATATAGTTTTGACTCATGGACTGTTACAAAAGTTCCATTTTATAGGTTAATTTATTGGGCATACAGAATGTTAAAACAAGAGGGGACTTATGATGCTGTGGCTTAACTATATTAATTGAAAGCCACAGTCTCAGGGAGTGGAAGATGTTAGTGAATCCTCACTCACCAGTGGTACTAGTGCGCTGTGTTCAGCTGACTGTGAAATGGGCATTGTGATGTTAGTGCACTTTTCTGTTACTGAAGGTCAAATCATTATTCATTCATTTTGGGGTTTGTTATGGTACAGTGTGGGTATCACACTGCATTTCCCTTCCTACTTGTGAGTTATTTTTTAATTAAAATATTTTTCATACAATATATCTTGATCATGTTCTTCCCTTTCTTTACACCTCCAGCTCCTCTCAGCTCTTTCCAGTTCCTCCCCATCCTCCCAAAGCTCCCCCACCCCCTATTCTATGGTTGTGAATTTGCATGCATACATATTCTCCAGGTATTTACATGAGGGAGGCACTACTTAGTTGGAACAAAGGGTACATTAATAAATAATTGGAATACTTTTAAAGACATGATCCCATCTACTTATTATGCCACAAATAGAATGGTCTCATTCTTTTTTCTAGGTCAAATAGAGCTTTCCCAAAGTACTGGCCATCTGATGACACCACCTATTTCTCCAGCCATAGCAAGCAGAGGAAGTGTTATTAACCAAGGGCCAATGGCTGGCAGACCCCCGAGCGTGGGCACAGTCCTCTCAGCTTCAACACACTGCTCAACATATGCAGAACCAATTTATCCTACACTCTCTCCAGCCAACCACGACTTTTATGGGACCAACTCTAACTATCAGACCGTGTTTAGGGGACAGTCTCACACTGCGTCAAGCCTCTATGCTCACCGTGCAGAGCATGGGAGGTGCATGGCCTGGACTGAACAGCATCTTTCTAGAGACTTCTTTGGTGGCAGTTGTGCTGGGTCTCCATATAATTCCAGGCCATCTTCCAGTTATGCACCATCTCCCCACACACAAGAGTCACACAGCGTGCAGTTTTTGAACACCGGAAGCTTCAACTTTCTTAGTAATGCAGGAGCTGGCAGCTGCCAAGGATCAACACTGCCTTCTAATTCTCCTAATGGTATGTAACTTTTAAAGATGGTTTTGGCCTTTGAGAAGGGAGCAAAGCAAAATCTGACCCTGAGCTTCACCTCTGCTGAGCATCATAATATCCAGTAAAAATGTAAAAACTCATAGAATCTTAGCTACTTATAGAGTGTATCTGCCACACTCAAACATATTCCTGAATTCTTGTGGCTTTATTAAAGTTTTTTTATACATGATTTTTAAAAAGTCAAACCTTATGCTAGATACATTTAAAAAAGAAGATTCTGTCCTTTGAAAATATTTTCAATAGAGATTACATCTTCCAGAAAATTAACAATATATTTTAAAGATTGGCTCTAAAATCAATATATCTATTTATTTAAAAATAAAAGAAAACAAAAAACCTGAAGTTAAGGAGATCGAGAGACTGTTGCATTTATTAAAAAGACTTTCTCCTAAGTGTAAGCCTGTATATCTCCAGAAACACGATTCTGCAGGTAGAGATTTTGTTTGAGAAATACTATGATTTACAGGGCTAGCAGTACTTGAATCTTTCTTAATAGATATGCTTTATAAATTTAGATACAGATTATGAAAAACATATAGTCAGTTTCAAAATGAGTAATATGTTAATTATCTTTTAACTAAAAACTATCATACTAAACCATACTATATACTAAAGCATAAGTTAAAGTCTCAAGCTAATAGAAATCATACTGACTATTAGATACGTTTAGGACTACACACAGCTATGTTGTTCCTTTTACCTTTCCTGGGGTGATTCAGTAGCAAACAAATAGAATATTCACAGCCTGTTCCATTCTAGGATACTATGGAAACAATGTAAACTACTCAGAGGCACATAGGCTTGGATCGATGGTGAACCAACATGTTTCAGTCATCAGCAGTGTTCGCTCCCTGCCTCCCTACAGTGATATCCATGATCCACTTAACATTTTAGATGACAGCAGCCGGAAGCAGAGCAACTCGTTTTATGCAGACACATCCTCTCCTGTTGCATGTCGGACTCCTGTAGTAGGTAAATTGTTTTCATAGTCATTGAAAGTGTTTTAAGAAGTGATAAACTTTAGCTATGCAAAATGACCTGGCCTGGGTCGAGAGGCTGGATGTTCAGTGAACTAGTCATGCATGGCCCTAAGGAAATTTTAATCATTATTTTATGTTATGTTTTTGTGTTTGAGTAAATAATAAATTTCCATTTCTCATTCTTTGAAATGATTAGTACACACCTACTTTAAGATCTGTTATTTCTTCCAGATATAATAACTTATATTTAGTATGTATAAAAATTTTAGCACAGCTTGTCAAAGGCACCCAAAATGATAGTGAACTATCTGAGAAGAAAAATAATATATTTTCCTCACTTTCTTATGACCATCATTAAACTCACTAGGAAGTGTCAAGAGTGATCTTTGAACCCCATAATTACCATTAGCACCCATACCACTCTGAGTGTTTACAGTAATAAACAAAAATCCTGTAATGGTGGCAGCTAGTATTTTCTCAATTTTTTTTTTGTAAACTGAAATTGAATATTCTTGTAGAAACTGTTGCTATTCTTTATTGTTATATATAACATATAATTCAAGTCAACATGAGCAAGTCAGTTGCCTTCCAGGAAGTCTTCTAGCTGCTCCTTCAAATTTTAGCCTCATCTATAAAGGCCCTAGATGCACCACCGAGTTGAGTGCACAGAAAAAACTTAACAAATCAATGAGTGATGAACTAGTCCAAATAAATTTAGGGGCTTCAGGTATGGCTCCAGCAACAGAACACTTACTTATCTGTCATGTATAAAACCCAGGGTTTGACTTCTAGCATTAAGCTAACAACCTTAAATATGTACACACATTTAGTCTACTTTAATTAGTAAGTTATTTCTGATAAGTATTGAACCCAAAGCAATGTATACATTTAGTTTGGAAAACTAATAATGAAGTGTCACTGAGAAAGTATACATCCATAATGTATCAAGAAAGTGTGGATGTTTATATAAGACACCTGAAATCTTCAATGGAATTTATTTTTGCATTAGTGTAAATGAAGGGCACATGACACCCAATAAGAGCACTGAGAAGATGAAATAAATTCCATCTCTCATCACTCAGTGTACTTTTCCAATAATTCAATAGGAAGTACTTCTTCCCTTCCTGTGACCATCACAAGTGCATCCTGAGCAGTCTAGTAGCTCATCTCCTGCTATCTGCTAATAGTCATTGCTTCTAGGTTACTCTAATGAAGCAGAAAATTCCACTTCAGGAAGTGTCCTCACCATCAGACTAAAATGTACCGTGTTGCTATTGTTACTATTAGTTCTGTTTACTTGTAGAGATAATGGAAGCTTTGATGGAACATGGCTTGGAAGTATGGTGGATTCTAAGCTTTAGCTGTCAGAGATGACTAATGAGCAGATTGCAAACTGGGCATCACAGGAAAGAGAACAAATGAATAAGTACAGTGGGACCTGGACTCATTCTGTCCTCATTAATAGCAAGCCTGATCCTTAGAGACAGAGAGCACATTGCCATGACAAGAGAATGGATCAACCATGCAAGAAGGAAGTAGACCTTTTGAACATGTTAAAGAAGGTTTTTAGAGCAACTATATGTCAGATCCTGGGTATGAGGATACTGAGGTAATCAGGACACAGTTTCTTCTTGGAGAAAGTTTATGTTTTAGAAGAGGGAGAGTAAGGAAATGAATATACAAAGAATACATTACAAAGATAATTTCATTAGAAAGATAACTACCATACGCTTTCTCTCATATGTGAAACCTGTATATATACACGTGTGTGTGTGTGTGTGTGTGTGTGTGTGTGTGTGTGAGAGAGAGAGAGAGAGAGAGAGAGAGAGAGAAAGAGAGAGAGAGAGATGCATTTATATATGTGTATGCATCATGTAGGTCATGAAGGATCATGAGAAGGAAGAAGAGCTCTTAATAGACATGAAAAATATATAGTAATAGAATGCATGTGATGGAATTAATTGGGGAAGGAGGAACCAGTTCAAGAGAGATCAGAGTGGGGGGATAGTAACAAATCACAAGTATAAAGACTATATGTAATGAATATAGAATATATGTATATGCTATGATAAAGCCCATTACTTGAAACACTCACCTAAAACAGTTTATTAAAAGATAATTTAAAGTTTTTTGAAGTATGTAAAGTGATGACTGTCAAAGTGGGAGCAGGCAAATGTCAGGCATGGAATCCTGAGGCAGAGACATTTGAATTGAGAGCTGGGAAATCCAGAAACACTGAAAATCAGATGAAGAAGATCTAGACAGAAGAAACAGTTATTACAGAGCCTCTGAATTCAGGGAAAAATTTGCAAATTTCAGCAAGCAGAAAGAAAAGTCAATGTGTCTTGAGAAGCTAAACATACGAGAGGGTACAGTTTGTGGTTTGTGTAGAATTTAGTGAATCATGGCAAGAAGACTAGATTTTATTCCTAGAGTATAAGTCATGGTCATGTGATAGAAAAGTAGAAACTACTTTACATATCAGCATGATCTTTCTAGCTCTTCTTCACAGGGTGAGAGACTGAAGCAAGGGTGAGAGACCGAGGCTGCTATATGGGACTAGGGAGGAATGGTGATTGGAGATGCAGACAGGAGGTAGAGGTAGTGAAGACATATTTTAGTGACAGAATGTAATATAATAATGTGTGTTTTCTCTGTGAAAATATGTAGAAATAATACACAGGATAACAAGTGAGAAAATCAAAGAAAATATTATTGTTCTGGTGAATTATGTACACTTGCATTTAAATCAGCTTATATATGCTAGATGCAAAAACCATAAAAGGTTCAAAGGGAGTGGCATTTGTGGAATACAGAATATATCAATTTGTTTTTAATTGTTTTAATTGTTTGTGTTTTCCCTTGTAGCTTCCAATTTGCAAGCCCAGATTCCGTCATCTTCATCCCAGTGTATGTATGGAATTTCCAGTCAGTTTCCAGTACAAGATAATCTGGACACCAATGGAGCAAGCAACAGAGAAATGGTGTCCTCTTTACCACCCATCAACACTGTGTTTATGGGGACAGCAGCGGGAGGCACTTAAATGAACAATGTAGAATGCATGTGAAACTCAGACACTCTGCTGCATTGATGTCATATCCCCCCCTCCAGCTGCCACGAGAGAAGGGAAGGTTGAAGGTGCAGTGGCTGAATGTTATTTTCAGGTCACTGCTATGCTGGACAGCTCCATGAGTGAATGGAGATACTCATTGCACACGTATAGGAATAGGCGAAAGTGTAAAGTCATTATTGATCATAACTTAAAATACTATCAAATGAAGCCAATGGAAATTTAAAGATGCAGACACTACAAAGATGTAATATGTCACTTTCTAATTTATTGAAAAAAATCTCTGTTTTCTCTCATCTTTGGTTTCTGAAAGAAGAAACGTATATTCAATGCCTTCACAATATCTTTAATTTATAATCATTGTTTACTATCACCTATTTGACCAAAGTCAAATGTCTAAGGTCTACCTCCTGTGGAAATGTTTACAAGGTCAAGACTTTATAGTATGTAGCCTAGATCCAAGTGACTTGTCCTTCTATCCCTGTGCACTAGCGTGGTGATTTCTGTTACACAGCAGTGTTCCAATTCTATGTGACTAAATAAAAATGATAAACACTTTCCTTCTTTATTTAAAATGATAAGAGAAAATAAAAAAGAATGTATGGAAACATTTTCAAAGCTGTGATTGCTTTTGGGATTGATACTGTTTCTGAAGAATATGGAGACTTCAGGCCAAAGTACTATAAATATGAAATGAAAGAATAAATAAAGCTTGCTGCTTAAGACTGTATTATTCAAGACTATTTGTATATCAGACTCCTGACTGTAAATGTTAATAAATTAGGTTTAGACTGTTTAATTTTTCTTGTTTTTAATAAAGCAGTTGTTTATTGAGTACTTTTCTTATACATTGGAAAGGAATAATGAATATCCAGGGATAATCTGAATGCGAAGGTTGGTTCAAATTGAATTACAGCTAAACAATGCAACTGACAGCACTGTCTATTTACATTTGTTTATTTTTCTTTTCCATATGTTGTGGCTTGAAGACTGGTGGTTTATTCTAGAAGACGTCCATTAACTATACAAGAATCTCTTAGTAGTGTGCCCACTTAGCAGCATACAGTATGATCTAATAAACAAGCAGAGAAAGTTTGCAGTATTAGCAAATCATGAGAAATATGAAATGAAGTGTTCTATTCCTTTGACTAATAATTTTTTATGACTACAAAGAAGGATGAAACTATAGGCTTGGAATGCAATAACATAATTAAGGAGCATTTGAACACAATTCTTGAGAGTTGGGAACCAACATTTAAAGGCATATTTATCACTGTCAGATGCTATGTTATGTAACATGGGAAATACAAAAATGAAGGTGGTACTTTCCATATCATAAAGCATCCTTGTATGGAGACAAAGAGGTGGGGTGATAGGAAATTAAAGCTTAAAGATTTGAGGATAGAGAAATTGCTTTGAATAAATGATGTTCCAGGAGCATGTAGCAGCTTGATGTGGGGAGAGACAGGCTGGCTAGGGGAGTCTTTAACCTGAAGATTATTTAGAAGACTATTTCGTGTAATTGCCCAGCAGATGTGTATAGAAGGAGACATAGGAGATGCATGAACATACTTTCAGACAATGTAGTGTATGGTTGTTTTCTAGGCTTATTTGCCAGGTATCAAGTAGCTGACCAAGAAGTGTACATAAACCCAAAAGATAGTGAAAAGTGTCTCTGGACTTTGTTGATTTCAAAAAGAAACATGCGACTAGCTTTCCCTTTGTCCCAGAGAATGAACTTGGAGTTCATGTTGTTACATGAGTGACAGTATTTCCCAATCCTGACTATTGGTATTTACACAAGATGGTTCTGCTTTATATAACTATTCTTACTGTATAAGATGTAATTTAAAGTCACTGGTCCTCAAATACTAAGTTCTAATAGAACTGGCTGCATGTGTCCTATTTCCAAATGCCTCTAAATAGGCAGTGCAAGCCCTGCATGATTCAAAAAAGAGATGCATTGAATCTTGCTTGGGAGGAGATCATAAGATGTAATACTGCTCTACCCTTGGTTACTCATCATTTAAGAGTTGCTCCTTCATAGGTCTAAAGGTTGGATGCTCAAGATGTTTTGAAACATATTTTTGTTAATTTTAAATAAAATGTAAGGGTCTCGTGTGATCTTCAAGTGGACTTTGTGCAACTTGTGTAGTATTCATCACAAAGAAGTAGCCATTCAAGCTATTGCTTACATGAAATTAAGACTACAAATCCAAGAGTTTGTTTTTTAATGACTTGCATATATCTTGACTTTTAGAATTTTTCTTTTTGAATTGTACATGATTATGGCTACTGTTAAAGACACATAAAATGTTCCAATTGATTCAGTGAACATCTTAAGATAAATTCAAGATCAAGAACAAGCTTCAAAGCTGCTAAAAATCCAGCTGTGTCTTTAATACCAAATCACAGATCGTAATGGACATGTTTTATTTTCCTTTCTCCAGGTAGTTTTCTACTAGGGAAAACAGAGATTTCTCAAGTTATGTGCACCCAGCATATTTTCTAATGAAATATTGGTAGCTTTTGTACTTTAAAGACAAATTCCAGTGACAGTTGTGATGCCAAAAACTGAATCTCCTTTCTGGCTTTAAGAGAGGAGAACCCTGGAGATGCTTAAACCCTCACCCAATGAGAGCTATGTACTCAGTGAGAGTTATGAAGATATGGTTGCCATGATATATTAAGTGGCAAGTGCACCAATAACTAGTGCTAGGAACAAGGCTGTGAATATATGGCAATGTGTGGGATGGATTTACATATGAAAGAACAGTCTCACTTTAAAAAAGGGAACACTTCTATGGATGAATAAAAAAGGAGACTGGTAGGCTGTGAGATAACTGCCCCTCAAACCTTGCCTAACAGAGGATTTTTATATTAGACAAGACCGTAACCAATTCAATAATGTCCTTAGAAAAGGAGACTCTAACAACACAGTGCCAAAAACCAAGCAGGTGGAGATGGAAGGTCTGGGGAGAAGCTAAGTTGTGAGAGGGGATCCAGTGGGTACTTCCCATGGGATGCTGACAAGACAGGTCTCCAGACATGCAACAGAGCAATGAAACAGCATTGATGTCATCCTGACCAGTATGGTACAATGGCTAGATCTCCTGGGTCCATGGCATTGCCCAACCCCAAGCCCTTGCTGAACACAGTGTCTGTTTAGCTGTTCAAGATACAGTTACCTTGGTGGTACACTCAGTCCACTACAGTGTATAAGTCCTTTACAAATAAACTTGGTTAGCAGTGAAATTTAGGCAGATGCATCATTTCAAATGGAATCTGTCTCATACAATCTAGAACAATAGGATAAACATAAATGCTCCTATATTTTTCTTAGTTTGATTCTTAACTGGTAACACACAGAAAAAGATGAACACTGAAGGCATTTAAAGGGCTGCCAAATGAAAAGGTCTCTTTACAAACACACTATATCAACTTCAGTCCATATAAGTACATATATCTGATCAAGCATATATCATTACCAATGGTAAGAACTTTCAGACTTACTCATCCTAGATGCCTTCACCTAAGTAATGGGAATTGAACTTGTGGCCTTGCATATAAGAGAAGTAAGAGCTCTGCTTCTGGGCTACATCTCTAAATGTTCTTCCAGCTTCTTGCAATATATAGTTCTTGAAAGTCAAGATAGGTAGTGCATTCTCCTTCTCTATTCCTCTAAAAAGCACAAACTAAGGAAAAGAAAGAAGTGGAAAGTAAAAGAAAGAGAGAAAACATTTGACATAAATAAATTGTGAAACTCAAATCTAAAGTTCCCAAGTTGTTGTTGTTGTTGTTGTTGTTGTTTTGTTGTTTTAAGCAGGAAGCATATGAGAGTGATATGCTTAAATCCCATGAAAAGAGATCTTACAGAACTTCAGTTTTGTTTTGTTTTGTTTAACAGAGAGATATTAGTTTCCACATAATCACCACACTAGCTCTGAGCTCTCGTTAACAAAACTGCACTATATTGTGGCAGCAGATACATAATACAGGGTAAGTTGTAGAAATTACAGCAGAGACCTTATAGAAAAGTAAACAGTGCTGACTATGGCACACAGGACATTTTATTATCTGGGAAAGATAAGAAATGATGAATATATGTGAAAAGTCGCTGTACCATCTTATTCAATTATTGAACTTTAAATTAAATCTCCAGGCTTATAAATGGCAAAAAGCATGATCTGTCTGTTCCAAAAGCACATTGATCAAATCAAAGGAAAATATTTTCATTCTCCCTTTCATTTTAGGGACAAATGACTGAAAAACCCATAATAAGTGGAGTAGAATGAATGTGGTCACTAATTTAAAGGTATCTAATGTTTAAAGGGATTTTTACCTTGTTTGTCTTGATAAAAGCTTTTCCAGCAGTATTTCTACCCTTCAGCTACACTCCTAGATATGATAATATTTTAAGGTAGGCTTTCACTAAATTGCTTATGCTGGCGTTTACATCATGGTCCTCTTGGCATCCTGAGTGCTGGGGTATCTGACATTCAGAGTCTTGCTTAAGTAAATCTCAAAAAGAATAATTTCTGCCAATATAAGCAACTTTTAGTAAAATTATGTGTTCTTTGTGTGTGCGCATGTGTCTGAGATGTATCATGTGTACATATCTATGTGTGTGTATATATGTGTAAAGATGTTCACATACATGTTGAGTGTACATGTGTGAGTAGAATTTGAAGTTGTATGTCTTTTTCTATTGCTTTCCAATTTGATTCTTTGACTCTCTGTTTAAACTTTAGGTTCTCTTATTGGCTAGACCAGCTGCCATCAAACTCATCTCTGCCTCTCAGCACTAAGATTACAGATTCTCATGACTGTCTTTTAAATCAAATCAAGGGTTTTTTAAGGGTTCTGGGAGTCAACCTCTCGTTCTCACGTTTTCTGGCATGTGCTAACCACCTGAGTTCTTGCTTTATCCCCTATACTCTCTATTGTATATCCACCAATTCAATCTTAGAGTACTTCTCTGGAAAAACAAACCTAAATAACAAAGAAAGAAAATAAATATTAATGCATTCAAAGGATGTCTTCTTATGTTGTTGGTATGATTTTAATCCTAAGGCTGAAGGTAACCAAAGATGACTAGGCCCAAACCAAGATCTTTCATGTAATATTGTGACTTCACATCTTTTCTTAAAATAGTTATGGAATCTCCAAGGAGCCAGTGAATACATTTCCAAATGTGAAACATTTCCAAAAGTGAAAAATTAACTACTCAATATGATATCTGCTCTAAAGTAAAGAGAAACTACTCCTTTTTATTAGTCAAAAACAAGGGCGCTGTTCTTACCAATCAATAGTCACCGTGAAAGCCAGAGATTTACAGCCTGGCAGCATCTGTAAACATACTGAAGCAAATATGAGCTTTGTGGGGAGTTTGTTCATCAACATTTATCAATTTGATTTGTGTACTTTAGCTTATTAATGCTCTGCACATGACCTCTATGGAAAATAAAACTGTTCCCATATTTCAGGTTACAAAGTGGCAAATCCTCTTGCTTTTGTATTTGTGTATAGGGTGATGTATTTGCGCTATTTGACACACGGTGCTGTTTTTCATTTATTATTCATTGTGCAGACACCTCTACAATTCATCCATTTTGACTTTCTGTTGTTTGAGGAAACTGTTAATAGTCTAGAGACTATTATGAAAGTGGTACTTGCTGCATTTTTCATGGGAAGGTTACTTCCCTGGAGGTTAAAGTTCATCAGAGAAAGCCTTTTTCCTCCAAAAGAAGAACCGGCTCCTGGCACAGCTGTGTTTTTAACATGTGTCCGTTCTCTGTGAAATACAAGGGCAAAGTGACTAGGAACTGAGTAGTAATTCCTAACCGGTTCCTCTCCAAGTTAGTCAGTGTGACCCAGTGTGATTCTCATGAAGCTTGTCCTGGGCTTATTTCAGTTGAGAGTCAGCAAGGCTGCAGTAGGGAGCAAATTGCATCAGTAAGGCATGGCCAACCCTGCCCCCCCCTCAAAGAAAACCAGCTTTCCGAAGTCCCAGACTCATCTTTTCTATGGCACAGAAGTGAATTTCTGTGTGCTTAATAAGAGATAAAGCCAAAGTTGATGTAATAATATGATTTCAGAGTAGGAATAGGACATATACTACTTTATTTCTGTTAATCTTTAGTTTAGCATATGAAATAAAATATCTCATTATGGTATTTTTATATACACCTGTCATTTATACACAACAATTTAAAACATGGCAGTGTTCTACTGTTCTGAGTTAGGGATTTCATTAGTGTATGACAAATTAGGTAACAACTCTTTAGATGTTCATTTTCCTCAACAGAAAAATGAGATCACTGAGATATTTAGCACCATGGTTCATGAGATGCCAGGCTCCATTAATGCTGGTTGTTATTGCTGTTATTCCAACCTCATAGAATTAGTCAGTGCAAACTATTCCATTTTAGTAGGGAAAGGGGGAAATGAAAGGGTTTATTTGACTTACCCATTACACATCATCAAAAGAAATCAAGACAGGAATTCAAACAAAGCAGGAGCTGATATAGAGGGGAGTTGCTTATTGGCTCGTCCTCTCTTAGCTTCCTCAGCCCATGTTGGACCCCCAGCCCAGGAATGGCCCAACCTACAGTGGGTTGGATCCTTTCTAATCAATTGCTAATTACAAAAATGACCCCACAGACTTACTGATAGCCGAATCTTATGAAGACCCTCCTCTATAACTGAAAATAGATTCTTTTCTCATACAATATATCCTGATTATTCTCCTTCCTTCACTCCTTCCAGTTCTTTCCCACCTTCTCTCCCTTTTGTACTCCCTTTTCCTCATTCCCTTACCCCCATTTACTCCTTTTTTGTCTCTTATTCGAAAAGAATAGATTTCCAAGGGATAAAAATGAAACATAACAAAACAAACTATTGTAAGACATAGCAAAAACTATCATATTGAAGTTAGACACAGCAACCAAACAAGAGGAAAACAGTCCCCAGAGCAGGCACAAGAGTCAGAGACCCACTTGTTCTCAAAGTGAAGCACTTCATAGAAACACTAAGCTAATAGATACATGTATGTAGAGGAACTGGTGTAGATCCATGTAGGTCCTGTGCTTGCTGCTTCACTCTTCATGATCTCATGTGTTCCTTGCTTAGTTGATTCAGAGAGCCATGTTCTTTTAGTGTCCCCTCTCCCTTCTGACTCTTGCAATCTTTCCACAACCTCTTGGGTAAGATTCTGAGCTCTGAGGGGAGAGATTGATGGAGACTTCCTGTTTAGATTCTTTCTTTCTGTATAATGTCTGGCTATACATTTCTGCATCTGTTACCATCTGTTGCTAGAGGAAGCCTCTCTGATGATGACTGAATAGGAGGAGTAGTGTTTGATTTTACCCTAGGTCTCTAAGCTATGTAGTCTTTGGTTGTTGGTTACCCAAGCAGTGTTGTGAATGAGTTTCTTCTTGTGGAATAGGCCTTAAGTCAACTCAGACATTGGTTGGCTACTCCCACAAGCTCTGTGCCACCATTACCCTAGCATACTTTGCATGCAGGACATATTTTAAGTCTAAAGTTTTGTGACTGTATTGGTGTCCACATTTCTCTTTCAGTGCCTTACAGAGTACCTTTCCACACAAGAAAGACCAGAACATAGGAGTGAAGGCTCCATGTATGCAACAGCTTCACTTCTCTGTGATAAGTGAGTTGTATGGATATTGTCCTGGAAAATGGGGCCACATGGTCTGTTTGACGAGAACAACCCTTGTCTTGGCATTAGGCTAGAATTGTCTGGGGGATTTCCATGGGACCATCTTGGCCAGTAACTCAACTGAATGCAACCCAGTCCCGTCACTGGTAGTCTTGCCTGGCTACAAGAGATGTCCACTGACTAGTGTCACGTTCATAGATTCCAGGAAGTTTCTACTGCACTATATTTCCACAACATTCCCCAAATGTTCCCCATTTTCACCTGCCTCACCCTGTACTCACTCAATCACACCTCCCCGACAAATATGATCCCTCTTGCCAGCAGCTCCACCAGCTCCTACCCCATCCATAAAATCTATGCTATTTCCAATTCTAAGGGAGATCCATGTACCTCCCCCCATCTCCTCCTTTTCACCTAATGTCTCTGGGTCTGTGGATTATAGCATGACTATCATTTATTTAATGACTAGTATCCATTTATCAGTGAATGCATATCATATTTGTCTCTCTGGACCTGGGTTACCTCACTTGGGATGATTTTTCTCTAGTTCCTTCTATTTGCCAGAGAATATCATGATTTTTTTTTAAAGTTGAGTAATACTTCATTCATTGTGTAATGTACATTTTATTCATCCCTTCTGTTGGGGGTATAATAATCTAGATTATTTCTTTCCTCAAAGACTTGAAGTTTTTATCTCACAAGTCTTTTTCTTGCTTGGTTAGAGTTACTCCCAAGATAATTTATATTATTTGTAGCTATTGTGAAGGATGTTGCTTCCCTGATTTCTTTCTCAACCCATTAGTTATTTATATTTAGGAGGTCTATTGAATTTTTTTTGAGTTAATTGTTTATTTAGCTACTTCACTGAAAGTATTTATTAGTTATAGGAGTTCCCTAATGGAACTTTTAGGGTCCCTTTATGTACTATCGTTATCATCTGCAAATATACTTTATACTTTAGCTTCTTCCTTTCCAATTTGTATCTCCTTAATCTTCTTTAGTAGTCTCATTGCTCTAGACAAAACTTCAAAACCTATATTGAATAAATATGAAGAGAGTGGATAGCCTTGTTTTGTTTCTAATTTTACTGGGTTGAGTTTCTCTCCATTTAATTTGGTGTTGACTATAGGCTTACTGTAAAATGCCTTTATTATGTTTCAGCATTTCTTCTGCATCCTTAATATCTCCAGAACTTTTATTATGAAAAGGTATTGGGTTGTGTTTTTTTTTTCAGTTTGTTTATATAGTGGATTATATTGACTGTTTTTTGTATGTTGAACTAACCCTGCATCTCTGGGATAAAATTTACTTGATCATGGTGGATGACATTTTTGACCTGTTCTTGGATTCAGTTTCCAAATATTTTATTGAGAGTTTTTGCATCTGTGATTACAAGAAAAATTGGTCTATAATTCTCTTTCTTTGTTGATTATTTATGTGCTTTGAGTGTCAAAATCACTGTGGCCTTATAAAATGAATTGGGCAATGTTACTTCTGTTTCTATTTTTTGGAACAATTTGAGAAGTATTGGTTTTAGCTCTCCCTTGAAATCTGGTATAATTCTGCACTAAAAGCATCTGACCCCAGGCTTTTCTTGGTTGGGAGACTTTTAATGACTACTTCTGTTTCACTAGGGATTATAGGTCTATTTAAATTGCTTATCTGATTTTGATTTAAGTTTTGTAAGTGATACTTATCAAGAAAATTCCATTTCTTTTAAATTTAACAAGTTAATGGAATACAAGTTTTTAAAGTATGTCCTTATGACTCTCTGGATTTTCTCAGCACCTGTTGTTATGTTCCCCCCACCTTATTTCTGATTTTGTTAATTTGGATATTCTCTTGTCTTTTGCTTAGCTTGGATAAGAGTTTGTTTGTTTCATTTTATCAAAGAATCAACTTTTTATTTCATTAATTCTTTCTGTTGTTCTCTTTATTTCTGTTTTATTAATTTCAGGCCTTAGTTTGATTATATTTTGCTATCTACTCCCTTTGGGCTTGCTTACTTTTTTCTTTTCTTCCTACAACTTTCAGGTATGCTGTTAAGTCACTAAGAAAAGATCTCTTCTTTTTTTAAAATAAAGTTACTTAATGTTATAAAGTTCTCTCTTAACACTGATTTCATTGTGTCCCATAGCTTTTGGTATGCTGAATTCTAGAAAGTTTTTAACCTTTTTCTTTATTTCTGTCTTCACAGAGTTTTCATTCAGTAGAGAGTTGTTCAGTTTCTATGAGTCTGAAAACTGTTTTTCCTATTGTTGTTGAAATCAAGTGTTAATCCATGGTGCTCTGATAGGGTACAGGGGATTGTTTCAAATTTCTTATATTTGTTGAGACTTGCTTTGTGTTCAAATATGTGGTCAGTTTTGGAGAAAGTTCAGTGAGGTGTGAGGTGTATTTTTTTTTTTTTTGTATTTGAGTGAAATGTTTTGTAAATATGTTAGGGTGATTTGGTTTATAATGTCTGCTAGATCTAGTATTTGTGTAGTTTTTGTCTGGATGACCTGTCCATTGGTTAGAATGGGGTATTAAAGTCTCCTACTATCAGCGTGGGAGGGATAATGTGTGATCTAAGTTGTCGTACTGTTTCTCTTACATACTTGGGTGTTCTTGTGTTTGGAGCATAGATACTAAGGATTGAAAATTTTCTTTGATAAATATGTTTTCACCATAACTTTTGATTAATTTTGGTTTGAAGTCTATTTTATTAGATATTAAAATGACTACACTAGATTGATTTTTTTTTCAGATTATATACTTGAAATATCTTTTTCTATTCTTTACCCTGAGGTAAAGTCTATCATTGATACTGTAGTATATTTCTTGGGAGCAGCAGATGTATGGATCCTTTTTTTCTTCCATTCTGTTGGTCTGTGTTTTTTTTTTTTAAATGGGGGAATTGAATCCATTGGTATTAAGAGACCTTGATGACTAATGATTGTTGATTTTTATCATCTTGGTGGTGGTGGTGGTGTGTATATCCCCTTATTTTGTTTTTGCTGATATGAAATTGTTTATTTACAATGCTTTCATGGGTGAAAACACATGTAAGTAAATTCTAAGAAAAATTCTTAGGTAGGATTTTTTCTAGCACCTTCTGTAGTGTTGAGATTATAGATAGATATTGTTTAAATTTTACTTTATCATGGAATGTCTTATTTTCTTTATTTATGGTGATTGAAAGTTTTTCTAGGCTGGCATCTGTGGTCTCTTAGAGTCAGCAGAGCATCTATCCAGGCCCTTTTGGGTTTTAGAGGCTTTGTACTTCTAAATGGTCTGCCTCATTATGCTACTTACTCTTTTCCCTTGCAACTGTTAATATTTTTCTTTGTTTTGTTTATTCAGAATTTTAAGTACTATGTGTCAAGGAACTTTTTTTCCTGGTACAATCTGTTTTTTATATTTTGTATGCTTCTTGTACCATTATAGGTACAAGTTAGGAAATTTTTTCCTTCTATTATTTTGTTAAAAATATTCTCTGGGCCTTTGAGCTGGGATTCTTCTCCTTACTCTTACTATTCTTAGGTTTGGTCTTTTCCTAATATCCCAGAATTTTTGAATGTTTTGTATCAGGACTTTTTTAGATTCAACATTTTCTTTGACCAAATATCTGTTACTTCTAGCATATATTTAATGCTCGAGCTTCTTTCATCTTTTCTGTTCAAATTTCTTAAATTTTCATTTCCAGAATTCCCTCAGTTTGTATTTTTTATTGCTTTTCTTTCCATTTTCAGGTCTTGAATAGTTTTATTTGTTTTCTTCAACAGTTTGGGGTATTTGTTGTGTTTTCCTTGAGAAATTTATTCATATCCCCCATTTGTTTGCATTTGTCTGGACTCACTTAAGGGATTTATTCATTTCTTCTTCACAGACCTTCGTTATCTACATAGAGATGATTTTATGATCTTTTTCTTGTGCTTCAGGTATATTGGAATATTCAGGGCCTGCTCTGGTAACATAGCTGGGCTCTAGTGGAGACACATTTCCCTGGCTGCTATTATGTTCTTTCACTGGTATCTAGGCATCTGGATTTGAGATAATTATAGGTCTAAGAGCTGATTTCTGAGTTTGTCTTTGCTGAGTGGGTATTTTGCTTCTTGATTTCTGTTTCCTCTCTGGATTTTCAGAGAGTGTGATGGCTGTGTGTTTCCTGTTTTACTGACCTGCTCAGCTGACTAATATTGAAGGCTGGATACAGAGGTGCATTTGGAAAGGAGCATTATGAAGGAGGGATATGCAGAAGATATATCAAGAAGGGGGATGCAGCTGGTGATCGACCTGTTGTAAGCCTAGTTGGACACAGACATATTGGTTCTTGGGAAGAGAAGGAGTGAGAGGGAGAGAGAGAGAAAAGGGGGGAAAGGTCTGTAAATAGCCTACCTTGTTTTCTGGCAGGTACGGCCTGTGGTTGAGTAGGAGAAGCCCACTTCAATTGGGAGCAGTGATAATGTGGCAAATGGGGACAGGGAAGTTAAAAGGGAATGGTCTGTGATATCCACTGGAGATGTGGGCAGAGGGCAAAGGGGGCTGTAGCTAGTGTTCTGTTGCAGTGCTGGAGATGAGACTGGAGGATTGGATCTGGGGCAGCAGAGCGAGCAAAAAAGGCATGCAGGCAGCCTCACAACAGTTTGTTTGTGTCTTTATGTCAAAGGTAGATACCCTTGCTGGAGTTCTCTAGTAAGAGACTCTAATCAAGAATCTGTTTTATGCAAATAATGGAAAATGCAGGCTCGAGTAAATCATTAATTTCTCCATAGTAATTTTGGAAAAGCCACCCTCACAGGTTAAAATATGATTCAATTGCTAGACATGAAAACAAAATTACAAAAAATATGTAAAAATAATTTGCTTTTATACATTTTTACTAATATCACTCAATAACATTAATTTTTCTCCTATTAACATTCCTTTAAGGAGTAGTGTTGATATTTATTTCAGATGTTTTTGTATTTTCCACAAATCTTCAATAAACATAAACAATATTAAATTTTTATTAAAAATTTATACAAGGGAGAAAATATTTTCCTCCTTTTGAAAAGTCAATTAATTAGTACTTTTAAAATTATAACTGATTAATCTGGATGGAAGGGAAAGTGGGGGGAACTAGGAGGAGTAGAGAAAGTTGAGACTGTAATCAGGATATATTATATGAGGGAAAAATCTATTTTCAATAAGAGGAAAACTATATAACTGATTAAACTGACAATCAGAAATTACTCAAGTGCTGAACATTTCTAATGCCTTTTTAACTGTAAAGTTAGACACAAAATGTCCTCTGTTCTCTCTCTCTCTCTCTCTCTCTCTCTCTCTCTCTCTCTCTCTCTCT
>JANHMN010000019.1:49825286-49857620 GCA_030674055.1 Rhabdomys pumilio | reverse complement strand
TCTCTCTCTCTCTCTCTCTCTCTCTCTCTCTCTCTCTCTCTCTCTCTCTCATGTTATAAGGAAAACCTTTATCCTGTCTAAAACCATTGCCCCAAACTACTGAATCACATGTCAGGTGTCATTACTGAAAATCGCCCTAAGATTTCATCCAACAACCCTATGTACCAATCTTGGACATTTGTTTTCTTCTGAACCACACTCTCGTTATATGGCCCTTGAGCTCTTGGTGCTGTGGAAGTAATAAGCCAGAGGTCGTGCTAAATCTTCAAACTGCTTCCTTTTCCTGGCATTCCATTGCTTTAATTATGTGCTTGAGCTCACTCACCTTCTTTACATTTCAGGGCAAACTTGTTGCCTGTCAGACTGATGTTTTTAGCCTGGACTCCATCAGTCCTTTCATCTCTTCCGGAGGGATGTATTTTAAGTACAAATGATGCCTCTACTTAAGATCCTTCACTGGTTCCCCTTTGACATTAGAACATGGCCCACACTTGTGTGTGTCTAAAGCCTTCCCATAACTTTCCTACTTGGGGCTAGTATTAATTAATGTTATGTATTTGGATTGGGGAAAATTGTCTGCAATTTGAAGGTTTATAGGAGTTTTAGACAGCAATGGGAATCACTCTGCTATTATGGAATGGCATTGTGTTTTGTGGACCATCTGAGAATGGAACGATAAGTGGTCAATAGAGCCAGAAATGCTTGTAAAAATCAATAGCTTTAATGGCTATATGATATTGCAAGACTTTAGCATTTGATGCAAACTGCACTGAAAAGAAAACATCATTTAATGGAAGCTTTAAGCTCAATTTAGAGTCCTCCTAATTGGAAGCAAAGTAATTTTAAAGTCCAACACTAGACACATAAAGGTTTAGTTGAAGTTAAAGCTAAGATGAGATGAAAAAGTTAATAAATGAGAATTTGATTAGCCCAGTAAACTTTATTTTTAGGTCTTATGACACTTTTGAGCCTAGAGAATCCGTGTTTAACCTTCTAAACATATGTTGCCTTCTTTAAGTCTCTCCTGAAACCCCAAAGCTTCCCTACCCAAATACTCCTTTTACAATCCTATGACAAGTATACATATTAAATAAGTGTGTGTACCTTTCCTCATGAGACAGATGGTAGGATGTTCACTAGAACATTATTTTTGCTATCAAGATGTTGACACCGTTTAAGGTGAGACCAATAAATACATGGAGTTTTAAAAGAACAAACATACATCCAATATAACACTACCATTCAAGAAAACAGTAATTGAATCTATACATGGTAATAAAATTAAATTGAAAATATTGACAAAACAGCTCAAAAGAATAATTTTTAATAACTGTATATATTTCTCAACCAAAATGTTAATCAGTTTTAATCAAACATGTTGTCAAAGTATGAGATTAGGTTGTATATGAATATAATAGACATGCAGATATGTATATATGCTATCTTTTGAGATAACAATAGTGCTTTTGAGAGAGGAAAGGGAGCTAGAAAGATAGTTCTGTAGTTAAGAGCACACTCTGATTACTGTTCTTGCAGAGGACTGGGATTTAGTTTCTAGTAATAACGTTGCATGCATCACAACCACCAGTAACTCCAGCTTCAGGGAAATGAGGCCCCTCTGGCTACTGTGGACACTTGCACTCATGCTCACATACACATACTTTAAACTAACAAAAATAAATCTTTGTTTCAAAAGAAAGAAAAGCAATAGACAGGAAAGGAATGAGGTTAGATTGAGGGCTTAATTTTTATGTGAAATACATTGGTTCTAAGAAAATTTGACAGAATATGTGTGTAAAAGTATGGCATCAAATGCCCTGATGTTTGTTAAAATATCCGACACACTTTTCAATAAATGTAAACATTTCCTATTACATTTTGCCTGAATAATTTTATTATTAATTGTTGATGAAAATTAGAACATTCTGGGCTCACATGACAAGACTAATTCAATCCTGAGATGCTTTCTCTTCAGTGAGCAGTCTTGGCAGTCAGTTGTGACTCTGGCCGTGTCTGTCATCACGACTCCAAATCTGATACTCTGCTCTTGGACCAGACCCTCAGACTTTAGAAGCAATTTCCATCTGACACAAGGTCACTTGCCACGATTCAGTTCTCTGAAAACTTTCATCTTGCCCTGAAAATCACAAGCTAGGTTTGAAGCAGCCACGTGGTAGAATTCTTGACTGATTGGATGGCATAGGAAATACTCAAACTGGTCCCGAGAAGGGCAGCTTCGCGGTGCATATATGAAAGAAGCTGAGGTCTGATCACCAAAATCATCATAATAATGAATACTGAGCACTAGAATTCAGACTACCAGACTGTTCTAAAGAGATAAAGTGACAATGTTCAATTTTCGCTCTGAACGTCACATTACAAAAGAACCATTAAAAAAAAAAACAGTATTGGGTAAAAGAAAAATTACAAAGAACATCTAAACTGTTGAATTATTTTCTTTTTTTTCCCAGATAAATTTCAATCAGATCTTCCTAAACTGTTGAATGACACCCCACCTCCTATTTGTTCTTGATAAACTTCAATCACATCTTCCTCCTCCATCCCCAGCTCTTCTGCCGTATGGTTATCGGCAATCCTCTGGCCTTCAAAGAGAAACTTCAGTGAATTCACTGACAGACCCTGTCTTTTACTGTATGAGTCCTTGAGTTTCTTGAGCCTTGTTGTCATTTTCAGTCTGAACTGTATCTCACTTCCATCTTCTCCGATAACTTTGACTTTAATAACATCTTTCTTCTCATCCTTTAAGACCCCACTTGAAGGTTTAGCCTCCTGGTCAGTCATGGAGACAATGGCTTCCTCAAGGAGTCTCCGTAGCAACCACTTGCAGCTGAGTGGGTTCACAGATCCATCTCTTGACAATAGCCCAAACACTGGCTGAAGGAACTTCCTGTACATCTTATGTCACTTCCGGGTTCCAGAGGGTTAGCATCTATAACCATAGTGGACAGGTACGCAGGCAGCTTAAAGACATCCCACAACTCGACCTACAAGCAGGAGGCAGAGAGAGGTCTCTTTCACACTATTTAAGTTAAAATTTAAAATAAGCCACAAGAGAGGAGGGCTTGCTCAGTTTGAAAATTAAAACATCACCCATATACATTGAACAATCTAGTAGTAAGTACAGATAACAGAATTAGTCCTATTATGAGTTAAAAACCTAGTGAAATTCTGTTAACAATGTTTGTCTGTCTAGAGAGAACAGCTAGGCAGTAGATCAGTTAGGTCATAATTAAAATGTTATTGGTAAATATGGAGAATGTTTTTTTCCTAATTACAGTTGCAAAGATAGTTATGAATAAAAATGAAAAGAAATCCCACATACAATCTTTTATATATAAAGCCTGTACACAGATTTTTATAATACACACAAATGTCCACATGAATACATGATTTTAACATATCTTTGTACTTATCGGTATGCAGTTACTACTTGTGGACTTTTCTGTATTATATAATTGATGTTGACAGAAAATTGTTGTCGGTTGAATAGTCTCTTCATATTGAGTATGTTATAACTTAACCAATTCCCAAATGCTGTATCTTCCCACCACCCGCACCCCTGTGAAACAGTCTCAACTGTCTATCAGGCTGGATTTGAACTCTCAAAATTCCTGGAAAGGAGGGAAGGAAGCTGCAGACTTTCAAGTGCTAGTGTGTGTGTGTGTGTGTGTGTGTGTGTGTGTGTGTGTGTGTGTACGCAGAATTTAGATCAGTATCAAGTATCCTAGTTTACACTAACTGTCAACTTGACACTTTCTGAAATCCCCTGAAAATGGAATATTACTCAGGTAATTATCAGATTGGTCTGTGTGAGTTTGTCTTGGCTGATGCAGGCAGACATAGGCCTCTATGAGTTGCATCAAGCCTAAATGGTCCTGTCTGGGCTGTCAAGAAAACCAGCTGAGTGTGAGCCTCTAAGTCAGAAGCATTGTTACTACTCTGTTTTCTGCTGCATGCAGAGTTCCTCCCTGAACTGAATCATAAATCAAATAAACCCTTTCTCTCCCATACTGCTTTTCATCAGAATGCTTTACCATTACAACACAGTATTGGGCGTCTCTCCTTCAGTGACTCCCATTGTTTTTGAGACAGCTTATGCTATGCTAGTTAGCCAGCAAACTCTAAGCATGAACCTGTCATTGCTTCCCTGCAGTGGATTACCTCAGAGCTTGAGATCTGAACTCAGGTCCTGTCAGGCATGACTGACACTTAACCAACTGAGCCATCTCCACAGCCCACTGACTATTGCTATTTTTAAAATGGCTTGTAGTCTTTAAGAATAATAATTTTTATCTCACTGAAAATAATAAGTAATAATTCCACTCTAGCTTTTATTGAACCTTGATATGCAGATTCAAGGATAAAATATTTCTGATCTCAAGGAGTTGTCTTGATGGTGAACTTCTCAGATACTTTCAGCCTGCATCATGGTCCACCCTAATGCCTGACCACCCTGGTTAGCTGTTAGCTTACCCAGTGGAAAGAATTAGGGGGAAGGTGTGTACATATGATTTTTGAGTTAGAGGAAAGAGACCCAACATTAAAAATGACTAAAGCAAATTTCTTAGGATGTGACTAATGTATTTCAGTATTCTTAAATAATTTCCCCCAAAACATTAACAAGATGTATTAATTATCACAGTAGTATTTACTATATTGTTCTATACTCATCCTGAGCATTAGCAGAAACTGCTCTATGATATTTTAAAAGTCAATTATTGTTAATAGTTTTGTTGGTCTGAATCCCTCTAAAAGATATTCAAAACACAAACACCTTTCTGTGTTCAAATTAACTACGCATATATCTTTGGAGACAGGGAGATGTACAAAGCAATGGTAACAGAGTAAATAGGAGACTATGAAATGCAGCACAGAATGGGCATTATGTGCATATAATGTGTAAGTAAGCGTACATAGCAACAAGCACGCATGCTTATTGAAATCCAGGCACCATTAGAGGCCACAATTTGACCCATTGTCAGTAGTAATGTCTCAATTCATACTTTCAAGTTCAGTTAGTATTGATGAGGTTATAAACATACGGCTCATCCCTTGAAATTATTCCTCCATGAAAACACACCTCTCAATAGCCTAGCAACTCATCTGCTTTCTGCTTTCAATGTTAGATGAGTATCTCACATTCCCTTAGATAAAAGAAACTATCCAGACACATCTTCCACTTACATCTTTCCAAAAGAATCAAAGCCAACTTCCTGTCAAAGGTCAGGAACCAATGTTCGACAAATACTCATTCAAGTTAGTTGAAGATAAATCATTTGCTTGAACTATTTTTGCTGGAGACAATTTTATATTCAAGTTTCTACTGTAGTAGAAGAAATTATAGGTCAAAGCCTTAAATGTAAAATAAAAGCTGTATTAATTATCTAAAGCTCATTGGGGTACTAGAATTTCTTGATCAATGACAAATGTGCTGTAGTATTGTAGTTATGATATGGTTAAGGCCCCCAACATTTGCAATAAATGTAATAACCTAAAAAAAAAAATACTAGTTGGGCCAGCTATTGGTTGACCACTCTTTCAGTCACTGCACCCTCTTTTGTGCCTACGTTACTTGTAGATAAGATAAATTTTGAACTGAAAGTTTTGTGGGTGGGTTGTTATATCAATCTCTCCACTGAGGTTCCTGTCTGGCTATGGGAGGTGGCTTCTTTAGGTTCCATTTCCTCCATGTAGTAAGTCACAGCTAAGGTCACCTCCATTGATTCTTGTGCACCTCCCTTATCCCAGATCTTTGTCTCATTCTGGAGATGCCCTCATCTCCTTACCCCTGTGGGTGGCAGCTTTTCATTCATTTTCATGGCCCTGTAGCCATCTCTCCTGTCCTTCCCCATGTGTGATCCCAAATCCCCCATTCTCCTGTCCCTTCCCCTCCCCCTGCCTCCAATTTTCCTCCCTCCATCTGCCTCTTATGACTGGCCCAACTTGAAACCAGTCCCATGGGCAAGCACCAATCCCTAACACTATTAATGATACTCTTTTATGCTTGCAGACAGGAGCATGTTGTCCTCTGAGAGGCTCCACTCAGCAGCTGACTCAGACAGATGCAGACACCCACAGCCAATCAGTGGATGGAGTGGATGGAGGCTCTTATGGAAGAATAGGAGGAAGGGTTGCAGCCCCTAAAGGGATAGGAACTTCACAGGAAGACAGAGTCAATTAATCTGGTCCCGTGGGTTTCTCAGAATCTGAACCACCAACCAAAGAACATAAATGTGCTGGACTTAGGCCTCCCCACTCATATGTAGTAGATATGTAACATGACCTTCATGTGGGTCCTGAACAACTGGAGCAGGGGTTATCTCATTAACTGTTGCCTGTATGTGGGATATGTTCTTCTAGCTGAGCCGCCTTGTGTGGCCTCAATGGGAGAAGAAGTGTCTAGCCCCTCAGAAACTTAAAGTGTGAGGTGTGGGGAGGTACCCAGGGGACCTACCCACTCAGAGGAGAAGGGAGAAGGATGGGGAAGCATTATGGGAAGGGGTGGCCAGGAGAGTAGCAATGAGCAGGATGTAAAGTGAATACATGAAAAAAATTTTAAAAAAAATACTAGCCAGGTGTGGTGATATATGTCAGTAATATCATCAGCTGGTGTTGAGACAGGAAGATTGAGGCTGACCTGAGCTACACAGTGAGTTTAAAGTCATCTTAAGGTCAAAATAAGGAATAAACAGAAAACGTAGAATATATTTAATCGATGAGTATTAGAGAAGGTGGTGGTAGATAGGAGGGAAGATTGGGAGACCGTACATGTGTTGGTGTCAACTGGTTGACAGCTACAGAAGACAACAGAGTACTCCTGTAGCCACATCTGGTGAAGAAAATACTTGTACAAAAAGAGGCATAACCATTTTAAGCAGATGGACCATGTGGAGTCTTAGGAGCACACTCCTACCAATGTATTTTCATGCCAAAACTCTTGGAGTTATACATATGCAGTCATTAATATGTTTTTTTTTTTAAATCCTGAGCAGCATCAGCCCCACCATTGACACCCTCTGCTGCAGACTTGCAACACTTGTCAATTGATGAGCTTCGTTCTTCAAAGTCTCCATGTAAAAATAAAACAGTGCAGTGAAGGAACCGGTAAATGAAAACTGGAAATTGGTGGGTGGACGTGAAAATCCACACCACTTCCTTATTGGATCGATTATCTCTTAATTGCTACATCAGCAATAAAATGATGTCACCGGATTGCATATTCCCATCACAATTGAGTGTTCTCATCTAAAAGACAAGACAAGCCCAATGATCAAAGCAACAGGGCCACAAAAATCTTCATAAGGCACAGATTGCAACCAGCTCCAAGTGAACAGGTACATCTCATAACATTCACTGTGTATCTGAACTGAGTTAGAGAGGATTCCAAGAACACACAAGAAACATCATATTCTTGGTGAAGCAGAAAGTTCTGACAAGGCAGCAAGCCTCAGGTACATGTGAGGAGGCCTGATAGACACTTAAGAGGTTTATTTTATTTTATTTTTTATTTTTTATTATTACCCAGTAAAAGATACACACACACACACACACACACACACACATACACACACACACAAACACACACACATACACACACTTCATTGCTCATCTCCAGCTCATCTTTGAGACCCACTCTAACACCCTCGTATTTATCGACATTAAGATAAGCTGTCTTATGATTATGAGTTGCTGCTCTTGCAAAGTATGTGTATTAGACACAGCCATGATTTTTAAAAAAATCTCTGAGAGATGCTGGTGTTTAGAAGATTGAGTAAGGCTTAGAAATGTGTCAAAGTGTTCTTTAATCTCATGACTTGGTATATTTTATGGGCTGAAGGTTTAAGAGTTTGTTCTTTTAATTCCATGAATATATATAAGTGGTCAGAGTGTGGAAATAGCTGTATTAAAATAGCGTTGTCAGAGTATGTGGCCTCCTAAGGCTCTTTTCTTCTAACTTCTCTGTATTGCTAAAATGCTCACACTTCTTTAAACCAATAACCATCTCCTGACTTTTCCCCCTACCTTTATCCTTTGACAAATGTGACTATTATAATAATCTACCCTGCCTGACCCATTGCCAACTATCCTTAGCTTTTGCTAGCTTTTACCTGTTTTAAGTTATTTTATGAATAGATCAGTCAACACCTCAAACAAGTGTTGTTGAGCACCAAGGCCTAGTAGATACTCTCTTTCAATCTAAAGAAGGGGAGACAATTTTCAGAGCCAACAGCCTTTGGCTGGTAGACCTCATTTTCTACTCTGGTGCTTGACTGTAATATAAGCAACTAAGATCTGTGTCCTGGGTACCAGAAACAGTGCAAGGCATCAAACATGTGAAATAAATAGGTTTGTACCATTAAAATAACCCAAAATCTTAATGGCACTTAATTTTTTTTACTGAACGGTTTGAGAGAAGTAGAGTACCACTTAATACCACTTAAATGGCATACATTAAAAAGATATATTCATAGAAACTCCACCATCTTTATATATTTTCTTTACATGCTTGAAGAAACAAATTAATACAGCAAACACCCAGAGAATTCTGAAATAAATTTACCCCTATTCATTCTCATAAAAATTAAAAAGTATTTATTCTGAAAACCATGACTAGTATATATATATGAATATATATGTACATAAACATATATATATATATATATATATATATATATATATATATATACTTTAGAGTATATAAGCACATTTTAGAGTCTCTTGGCATAAAGTTAAATATGTCCCTTTTGCTTAAAATGTAAACAAAAGAAAAATTGTAGAACCAAAATGATGGTGTAGGAAAAGAAAATAATAGACAAATTAAGTTAGCAAACAAACAGAAGCAAACATTCGGTGGCTCTGTTGAGTCATAGAAATGAACAAAGGACAGATTTCTAACCATAGAGAGGCAACTCCTACAAATATATATCTGAAACCATTTTAAAAGTCCTGTTCGTGGTCCACTAGCCCCTCTATTTCTGGAGAGTTTTCCCCTTTGTGGTGATAGCACAGATGGGCTCACAACTGGGGAGAATGCACAAAGATTCTATCCGGCAGCTGTAGTGGGACAGCTGACATATCTTCCTCTGGGCCTGGTTGATCATTAGCTTTGATCAAATAAAAGGCCACATGTTCCAGGTGTCCTTATGCCCTGGTTACTACAGTGGGAGAAAGGGAGGCAAGAGCAAGCAAGACAGAATTTAGGGCAAGATGTATAAATTTGCATTTTTCTTAAATCCAAGCAAGTTATGTGTCCAAATTATTAGTTTTTAAAAATAAATATTAAATGGGATGGAAATGGCTCCAAAGAGTTATGTGTTATTTTTATAATGTAGATGATCAATTCCTGAAAGGAATTGAAAATACTGAAATTTTAAAAAAGTACATAGAAAGACTTTCTAAGGAACATTAAAACATAAAAGTATATAAGAGTTTTAAAATTAAATAAAATACATAGAAAGTACGGGAAGCTTAGACAAGCATAAAGAAGAAAAGCACATGGGGTAAAAAGAAGGATTATGCAGAGAGCAGCTGCACCAAAGACTCCACCCTGAATCTTTGTTGAATGCAGACATGCAGGAACCACCACCCTGCAGACTTGCCAGCTGTAGGAACGATGGTGAGCGTGAGGCATATTCTTTTGGCCTTTGGGGCGTTATCATTTAAGGAGTATTGCACTGTCACCGAACAATCGTTTTCTGATTTCATTACATTTGATAGCTCTTAGGATTTCCCCAGATACTTCTGCTAACAAACGGTACACAAAACTAAGGATTTAAAACTCTCCAAATGAGTTTTAAAAACAGTGTCATCTGAGACACTTAGAAAGATATATAAAAGTAGCGATGTATGAGGAAACAACTGACAATATTAAAACTATAGCATATTTTTTTCTTTAAAAATATGTATCTTTTGGTATAAATATAAATGAGGAGAGACTAATTGAGCTCCAAACCATTGTTAGTGATTTTCCGTGCTGTAGAGAATGACAAGGGACCATATGTTTAATATTTCCTGTATCTATTAAGTGATTGACCGCTACAATAATTTGGAAATATCTAAAATATTGTATACTGTAGATTGCATTAAAAATTGGCCATTAAATTGTGCTTGGAATGTATATTCTATGGAGTCTTGACACTTTGCTGATAACCAGGTACTGGTCGGTGCCCTGAAAGTCTACTGCTTAGCAAGCTATGTTTTAATCAACTGAGGCAGAGCTGAGAAGCCAAAGCCTGAATACTCACCTTACCTTTGAAAAACCACTTAAAAATGGTAGGTATTGGCCAGTAAAAGACATGTACACAAGAACTTTTCTAGGTAATGCTGCAAAAATTAGATGAAATGAACTGTTCCAGACTAAAACTTAAATTGGAAAGAAATAAAAGAAAATATTTGAAGAATGTGTCTGCAGAGGTAAAATGAATAAACACAGAATGTGGGAAGCCCTCATATCTGAAAAACAAGCAGAGTGGCTGGATGGCTCAGCACTCAGGGGAAGCTTAAAAAAAGCTCTGGAGTATGCGCTTGCTTGAACCTTCAAGGTACAAATATCTTCTTTCAAAGGAAAGTGAAGCTGAGTAGGAGTTCCAGCTTTATGCATTAACTTTGAAAGACTGAAGACTACGGCTTTCAAATCTTAGCATGAAAAATGCATGATTACAGATCATAGCCATTAGATGTTTTAACTCAGACAATTGACCCTGTCCATTCACCAGCTCCAATGTGATAACGTAGTATAATTTATCCTCATGACACTGAAATACTCATAGGCTCAATTTTGAAAATATTTCTTTTTTTAAAAAAAAATATTTTATAAATTTTATTTGGAAAAAATGGCAAACCAAAAACTATCACGCCACAAAATTACCCTGATCCCAAAAAATCTATATACTCAATGAGCTTCTGTCCAGTTAGAATACTACTTGGAAGGAAACCTGTGGAGCTTTAGAGTGGATTTTACATTTGCAAATGTTAAACATACGTAGAGATGACTGTGCATTATGACAACTTGGAACTGCTCACGTCTTGTACAGGATATACTCATATGTGCAAGACTGGCATTCTTCGTTCCCATAATGTCCAGCATAAACTCTGAATGCCCTTCCTACGTGGTGGCAAAAGTCAAAATGGAATTTCAAAATTCAGATCACATCCTGGCAACTTCGCTTTCAATCATGTATTGTGTTTCTGTTCTCTTTCAAGAGCTGAAGGTGTTTTGACGTAAAACAGAGCACAGTTTTTGCAGCTCCACCAAGTTCAGCAACAGCCTTACTAGCTAAATCCTCAAGCATGACTCTTATGTTTCATTGTATACAATTGTCACTCAGTTGTTACCGCTAAATTTGGTCTGTCTCAAGAGAGCTGTTAGAACTCAGGTAAAAAGATGCCTCCCATTGCTCAGTCACCTCATTTCTAGGACTCCTAGAAACAAGTGTTTCTGCGCACACATGATAGAAGAAAGTATCTCTTCAGAACGTCATTGTCTGAAATCTCTCTCTTCAAAGAGCATCTGCAACCGGCTTTGTCAAACAGAGTCAGGTCAGATCAAAGTCAGGCTTTGAGAACCAGACTCCTCCGGAGAAGAGCACAGCTGGTGGAGAACAATCAGGTGGCCAGCGAGGCACAGCTGATGGGTTCCCGTGATCTCTCATATCTGATAACATTCATTTCACAGATGCTGATAAGAGCTAGAAAAATATCTGAACCAGACAAAGACTAATGATAGGATATTTCAAATATGGTCACACAAAATCTAGAGAAGTAAACAAAAACTCCTAAGAAGTAAGACCTTTTTGTGATCTTCCAAGACTCAGGAGAAGCAGTTTGTCTGTGGTCCAAGAATGCACCAGAGATCTATCACTTTTGGAAGAACATTCAGGTGGGAGGCTAGTAGCAAGTTCATAAGCACCGGTATACCCCAGGGGCCATTTTAACTCATGGGAATTGTAAATTAATAATGTTAAAGATTCAGGCACTCACTGTGATATTCAGCATTCCAGAAAGAATTGCATTCTGAACTGACTGTAAACTGTGAAAGAGAATTTGTTATTCTATGCATTTTTGAAAGGAATCCAGGTATTTCCACTCCTTCATCCTTTCTTTCCTGTGCTCTGCAGTTGTCCTTCAAGCTCAAGAACTTGGTTGAGCTCATGGTTCCACAGTTTCCGAATCATAAATTTCTAGTGTGTTTCTGCTTTAGAGTTTATAAATACTTTAAATATATATTTTAGAATTGTTATAATAAACATGTGTGAGTTAATAATATCAAATCAAAATTAAAATATACATATTTTCTTAAACATAAGTAGAACCAAGTTTAATAAAAAAATTGCTTGTTTTTAAAGGTGTGTTTCAATTTTAATTTATATATATGTACACACACACATACACAAACACATATATATGAATGTCCGCTGAGTCTTGGAAGATCACAAAAAGGTCTTTTTACTGCTTAGGGGGTTTTGTTTACTTCTCTAGATTTTGTGTGATCATATTTGAAATATCCTATCATTAGTCTTTGTCTGGTTTGATTTTTTTCTTGCTCTTATCAGCATCTGTGAAATGAATGTTATCAGATGAAACAGATCATGGGAACCCATCATATGTGTGTTTGTGTGTGTGTGTGTCCACTTGAGTATACACATTTGGCTTACTAAAACTGTCTGTAACTTCCACTCTTGCATTATCTGCTGCCTTTGGCTTCCCCATTCACCTGCCTGCATGGGCACATGCCTGCACACATATGTACTCCATATAGTTAATTTAAATGATAAAAAGTGAATTTAAAATAGAACTAAGACACTTAGGTGCTCATTTTGGCAGTGCACTGGAAGCCCACTGCATGTCTGCTGTGTATCTGGGTTCATGCTCAGCATGCTTTATGCAGTACCTTAGTAGGCCCAGAAGTTGGTGGACAATCTCATCTCCATTTTACAAATGAGGAAACTGTACACTGAAGATAGGTGGTTAATATATCTAGTAAGAAGAGTTAAAACTAGGTTCCTTGACATTAAAGCATGTCTTCTGGGGTTTTGTGCTTCTGACTAGAACTGAATTTGTGACCTATTACTACCTTCCTTCTTCTTCTCTCACCTCTTACACCTTACCCGTACTGCAGCCAGCTATTTTTGGACCTATGAAAAAGGAATATCCAATTTGTTTTTCTATTGATAATCTTCAAATTATTCAGTAGAGAGGGGAAGAGGAGAAAGAGAAGAAGGAAAGGATAGGGAGAGAGGGAGAAAAAGGGGGAAAGGCTCTTATCATCAATGGCAATTATTTTCTTTATTTTTTTTGTCTGAAATAGACATATAATGCATGCCAAAACTACAAAATTGCTTTGTAAGGTTCACTATTGAATCAAACATCAGTTATTTTTGTTAATGATCTGCACCGGGGCTTAAAGACTAATACCTCAAGTGTTTGTCTTCTGAAGGGTTAACTGGTGGCAAGAAGAAGTGAACAGTTTGTTTTGCATCCTAACTACAGACACTTTGAAACATTATTTCATGAAGATTTTGGACAACTTCAAAATGCAAGTCCTTTAACTTTCAGAGTTTATTGACGACAAGCCTCTGGCTGCAAGTTCGAAGGGTTGCCTATGGCCTAAGGAAGAGCAGGTACAGGGCCTGGTCTGCATGCAGCAGATTCTGAAGGCTGATGGGGTGGCATGCTCCTATAGACAGCCTCAGATTAAGAGCATGCGAAGGATGGGAGTCTGCTCACCTTTCACTTGCAGCCTCATTCTGGGCTCTGAGGCACAGCCTGCTGATTCTCAATACCAGTGTATTTCAAGCCAATGCATTTCATAAAGCACTGGTTTTCCACTAAAAAATATTTTCTTCTTTTCTGAACATTCTACTTGTGTTTGCAAGTCCCCTCTACTCACTACTAAAAGTTTCTATAGCTAACACATCCTATTAGATTCTTGAGACCACAGAACATATGCAAGAAATATTTCTAATGTTGTGAAACATCCAAATCTGTCTTTAATATCATTACATCCCTTCTTTAATAAACTAATGCTTATAAGCTCCTGCACACACAGGATGAAAGGATGTATCTTTGAAAATAAGCTGCAGGTGACTAGACACTTGAACCTACAGTTAATTTTACTTCTATGACACCCTACCCCCTAGTTCTTCTCCTGGGGAGAATTATTTCCCCTCTCTCTCCTGCTGGTTCTATTGGAAAAACAAAGCCTTAAAATTGGTACTCAGAAGTTAAAAATAAAGGTTATAGTTTTTTCTTTCTTTCTTTTTTTTTCCCTGCACCTTGAGGTGGAGGAAGAGTTTACCTTTTCACACAACAGATGGTTTAAAATGCAGTGATTACAAAATTCTGACGGTAAAATGGTTTAATTACAAAGTCAATACTGCCTCCAACCTGGGCTGAGCCTTCAGCGTAAAAACAACAGACGGAGCGGGGCAAACCCTAGGACAATGTTTAACCAGAGCTGTGCATAGCCGAGTGCAGTAGGGTTTTCCATGGGCTTCAGTAAGCTGTGGAACACACAATTTTCAGTTCCTCTTTGTTGAATAACCTTGGAAAAAAATATAAAGTATGTACCCTTTCACCATGAAAAACATGCACATAAACACAATTCTAATGAAATCTGATGGAATTAAAGTCAGAGCAGCTTTTTGGCAAAAATAAATGAATGAATAATAATATAAAAATAAATGAATATCCAAACTGGGATACACATAAAAAGATTTATCAGATGGACAAGTGTACCATTCTTTAAGAAACGTATTATATGTTAGTAAATGTTGTTTACAAAAACATAACTTGTCTTCTCTTAAAACCCAAATGTAAATTCAAATACTGGTAAGTGATTTGATTGCTAAGCAATTATAAAACGTTTTTGTTTTTAAATCACACAAGAAGGGAAGATTTAAGTTTATTGTTCTCATAAGCAGCACATTTTTCTGAAACAGAAGAGATAAGAGGGCTTTAAAAATTAAAGATTAAGTGTCTAAAATGTAAATAATTTAACTGTATAATAAAATAAAATTAGAATATTTGATGAAAATGTTCCTATGCTTCACTATACTGTTGTAAGCCATCCATGAAAATTAGTGTAAAATATGTGTACTTTCCTTAAGGTGGGATATTCTTGCCTCCTAGCTGCTGAACATGGGCAATTACAAGATAGTTTGGGTCACTGGGCTAAGCAAGTGTGGGAGGGTCTGAATAGTTAAGTAAAACAAACATTTCTGATGGTCTTATCTCTGAGCTTTCTGGTCTTAATAAATGTCACCAGGATAACCCAAAACAGCTCTTCTAGCGGCTCTATGGGGAATTAAACTCAGAAGCACTTTGCAATTTCTGATCTGTTTAGCTGTTCTGGAAGGAGAATGGCTCTTTTAGTAGGAAGTGGCTAGCTACAATTATTTGAGAATTTGGGTATTGAGATTAAATGTGAACAATAAAATAAAATAAAATAATTGCAAACAAATTCAATCTTCCAAAACTCTAAATGAAAAACACAGTTTATTAAATACATTAAATCAAAGAAAATGTTTGAATTATAGTCATTATATATTAAAATAAATTTTAAAGAAATACAAATGTGCAATTGTGCACACATCGGTAAGACTTACATAAAATTGCTTACCTAGTTTTATTTTGTGCCACATGTTTTCTAAAAATTCCTAACACAAAGTCAAATTCTCTCATTTCTGTAAATCTCAAATATTATTGAGAAAAACTATGGACTCTTCCTTGACAAGCTCTTGAAAATCATCCCATGAAATTCATTCATGAATCTGCTTTTATTTTTTGATGTCACAAGCCTTCCTTCTTGGCCACCATTCTAATATATCATTGCACTGAAAAACAACATAGATTAAAAATGACATCTACCATAAAAAATACCACTATTTTTACAAGTTAATACCCCTAGTACAACTAACATTGTAGTAAAAAATGTGACCCAATGTGAGAATCTAAATGTAGAATCTAAGAGATTCTACTCCTCCCTAGTCACTACCAGCTCATAGCGACCTGACGTTATGAAAAAAAGATTACTTTTGTTTACTTATACATTTATATATTCAAATGACACTATTCCACTTTAACACTAAACTGACTTCCCCAGGTCAACTCTTAATTGTTCTTGGAGTTATGGGTGTTTTTTCTGTTTTACAGTTTTATACATATATAAAACATATGCAATATACTGTGGTCATAGTCACCCCAAACACTATCTTATATCTCCTCCCACTCCGGCTAGCCCTCTTCCTCCCAACTAGTTCCTCTAGATTAAAAACTAGTGTGAGTATCTATGTGTGTCCCTCTGTCTCTCTGTCTCTCTGTCTCTGTCTCTGTCTCTGTCTCTGTCTCTCTCTGTCTCTGTCTCTGTCTCTCTCTGTCTCTCTCTCTGTCTCTGTCTCTGTCTCTCTGTCTCTCTCTCTGTCTCTCTCTCTCTCTGTCTCTCTCTCTCTCTCTCTGTGTGTGTGTGTGTTTGTGTGTGTGGTGTGTCTGTGTTTGTGCAGAGCTCTTTGATTTTGTCTTCTTGTGCTGTGTCAATTATTGTTGTATGTGAGTCACTAAGTTGTGACTTATGGAGCATAGGCAATTTAGCAATGATTATAGCACTGGGAGAGGGGAACTGTGCCCCTTTCCCAGACAGCCATTAATTACCTAAAACTCTGCAGTAGGGGATGGGGTCTCATGAGTGTTGGCACCTCTTCACAATGGAATATCAAAGGGTCCAATCTTCTGTGCATCTTATGCAGATAGCCAGTGACTGAGTACTCATGACCACAAAAGTCACATCTGAAGATAGCATTTCATAGTCCTCTCCCCAGTCCTCTGGCTTTTCCAGTCTCGTCACTATCTCTTTGATGATATTTTCTGGATTTTGAACGGGTCCTATAGGTGTCTCATTTAGCTTTGAACATTCAATAGTAACTTATTTTAATCACTTGAACACTACATTAATATCTTTTTATTTTCCCCAGCAGCCTATACAGAAGGTTCCAGCACTGTGGATACTAGTAAGCTGGAAGCTTGCAGCCCAGTTTCAAATCGTTTCTCTGGGTCCTGCAACCAAAGTTTGTGGTGTCTTCAGCAATAAAGACATACATCTACCTTGGTAAGAGGACCAAAAACAATGATGGCCATGGTTTTGTGTGCAATTAAGACAGTTCATTCTTGCTGCTATGTTTCTATCTCATAATTTCTCCCTGTTCTGCTGCCTGTTTAACTTTCAACGTTAAGGTTGCTAAGAACTCCTGACTCATTTCTTGGCAAATGCATATTCCTATTTCTGTTGGACACTCTCCTAGGAATGAGACGGCTATGGCATAGTATAAGTAATATGTTCATCTTTAAAGAATATAGTCAAAGCTGTACCATAAAGTGTTTGTGCGGAGCTTTTTGGTTTTGTGTTCTTGTGCTGTGCGAATTGTTTTGTGGGAACACAACTTCATTTATATGAATTGTATTAGAGGATTTGGGATCTGGCTCCATAGCATAATACTTAGCTAGTATCCTGACTGCCACATAATTATTATAATTGTCTTTCAATGCTTTATGTTATATTTTTACTGTTTTCTACCTGTCCACATTTATAAATTGAAGGCCTGTGGATGCTGATAAGTGGACAGTGAGTCTGCTATTTCTAATTGTATACATCAATAAGGTTATCAATAGCAATAATGAAACAGTTTTATCCAGCAATGAAGTATTATGAACTGAACTTGAACCGAATTATTTTTATTTAAAGACAGGTTCTCATTATATGCCCCAGGATGGCCTGAAACTTGCTATACAGACACATGCTGGCCTTGATATCACAGATATCTGTTCTATGATTAAAGATGTGCACCATACACTTAGCTTAGAACTAATATTTGTAAAAGACTATTTAAGTTAATAATAAAATATTTTTGAAAATTAGTATTTGGTAAAAAGATGATACATCATTTACAAGGTAGATATAGTTTATTTTTTAAAAAAATACATACACTAAAAAGAAATATACCCAGAATAAATAATGATTATTATGGCAGAAGATATGAGGCACTTTTCTGTTTTATTCTTTATATTTTTTTATATTTTCTACTGATAGTCTAACCAGGAAAAGATAAGTAAAAAGAAAAGTAAGTTCGGGGAGCCCAGAACCAAGTAGAAACTCTGCTTACTGGTTAACTCTGTGGCTCATTCTCAGCTTGATTTTTTTCTAAAATTGAGACCTAACTGTTTAGGGATTGTGCCACCAATTATCAATCAAGGTAATCTTGCACAGACATTGACACAGGCCAATCTGATCAAGGAACTTCTTCACTTGAGGTTCCATCTTCTCAGATTTTGGCAAATTGACAACCAAAACTATCCAGGAGGCTGGAGACGTGGCTCAGTGTTTGAGTGAGTACTGTTCATGTGGAAGACACAGATCCCAGACCCACATCAGTGGGCTAACAACCACTTGTATCTCCAGCTCCAGATGATATAACGCTGTCTTCTGGGCTTGGTGAGCACTCCAATCATGCACACAAACCCACTTGCACATCCACACATATGCATAATTTGAAAGGTGAGAACCAAATTTTAAAAAAGTATTAAAAATTAAAAATAACAAGAAGACTGACTTTTTTCATTTTTCTTTTAAATTGTCAACACTTTAAGAACCAATATTATGATCAATACCATCATCACAGTGAACTTCTAGAAAATTATATTCCTTCTCATGTATAATAAGACTCACACTGAATACAGTTTTCAAAAGAGAATTTGTTTTGACATCTCTCTTTGAATCTTTGTCCAGTACTGCAACAAACACACAGTTGATACTATTGTCTTGATCATTTGGCTTCCATTATGTCTTCATCAGTGTCATAATGATTTATTACTTTGTGGTTTGTTTCCATCCACTTAAAAACATCCTCGTTTTAATGACATTATCTCTCTGCAGTCCTCATCCTTTACTTCTCCATCTTCTTCATTTGAGAGGTACCAAGAATGATACATATCTTCATATTTCTGAATGCTATGGAAATTTCACATTTGTAACTTTAGGATAAGATGCTGTTTTTCTCCTGAGATTTCATTTATTATATTTAAACATATTGGTAGCATTTTATTTTACTTTATTATTGTAATTAAAGTATTATGATATTACTTTCCATATTCTCTTTACTTTCTCCAACACTTCATGTACTCCAGTTGCTCCCTCTCAAAAATAATTTTATATATATAGATAATTTATATATAGATAATATATAATAATTATATATATAAATAATCACATATATATATATATATATACAGAGAGAGAGAGAGAGAGAGAGAGAGAGAGAGAGAGAGAGAGAGAGGTAGAGGTGGTCTTTTGCTATGGATTATAATGCTAAATACTGGCCCTCCCAAGGCCTGGTTGCTCACAGGGATGAGAGAATCCCCACATGCAATATGGCTTTGCTCCTTAGTATAAAACTATTGGTTAAATAAAGATGCTGACAGCAAATAGCTGGACAGAAAGAACATAGGTAAGATTTGGGATTCCTGGGCTTGGGGTCTGAGTTGAACCATGAAGAGAGAGAAGAAAGCGAAGAGAGGAGGAAGCCAACTTGGGGTAGGTCAATCAGAAAAAACAATGGTCACAGGGGCTAACCAATTGGAGTTAAGAGCTGCCCAGATGGAACATGGCAAGTTATAACTCAGGGTTATTGATGAAGAAGTAGATTCAAATAATTTGGAGGGTTGACCCACACTAGTGACTAACACTAGTGCTGATTAAGGTTTATTATAAATATAAAACATGTGTGGTTTTTTTAAACTGGGAACTAAACAAAATCAAGGATGGGTAGAAACTGTTATTTGAGATTAAATATTAATACAACAATATATATTATATCTGTACAGCCTGATCAGTCCATATAGTGTTACTTTTATGTATATGACTTCAATGATAACCAGTTGATATTTGATAACCAATTAGAGAGCTCATCCCTGGGAAAACTATTTCTTTCACTTTCAGCATTCCTAAGTTTCCTCTGGTTTCTCATCTATAACCAGGGCTGCATGAGATTTTCACCTTCCATGTTAGTATGTCCATTGCTGTTCTACTTTTTCTGGTCTTGTTAAGGCAGCCATATTGTTGAGGTATCAGTGTGAGGCTTCTTCGTCATTTCTAAGAAACATAATTTCACAGCAGCATTCCTGGTCCTCTGCTTTTCTTTCTGGCCCCTCTTCTGTAACGCTCCATGAGTCTTAAGTGCAAGAGTTACGTTGTAGATACATCAGTTGGAACTGGGCACCTATGATCACTTCTCTGTATTTTGACTGGTTGTGGTTGCCTTCTGTTGCAAAGAGAAGTTTCTTAATAGGAGTGAGAGTTACATTTATCTATAAGTATAAGAATAGATATTCAGAATGCAGTTATGAATCATGCTAGCTTAGTAAAGTGGCTGTAGTGTCTCCTCCTCTAAGATCTATGGCCTAATTGTCCTTAGGAGTTGTAAAGGTTTCCAGTACCATGCACAATTTCCCTCTTCTTGGATGCTCTATAAATCCAGCTAGAGAGCTGTTGGCTACTGCCAAGATATGAATGCAGCTATTGTACCCTTAGAGCTATTGTGCTATTCTGGTCATCATTTTGGTTCATAGACATTGCAGCTGGATAGGGCTGTTGACTGCTTCCCTCCCTTGGAAGCTTGTACAGCACAATCATGTACTATGAAAGCTATTTCTCAGTGAGGAGACTGATCCTGTAGGTTTGGGCTCTGAAGACCATGATGTCCTCATCCTTGTATTGTTTCAGGAGTCTCTTTGAAAAACATGACCAACAACTCAAAACAAGGTTTCTTCTGCATGGTTTTGTTTGTTGTTTTTGTTTGTTAGTTTGTTTTGAGGGTTTTTTTGGGGGGTTATTTTAGGTTTTGGATTTTTTCCCTTTTCTTGGCTAGATAATCTATGGATCTCAGGGAGAGTATTGCCAGTATAAATTGGATAACTTTGTTTGCACTATACATGTGTATGTATGCACTAGATTTATTTGAGTGTATGTAATTTTAGTAACTAAATAATAAGACCATTCCTATGGCTTTCCAGTTAGCTCTAGTGTTATCTTACCTTCAACTCCCCCTCTCCTTCTGTATTAACATAATTTTTTCATCCCAACTAAAGTCTCCCTTTAGGAATTTTATCTTTCAAATAACTTGTATTCTTTTCCCTAAAATGGGATATTTTTTCTTGTCCAGTCCCTGTGATTATCTCACTTTATATACTTAAACATGAATATTTGGAGCTAGGAACCACAAATGACTGAAAACAATTGGTACTTGTTTCCTGGGTCTGAGATACCTCATTCAATGTAACAGTTTCTAGTTCCATTCATTTGCCTACAAGGCTCATCCTTTCATTTCTTTACAGCTGAACATCCGTTAGAGGATATTTAGTTTGCTTCGATTTCCTGGGTATTATGGATAGATCAGCAATGAGCATGGCTGAGCAAGTATCTGTGGATAGGATGTCAAGTATGGGTCATATGATAGATTTCTTTATACCTTTTTGAGAGCTCTCCACGGTGATTTCCAAAGTTGCTGAAAATGGAGAAGAGTTTTTAACATAATTGTGTTACTAAATAGAAATAAAGTTTCTATAAATTTTGATCCTCATTTGGGTTTTTTGGTTTTGTTTCTTCCTTAACCTGCCCTTAGTCAACTACAAAAGAAATGAATGTGGATATATCTCAAGTAGAATATGAGTCAACCCCTTTAGAATCAGAGAACATCTCTTTTATGAATTAGACTGGGTAATCAAAATTATGGTTTTCCAAGGACTTTGTGCCTCACACAATGAGAAAAGCCCAGTGTGAATGAACATCACATCTTTTTTTCTATGGGTCTATCAGCTACCGTATGCAGTTTCTACTTCACCCTAACTTTAAAGGTGAAGGTATTCATTGCCTGGCTGCATGAGGCCTGCTGTAAAAAATCTACATTTTGTAGCTTTGATTGAATCTGTGTTTGCCCTCATGTTAATTTCTCAATCAGCCAAATTACATTTCATACTTAAGAAATCTTAAAAATCTGAAAGAATCTTTAAATCCATAAGTGATGTAGAATAGAGAAACTGAATATAGAAAAGTAACCATGATAATCTTCCACGGAGCTGGCTGAGCAGAAATCTTGTCTGCTGAGCTGCCCAGGCTTAAGACACCCTGAGAAGACCATAGCCACTGCATTCCCAAACTGTCCAACTTGTGTACCTTTCTCTTTCACAGAAACTACTGTGTCCTGTAGCTCTTCCTCCAGGCTCGCATTCTCTATCATCTAGCAATATAAGGGCTAGAAGATCACAATAATAAGTCTCCCAGTGGATTCATTAGAGAAAGTGGTGGGAAGGAACTTTATCCTTTGTCCATCATGCCTCTGTACTAAAAACTTGCCTTGATATGTCCAAGCTAATCTATTACTTCCTGGATGACCAACTGTAGATTCTGAAACTATCCAGAGAGTACGATTTCTTATTGGCAAACCAGCAGTTTTTTTCTGAATAGTGATGCAAACCATAGATCTTATTTGCATCCAAGACTAAAGTATTTCTGCAGGGAATTTACTATATTTTGGTCCTTTGAAAAATATTTCCAAAGCAGTATGCAATCCAAAGGTAAATAAAGGAGAACACTCATAAACTATAAGCCTTCTCTTGGTGAACAACTTTTCCTAATGACAGCAACAAAATTATTGAAGCCTTTAGTAAGCTATCCAGTGATTGCATAGGTCACCTATGACCACTATTAAGATTTAAATATCTACTAAAATTAAACACTTTGGAATTATTAATGTTTCCTTTCCTCTCAAAATTTTTGTGTTGAGAGGAGGTATGGGAGGAAGTGTGTTAGCAACAGTAGGATGTGGAGGATAACTCTAAGTACATTAAACATCTGTTGATGGAGCCATTAGCACAGTTTGTAACTACTGCCACCTGGCCCTTATTCCACTTTGTTCCAATTTTAGTATCTGAAAATATACTGTAGCAATCATGTAACACTTCTTTTAAATCTTTTACTACTGCATTAAGTGAAGCATAAGTACCAATCGGTTCTCAGTGAGATTAAAAAAAAAAAAAAAAGCCATACCTGCTTATGGCAAAAATCAAATGCCAATGAGAAAGTAGCAAGGGTTAACATCACTTAGCATTTAAAGCTGCCTGTATCACTACCCAAGAGGAAGTCCTTAAACAGCAAATGGAGGCAAAGGTGAGAGAGACTTTCCTTTGTCGGTCTATAGGCTATTTTCAAGTACAGCATTAGATTGATGATGGACAGGGAGCTAACATTTTCTCAAGAAAAAAAAAACCCTCCATTTTCAAGAAATGCTCAGCCTAAATTAGTTGTTCTTTCCTGGAAAAGACACAAGACCTAATGTTCTTTCTCAAGTTTCATTAGACTTCTGTAGTCCTTCTCCAGACAGTGGTCATAGCTGATTTGGTTTACAGTCTACACATCCATTGTTCTCTATAAGTCCCAGTCCCAGTGTGACAGAAACATTACTCTCAATTCTGAGAAAAATTAAGCTTTCTTGTTTGCTGGCACCTGGGTTTCTTTCTTTCCTATAAAATGAACTATACTAAAGAGATTCACCACATTTGATCAGGTGTTCTAAGGGGCCTATAAAAATGAGAATTTCACTTTTCCAGCTCTCTCAGTATGTGTCCCCACTTCAAGTTTTTCAATGTTTTTGGAGGCCCCAGTTTGATAATGTTTATGAAATAATCTGATAGATTGTTTTAAATGCAGCCATCTTAGGTAATTTTTTCCTATGCCAAGTCATATAGTTGTTCTTCTAGTACCATATGGTATGACTACAGTGTCCCTAGAAATAGAAAAACAAAAATAACATAGCGTGTGTTTGTCTGTTCCTTAGGCTAGTCATCTGTACTATTCCTCCGTGAACCTCTGTGTTACAATCTGTCCCTGCATTATGACAAAATGTGCCTTAGACCAAGGTTTGATGTAGGCAATCAGTTCTTGAGTCATAGGTACAGTACTGGCATCTGTTGTCCCTCCTTAATGAGGACTCCTGGTGTGAGCTGTGACATTGAAGTGTTCATTGTTCTTTGACAGCTGGATCTGCTTGTTTCCTTAATTTTCATTCAATTTCAACCACATAGTTTTTTTTTAGTCCCCTTCTGTGTAAAATAAGGAAAATACATGGTATTTGGTACACATACTTCATGAACTCTGAGTAAAAAAAATTAAGATAAAATATATCTTGATACCTGGATTGGAAGGTAGTGAATGACCAGGTATGCTGATTCTCAACTCCAATCCCAGCACTCAGGAGACAAAGACAGGAGAACAGTCAAATTTGTAGACAGCTACAAGTTCTAATCCAGTCACAAACTATACATGGAGACCCAGTCTCTGCAACACAGGCAGTGAATGAGGGCATTATCTTTCCCCCTTCTTTCCTCCCCATGCTTCATGGGAGGACTCTGGCATAGGGCTGATGTCTGCCCTACTATACCACCTCTCTACCACAGGGATCCAGTTGCTCTTCTGCATGTTCCTTCTTATGTACCCCACTCACCCCCACAAATGTTCTTGGAGTTCTCCTTCAGCTTCCTTAAGCACTCCTCTGGAGTCACCAAATGGAAATTCTTTCTTCTAATTAAAACTACAAGTGGATACATTCTTGTTAGAGTTCTCCATGAACACTCAGCCTAGGGTTGTTTCTCCTCCCATCCACACTACCCTCTCCCTCTTGGTTTTATTTATTTTAGAAATTATACCTGTCAGAAATGATTTGTTATTTGTTCTTACATTTAGAGTGTGCCTCCTCCAACTCCTCAAGGCTTCTTTGTCTTTACTGTCATAACTTTTGCATGTGGATGGGAGGGATTCTTGGCCTATAAGTAGGTCCCCCATAGGTATCTGTTGCCTGAATTAAATGTCTCCTTATTTGCCGACATAGGAAACAGGCAATCATAGAGCACCCTTAGGTGCTGTATGTGTATACATAAAGATGTAATCTGATAAAAATATGGCTTCACATTCAGGGTGAAAGAGAAGTAGGAAAATAAACTGTTAAGTGTTTTCCTTGCCAAAAAGAATTAGTTGCCATTTCCACTGAAATATATTCTCACTGTTTTCTTTCAGACAAATGAAACTTTAGGAATTTTGCTCTTTCTCAATATTGGCTTTTATAAGTCACTGACTAACGTCTTCCAGAACTGCTGACTGTTTTTAAGATATGTATACATACATAAATGTACATGTGTATTATAATGATTTATATGACTTTATCAAAGTATTGTATTACTTTAACAAGCATCTTTAAAACGTTTTAAATATAACATTAAATTAATCTAATTAAAGATTTTAATTAGTTTATTTATTTTGGTTTTTAGAGATAGGGTTTCTCTGTGTAACTCTGGCTGTTCTGGAACTCTACAGACTCAGCAGGCCTTGAACCAACAGAGATCTGCCTGCCTCCACCTCTCCTCCGTCTCTCCTCTGCCCCATCTCCCTCTGCCCCTTCTCCCTCCCTCCTCCCCTCTCTCCCACCCTTCCCTCTCTCTCTCCCTCTCTGTCTTGCACTAAGATCAAACCTAAGGCCTTGACCATGCTAAGTAACTACTCTAGCATTGAACAACACTCCTAACCTGATTTATGTTTTGACAAAAGAAAAATCAAGCCCCAGTTCTTGGTTCACATTAACCTAAGATTAAATAACATTGTACATTCTATGTCTTTGATAACAACAGAGTCAATAAAATGCCAAACATGATGGGAAACTGAGTCATGCCATTTCATTGAACATGAGAGTCATCCTATTGCACTGAACATGAGAGCGTGCTCACCTCAAGAGCTCACATCCCAACAGTCAGCATCACTTCAAAACTCAGATGCTTGGATTCCATGGAACAAGACCACCTGCTGCAATAAATAAAAATGTTCATGCAATTGATGCTACATATATAAACATCATTATTCTAAAACTAAGACATTAACAAAATGGAGAGATCCCTGGAAGTGTTTTCCCTTCCTGCTTTCAAAGTTAAAGTCTATTACTGTATGATTTGAATGCAGCTTCATCAGACAGGAATTACATACTGATGAAATAAAGGGAAGACAATAGTATTTGCTCTGGAATTAATATGTTTTTAGTTGCCCCATGAAATATGTACTCAATAGCTTTAATTTTTAATTATTTGATTGTTATTACTATTATTTCAGCATCAGAGATCATTGGACATGCAGAGGCAAAAAATTAGAGCTATACTTTTGTATTTGAATGATCTTGTATGATGTAGATGGAGTTAGTTCATGGACTATTTATTGGGTTTGTTTGTCATCTCTAAACTTTCTGTATAAACACAGTTCTAAGAGATCTCTGGATCTCTGTGACACATGAGAAAAATGTGACAATGTTACAAGAGCATTCTAGAATTCAAACTTTCCTATCCAAGGAAGGGCTTGTCTCAACAAGAAGGACTCTGAAGATGAACACAGATCTCTCCAAATGACAACCATAAACTGGCTCAAATTTTCTCCTTGTGATCTGTAGATCATTCATCAGATGGCGAAGCAGCTGATGTCCAAGAAGTTCTCTCATTGTACCCAGGTTAGCTAAGCTGGTGCCAGTCTCCCTTGGTTTTTATAGAAAGAACATTTGATACAGCTGGGGTGAAGTGTTCTTAGAATGTTACCAATGAGGCCTAAGTGATCAGCTGTCTGTGAGGTCACTTTAAGCCTTTATGGTTTGGTTCATTTTCACAGGCAGTATGTAGAAAGAAACAAAAAACAAAAACAAAACAACAACAACAAAAAACTTGTCGTGCCTCATCCTGCCTAGTTCTGCTAATCATTGCCCCTGGGTGGCGACCCACAAGCCCCCATTCACTTCACTACTAAGCGGAAGCCCACACATCCCAGATATTCTCCAGAAGGGTTTGTAAGATTGTCTTTATCCTAGGTTGCCCGAGTTTGAAACAGAAGAAACCATTTTCTAGTGGATGCATCTATGATCATCTAAATTGGAGACTGCTTCTTAACCCCACTGTTGGCCAGGCTATGAGAAAATGAACACAAAGAAGAACAAAGTATTTTGAATTAGACAACAGGGAAAGTAAAGGAGGAAAACGAAAAAGGAAAAGGAATTAAAGATTACTAGGAGAGTCCTGTTTTGTGTCTTCTATACCTACGTTACCATAAGAACATCACTAGGGAGTGTGAACGTGGATGAAATGGGATCTTCCTATGAAAATCCCATTATCAACCCAAAGGTACAGGGTCTATAACAAAAGGGTGAAGGAGCAATCAGGCCCTAAAAGAGACAGGGCTCTTCAAAACTGATCACAGTTACTTGATCCTCTCCTGGACAGACAAATCTGTGCTCAGTGCTCCCTCTGCTGGATCCAGAAGAGTGGATTATCAGATTTACAAAATAAATCTGCCTCTCATTTCTGTCTTCTGAACTGAGTTGTTTGCTAGACAAACACAAGCAACATTTAGATGGGACGTGGACCATAAAGGCAGCATACATAGCCTAATAGTTTATGATCTTCAAGTTTTAAAGAACCATGACCCCATCATCATGGGTCATTTTAAACCTATACAACAGTGTAATAATAGTAATAATGATAATAATAATTATTAATAATACATGTATTAGCCCATTTTATATGTTCCAACAGTAGGTAGACACCAGATGATAATAAATTTTTAGACAAACCGGGGGTGGCAGCTGAGCTGGTCAGCCCAATGAATCTCCCTTATCTGTATTACCAGGGATTGCCATGTCTTTTAAGACAGTTTGGTATACAGATTACTGCTCCTACTCGCCTTTCCCTTGCAGGTTATTGCCCTTCAGAATTCTAGATTTTGCTGATTATATCTCTGCAATATATTTTAATACTATTTTAGTTCTCTGTGTATTGATATTTGTATATGATATCATACGCTGTTACTTGGGCTTAGGGGCTTGCTAGGCTTAAATTGACTGTTTTAAACAAGTGTATTTGTAAGAGGCAGTTTTCATCAGAAGCCTCTGATTCTAAATCCACTTAGTTGCTTGTTGCCATTAGCTGCTGTTGGGGCTGAATACCTAAGCAATTAGTTCACTAGGATGACTGATAGTGATACTCTAATTCTATAATTCCTTACTTATTTGTCAACTGTAATACTCCTATATAAGGAGAAATATGTGGTTACTCAGTAAAAACGTTTGTATAGAAAAAAAGCAAAATTACTAAGTCTTAACCTTTATTTGCTAGCCATCAAAATAATGAATCGAGTCCTCAGAATATTCCACAGATCATGAATTAGTTCTGTTGTCAGTTCTCATTAAAATATCAGGTCAGTCTTAGAGCATCTGAGGTTTGGTACAAATCATAGGCTCTACAAATTGTCATTACCTTTTCATATTTGCATTAAACAGGAGGCTCACACTTGTTTACCTTTCAACCTTTCACTGAATAGGTCTCTTCTTTCCTTCCTCTCGAGGGTACCTGTTCTTTACTGAAGAACCTTACCCATTTATGTATATTTGATTCTCTCTTAGCTTGTCTTAGAGACTAACCTATTTTTCTATATTTCCATTCAGTTATTTGTTCACTCATTAAACAATGCCTATTAAAGTGCCAATCAGCAGCCAAGTGCTGCCGTAAACTTAAAAACAAACAAACAAACAAACAAACAAACACCCCTCCTTTAGTCTTACAATGGCTTTCTACTCAAGATTATAAAAAAAAAAAAAAAAAAAAAAAAAAAAGCACATGAGAGGGTGGGTTTCAGTGTCATCTTCCCATTTTCCAGTCCCTTTCTCCTCAACAGGGTGGGCACATCAGTTTGGGAATCTCTGAATTTTAACAGTGAAACTGTGTTTTAATTGGAAGTTGACAGGAAGCTAAAATGCAGGAGGTGGAGAAAAAGCTGGCTTCTGCAGTTGTGTGTGTACGTACACATTTCTGCACATACCTTACACGAAGCAGCAACAGAGACTTTGTGCTGAATGCTTTGGTGCTGAGAACCAACTCTTTGTTTTTATTAATACTTATTTCTTCTGGCTGTACCAGCATTTCTTAACACGATGCTCTATGAATCTTTTGTGTACTGTACCAAAAATGTTGACACAAGACACAGTATAAATGCACCAATATCTCTGCATTCTGCAAACTAGGGTTCTTAAATGGGCTTTTTGGGTGATTCTGATATGTAGGCAGGATTTCAAACAGGAGCCTGAATTAAGGTTCGGATAATGATGAAAGGAATTCTCTGATCTTGTCACTAGAGGGCAGCAAGACCGTAAAATTCAAACTCCTCTCCACTCAGACTGGCTTCATTTATTTTTCAGCATTTAAAATCCATTTTCCAACTTTGATAAAACTTTGATTTTTGTTCCAGAGTAACATAAGCTTTACAATTATGCTATAGTTTTATAAATTTTTAAATAACAAAAGTTTTTAGTATAGACTCTGGTTATAATGCAGAAATTGTAAGGGTTTTCTGGAGGATTTTTGTTGTTGTTTTTTGGCTTATTTTGTTTTGTTTTGTTTTTGAAACTAGCTTTCGTGAAACCCAGGCTGGCCACAAAGCCTCCATGTAGCCAGACTGGACTTAAACTCCTTATAATCTTTCTTCACCTTCCCTGTGCTAGAATTACTGGTTAAAAACTTTCTAATTAAAAAAATTACATATTATAATTTAAGAAATTGTGTGAGTTGTTAGTGTGACTCATGTGCTATCCCAAGAGCCCAAGGAACAAAACCTAATAAGTCAGGAAAGAATATATAGAGTTGATTCACAGTCTTGTGTCTGTGACTACGAACAGAAAACAAATGGTTTACTTATTAATCAGATTCAGTAGATGGAAGACTCTTGAGTCAGCATCCCAGCCTAATTTGATACAAAACCTCTCATGTATTTGAAACATATAGAAAAATGCATATTTTAAATGGCTTCACTGTAGTTCAATATGAGTAGGGTCCTAAAATAATAAGAGTTTAGTTCTTCTGAAAAAGATTAGACCAAAATTAGCAAGTATCTTAGAAAAGAGAAAGTCTGAAACTGCATAGAAGTGTTGGAGGTGGCATATTTGGTTTATATTGAATTTATGCCACCAAATAGATTGTCCTTCTCTCTCGCCCTCATTTGCTGTGAATAGATGTTTAATTTTTTTATTAATTTGTTGAGAATATTATAAAATGTATTTTGATCAAAATACATTGTGTGGAAATATGATGATGAAAGTGGAATATCCTCTAAAAACTGAAAAATTTCCAAAACAGGAGTGTGAAAGGGTCTCATTGTGCCCTGAGACCAGTGGTTTGTCCCGTCAGTCTGAGTTCTGAGCAGATCTCATAGACTGAAAAGCGAACACAGCTGAAAACAAAGAAAGTTGAAATAGCTCTCTTACTCATATCCATGTACTGACCATTTGTAGATAGAAACTATCCTCAAGCACATATGTGCATCCTATGGCCACTGACAGACTCTGCTAAAATGATGCCTCTGCTAAAGTTGTCTTCCTTTCCTGCTAAGAATCAAACTCTGGGCCTTGTCTCTTCTGGGTAAGCCCTGAGCAACATCTTGTGCTGACCTAAAAGTTCCGTTCCAGCCACAGAAAACACTGACAACATAAGTCTGACTCTTATACATCACAATGCTTTGATTGAGGTCACACTAGAGATAAGGCTTTTTACCCTCAGACTAGACAAACAGTTTACACCCACAATTATTTAGTAGTGAGTTGCCTAAAGCATATAAAAGCAGAGAGCATTTTCCTCTTAGGAATAATTTTTTCTCTTGGCCAAAATGACTTGGTACTGGATCTCTATGGGGGAATACTTCTCACTGCTAAAGATACCAAGTTGTCTATGTAGACATGACACTCATGCATTAAGAAGATAAAATTCAGAGTTAATGGAAGGCTTAGGAAACTTCCTTATAAGGATACAAGAAAAACGATTTCCCTAATGCCACCTAGGGAACACTGTTGCCCAAGTCTCCTGGCCTTCTTTCCTATAGTCATGAGAGCTATTTGGTCATTTCACTTTAATGTGTAAGAGTCAAGTGACAGCCTAGTCGCTTTGCCACAGGCCGGCAAGCGTAGGATGGAAAACAATTTCAACACTGGCCACCTGGACTCCTGCCCTGAGCCGCACATTTGTTGTTCATGCATGGACTTTTGGCTGCCTTCTCTGACAACCATCTGTTGAAAAGGGGCATTGTGCCTGCTCAAATGGGACCATGCCACTGTTTCTTCCAAGAGTCTCTTGCAAAACGAACCAATCAACCAACCAAACAAACAAACAAATAAACAAAAAACTGTATGTGTTTTAACAAACTTGACAGAGTTTTAATCACATTTACCAGCTGGGTTTGTAATTTTTGAATATATTTTTACATTGTTTGCTGGTTTTCCTTAAGTCATTACTAAACTTACTTTCTTATTCCCTCAGAACACTTTTGGGTTCACAGTAAAACTGGGAGGAAAGTACAGAGATATTTCATTTGCTGCCCCCACATGTGCCTTGTAAAACTCTGCATATTTAAGAAATACTGACCGCTGTGTTTACATAGACAAAGGATGAGATTCTCCATAATAGGACTCCAGACTTGATGTTCCTGTGACAGGCAATGACATTCAATCTGCCTTTTGTGTGACTAGATGCTGGCTATGCATGCAGCTACACACATCACAACTTTCTCCTTTAATGTGATCAGCTCTGAGAAAATGGAGACTCTACACCTGTCGTCCTGTTAGCTTTAGGGCCACACATGTCCCATCAACTTGCAGAGATTGCAATATTTGATTTGGAAATCATTGATTAAAGCTGCAGTTTCTGTGATCCCTAGTTATTACTAGCAATGCTGAGTGGCCCAAGAGTCATTTCAAAGAATCTTAAGCCAGGTCTTCTTACCTTGGACCCTCAGTACCTTTGTAAGTTTGTCGTTTCCCTCTTGAGAGTCTGAACATGCTTCTTTCCAGATTCCTCAGCATCTCAGGTAGAATTTGACCTTGTTTCCAGGTCTCTGTCATGTCTCATCTTTCCACTCATCATGCTTGACAGCCAATTTGTGTATCGTTCTGTATTTGACTGAGGATCATTCCTCATTTTCACATCTAGATCTGAAAACCAAACTATCTTGGAGTCAAGCCTAACAAAGCAGATATTGCCTGAGTGAGCTCTCACCACCAAACCACATGAGAGAGCGTTTATATACAAAGACTTATATACAAAGACCAGACTTTATCGTTTCTAAGTCTCTTACAAAATTCCAGACAGAAAAGTAATTATAGTAATGAGATCTCTCTCTCTCTCTCTCTCTCTCTCTCTCTCTCTCTCTCTCTCTCT